>JACYFF010002017.1:21591868-21624610 GCA_017589665.1 Selenicereus undatus
TATATATATATATATATATATATATATATATATATATATATATATATATATATATATAGACACACACACACACACACACACACACACACACACACACACACACACACACACACATAGAGGACCAGTAGACACCACGGTCAGACCGTGGTGAGTCCTACAGTTCGTGGTGTACTGCTACGGCCCGTGCTCTAGGTTTTTAACCACGGTTCCCACTCACCTCCCTCACACTTCATCTTCAACCCCTCGACACTCTCTCTCTTTACTTCTATTTTTCTCTTTAAACTCTCCATACGTCGCACCTTCAATCTTCGTCATTTCTTCACCATTTTCACTTAATTTCACCTAAAATCATCCCCTTTCACTCAATGTTTCATCTTTCTCCACAAATTCCATCTGTTTCTTCTTCTTTTTCTTCAAACTGATCTCATCCACCATAAGCATTTTTCTTTCATCTTTTTCTTCTTATTTTTACTAAATTTCTTCATTTTCTTCTTCAAATTTTCTTATTTAGGTTTTAGATTTGGTTTTTATTTGTTTTTTGGAACAATGGCACTAACTAAGAGACAAAGGAGCAACAAAGAGGTTGGATTTTCAAGTCAAGCAGCACCTTAACCTCAAAGGATATCCCAAACCGCGCGTGCTGGAGGTAACCCTCTTATTTGAATACATCCTGATCATATTGCTAGATACAATTGTTTGAATGAACGTATAGTTATAGCAACTAGATATTATAATGAGGAACTGTTAATCTGATTGGGAATGTTGGATAATATTCGATGGTTGTTTGCAAGAAGTGATATGGAACACTTTTTGGAACTCAAAGAGCATACATATTGGGACCTAACCCTAGAATTCTTATTACACTCCATGTAGAGGTCACTAGAGGGTCTCAATGTCAAGCCGGATATATATTATTTTATTTGCAGGGTCAATTGTATGAACTAAACTTAGGTACTTTCAACAGTATTTTCGATTTTTCACCTAGCATGGAGTTATCGAACCGCCAAGTCCCTCACGAATTGAACCTGAATGCATTTTTGGGGTGAACTTTCGGGGAGTGTTAGGTACAGTACCAGTTCGTCAAAATGCACACATATTAGGAACCCTTGCATTAGAGTAGCTCAACATATTGTGGCTTGTTCCCTTTTTGCTCAAGATGACAGTTTGAATGTCTCGAGATTGTTTGAGTTGTACTTTTTATCATGTATGCTTGATGGAGTCCAACTTGACCCAGATTCCTTTTTGGCTAGGCAATTGCATAGTGGTACTGTTAACACTAAAGGTAGGGTAGTCATAGGTGGGATTGTGACTACTGTTACTAGATTTTTGGGAATTAAGCCCAATCCTGAGGATACAGTTTCCAAGTTCGAGTTGCTTGATCAAGCTGCTTTTGAGATTATGAACTTTTGTAAAGTTGAGACTGACTGCTTATGTTGGATTTACCCCGGGGACCCACTTTTACCACTTCCCAATGTTGATTGAACCACTGTACTTCACCGGGCTAACCTTGATTGGGTACCTGGTGATGAGGAGGTTGTTCGACCCGCACTCCACCATCCAGACACTCACTCTGGTGAAGCCGGACCTAGGTCTTCCTCTCAACCACCCGTTCCTGACTATTTTGACATCCAAGACACCCTTAGATCCATTCAAGAGGAGCAAGTTTCCCTCCAAGCATTTGGTGCTTCTGAGGACTCCGCGCTTCGGGAGTTTGTCCAAGACCGCCACGATGAGTTTCACGGGTTGCTTGCTTCCCAGACATAATATTTTCAAGACTATAAGGTGTGTCTAGAAACCTAGCGGGATTGGCATATCTCATATGGCCAACCACCCCATCCTCCACCACCACCCCCTTTCTGAATGCTCTGTGCTACCCCCTTCCCTTTTTTTATTCTGTGCTCATATTGAGGGCAATGTGTGATTCAAGCATAGGGGAGTTAGTTAGTCATTATATTTGGCATCTGATGCCTGTTTTCAATTTGGTGTGTTTGTGCTTTGTATATGTAATTAGTGGTAGTTTTTGGAGTTTTTTTATTTAGGTTTTTGTTTTCTTTGGTAGTGCATTTAGTTTTCTTTTTATTCTACGTTGCATTTTAGTTTTTGCCTATTTTTCTTTTTTTTTAGTCTCTTTGCATTTTTTAGTTTGCATTGTTATTAGGGGCATGCATAAAAAAAATACAAAATTAAAATTAAAAGGAAAAAAAATCCTCCAATGATGATCTTTCTAGATTTGGTAGACTTCTTTGGTTCAGTTTAATCTTTTGATTTGCCTAAATTGTACATAAACTATTTGTGAATGACTTTTTCGAAATGATCTCCATGGTTTGACTACACATTGGATGCGAGTTGATTTACCCCATGAGTTTTTACATGAATTTTGGCATATGTTTACTAGTGAGCTAGTTTTGACATTGGTAGATGTCCCGTGAGATTTTGAGCTTTTGGAGACTATTTATCACTTTAGTCTCATGTTTCTTTCATGTGTGACTCTTCCTTGACATCATTTCTCTAGAACTTGCTTTGGTACTCATTCAAGAACACATTTTGCATATGCATTCAGACAATATGATTTAGCCATAACATCATGGCCAAATAGCCACCTTTGTTGCATATTGTATACCTTGCTAACCTCTTTGAGCCTATATCCGATTTTCTTGATTTTAACCTCCTATTGTAGACCATGTCCAAATACTTGTCTTACCTTTTAGCCAAGACTAGAGTATTTCATTCTTTTGCATCATAGGGCACTAGTAGGGCAGATTGTTATCTTTTTGATGAATTTTAGTTGTTTGGTGAAGGGATGTGTGATCTTGATTGATAAAAAGGAAATCCCTTGTACAAAGTTTGAAGAAGAGTTGGAATTTAAAGTTCGTTATGGATCTCCTCTTGGCTAACCCTTTTGGAAAAAAGAAGAAGAAAGGACCATAAACAAAAACAAGGAAACAAAAAACAAAAAAAAGAAATAGAAAAAAGGAAAAACAAAAAAAAATTGAAAGAAAGTGTTAGCCTTGTTGGGATTGTAAGATATTTGTGACTTTCGACTCTTTCTCTCTTCAATTTGGGATTTATTTTGTTGATAGAATGTAATGGTCTAAGAAGGATGTCGTATGATGCATTGGAATTGTTGAGCTCTTAGTCTTTGGCTTTTAGCTCCTTACTTCAAAAACATTTGTTCCCCTCTTACCTTTACCAATGGCCCCATTAGAACCCTTTGAAAGTCCCCATGATTGTCTAGTGTGTTTGCATCTTAGTGATGGTGAATTTGAGAATCTTGTTATGTTTATGGCAAATTTGAGTCTAAGGAATGAGAATTGAGAGGACCTTCATTATTATTAAACACATGAGTGCTGGGAGTCACATAACCAAATTGAAGATCTACCGTGTTTTACGATTGGGGAAGATTGATTCAAGTTTGACATTATGGTCTATCAAAAGGTTTTCGTAAATTCATTCCTTAATCTGTTTATTAATGATTTTTGTATCTTTTTGGGCTACCTTTGGATCACCTTTGCCATTCGAAGTTACCTATGTCTATCCTAAGTAGGTTGTGTATAGTTTTATTTTTAGCATTGCTTAAGGACAAGCAACAGTTTAAGCATGGGAGAGTTTGATAAGTGCTTAATGTATACATCATTTTAGGGCTATTTTGCTTCATTTTTAGGAGAATTATGAGCTTAATGTTATTATTTACACTCCTATTCTAGATTTATGCTTGGGTATAGTTGTTTGATATATTTTGCAGGATTTTAAGCCTTTTTACCCAGCATTTGACCATAAATAGATGTATTTTGACATCCCCTACGGACACCTATAAGTTGCTATGCCTGTGGAGTAAGAAAATAGCAGAAAGTCAGTTCCAGCACAGACCACAGTCGGACTATGGTACCTACCATGGACCATGGTGAGCATAAAACTGCTGCCTCCTTGTGTTCTTCAGCTGTGTGGTTGAGATCAATCTAGCCCCTCTATAAAAGGCCCCATTTAGCAGTAGTAGGAAAAAAACAACAAAACCATAAAGTCAGCATAGATTAGAGCGTCAGCATAGTTTTCTTTCTCTTCTCAAATTTTGTTGTTTCTTTTAAGATTTCTAGTTTGATTTTGGTTTTGGTAAGAAATCTTGAGTGTATGTGTTTGGTTTTCGAGGTGGTTTGAAGCCCTTGGTTGAAGGCCATCTTAGTTAACCCTTTCTCTTAGATTTCTCCAGATTGTTGGTTAGTTTGTTTAATTCTTACTCGTGTGTGAGTAGTTTACTTTTTGTCTAGGGATTTAGTAGTTTAGGGAAGTGTAGTTGGATCATGTTTTAATTTATCGAATGGTACTTATCTTCATGATTGTTTTGATTTCATTCTATCAAGTAATTGTATTGTTGTGAGAGGATTTTTGGCCAAAATTTACTTGCGTACTTGAAACAATCTGGTGATAAACTGAAAGATGACATTTGGTTGTTGGACTGCTTGATTAGACCTAACGTACATTCGTCTCGAAAGAGAGATTTGCATGTTAGGAGGACTAGAGAGTAATTGAAGATATTTAACTTGAATTAAGGCAAATTAGTTTGAAAGAACAACTTTTGCTTAGTTTAGGCAATTTTCATTGATTTCGAAACAATAGATCAAATTTTTGGATAGATCGTAACTCCTCGAGATTAACCGACTCAGAGAAAAGCACATGATTGTCGTTTTGGTCCAATACCCTTTCATAACTATGAGAATTGCTAGACATATTTTCTCTTTGATTGATTCAAAATAGTGAATTAGAAGTTGTTAAATCGAACCCTTTGAATTAGTATTTTACTTAGCACATTCTGACAAATAAGACTCGGTAAGCTCCATTAGTCCTTGAGGAATGATATCTTTATCTATACTATGGCTACCCGTGTGCTTGTGGTAGTTGATCACCAATATGTCTCAAAATCCCCATATCGTATAGATCCAACTGAGCTTAAGGAGCTGAAGATTCAGTTAGATGAGCTGTTACGAAAGGAATTTATCAGACCAAGTGTATCACCACGGGGTGCCCCAGTGTTGTTCGTAAAGAAAATGGAGGGAACCTTAAGCTATGTATTGACTACAGTGAGTTGAATAAGATCACCATAAAAAAACAAGTACCATTTGCCGCAAATAGGTAACTTGTTGGACCAACTACAAGGAGTAGAAGTCTTCTCTAAGATTAATTTGAGGTCGGGGTACCATCAACTTAGGATTAAACCTGAAGACATCCCCAAGACAACGTATTGGACTAAGTATGGTCATTATGAGTTTATATTAATGCCATTTGGCGTCACCAATGCCTCTGCAGCCTTCATAAATCTTATGAACTGGGTCTTTAGACCTTATCTAGACAAGTTTGTAGTGGTGTTTATACATGACATCCTTATTCGTTCTAAGGATAGAAAGAAACATGCTGATCATTTGAGGATGGTGTTACAAACCTTGAGAGAGCATCAACTTTATGGCAAACTAAAGAAGTGCGAATTTTGGTTGGAAGAAGTGGTATTCTTGGGACATGTGGTTATAAAGAAGGAATCAAAGTTGACCCCTAGAAGGTGAAGGCAATCACGGAATGGTCAAGGCCTACTAACGTCACTGAGATTAGAAGCTTTCTGGGTTTAGAGGGATATTATCGAAGGTTCATCAAGAAATTTTCAAAAATAGCTTCACCCCTAACCAATTTGTTGAAGAAAGTGAATAGATTTGAGTGGACAGAGAGGTGTGAAAGAGCCTTTCAAGAGTTAAGACAGCGATTAACTAACGCCCCAATCCTAACGCTACCAGTGAAAGGCAAGCAGTATACCATCTATAGTGATGCTTTAAAGAACTGAATAGGGTGTGTTTTGATCCAGGAAGACAAAGTCGAGCTTATGCCTCTCGACAGCTCAAGCCTTATGAGAAAAATTGCCCTACCCATGATCTGGAGTTAGCAGCTATGGTCTTTGCATTGAAACTTTGGAGACATTACTTATATGGAGTACCATGCAAGATCTATACTGACCATCAAAGTCTGAAGTATATCTTCACCCAGATGGAGCTTAATTTAAGACAACGACATTGGCTTGAGTTGCTTAAAGACTATGATTTGTAGATTCAATATCATCAAGGGAAAGCAAATGCTGTAGCAGATGCCCTGAGTAGGAAAGCGTAACATACCGCAAACATTGTGGTGATTACTCAATTGAGTCTCTTGAGAGAGCTTGAGAACTTAGGAATTCAACTAGCGTCCGATGGGCAAGCAAATGTCCAATTATCAGCACTTACTTTACAGCTTTCCATAGTGGAGGAAATTTGGATGAATCAGGAAAGTGATCCTAAACTCCAAAGCATAAAGCAAAACTTACAGAAAGGGAAGTCACCTGGGTTTGTAGTGTATGAGGATGGGACCCTGCGATTCTAGAATCGCCTATGTGTACCCAAAAATAAGGAATTAACGAAACAGATTCTAGAGGAGGCTCACAATACTCGCTACTCAGTGCATCTAGGAGGCACCCAGATGTACAGAGACATGAGACAATACTTTTGGTGGAATAATATGAAGGAGGTTGCATAATACATAGACAAGTGACTAACTTTCCAGAAGGTTAGGGTAGAGCATCAGCATCCTATGGGTGAACTGTGACCCCTAGAAATTCCTAGTTGGAAGTGGGATTCGATCTCAATAGACTTCATTATGGGTTTACCCCTTTCTGCCTTGAAAAAGAATGCTATTTCGGTCATAGTTCATCGACTTACCAAGTCGGCCCATATTCTGCCAATTAGGGATACTTGGGGAGTTGAAAAAGTGGCCCAACTAAATGTTAAAGAGATAGTCCACTTGCACGGGATTCCCTTAGACGTAGTATCAGATGGGAGCCAATGATTCTAAGCCACTTTTTGGCAAGCACTTCAGAAAGCCTTTGGGACCAAATTGAACTTTAGTAGCTCTTATCACCCTGAGACAGATGGGCAAATTAAAAGAGTGAATCAAATTCTAGAGGACATGTTAAGAGCTTGTGTATTGGAGTTTCAAGGGAAATGGGAAGATGATTTATCATTGGCCGAGTTTTCTCATAACAATAGCTACCAATCCACCATCAAAATGGCTCTATTTGAGGCTTTATATAGGAGAAAATGTAGAACCCCACTAAGTGATTTGGATGAGGCATTGATCATAGGTCTCGAAATGATCCAGGAAATCATTGAAACAATAAGAAAAATTTGGGAGCATATTAGGGTTGCCCAGAGGCGGCCAAAGAGTTATGCGGATAAGAGAAGAAGGCCTCTGGAGTTTCAGGTAGGCGATACAGTTTTTCTAAAAGCTTTGCCAACCAAGGGTATCAAGAGGTTTGAAGTATGAGGCATATTAAGTCCAAGATATATTGGACCTTATGAAATCATTGAAAAGTTAAATCCCATAGCATATCGATTGGATCTGCCGGTAGAACTAGAACACGTGCATAACATTTTTCACATCTCTTAGCTTAGGAAGTTTATTCTAGATCTGGACCATACCATTGTATCTAAACCTATTAAAATCACTGAGGATCTATTATATGAGCAGTGCCTAGTCCAAATGTCATATCGCAGGATTAAGCAGCTATGTAATGAGCAGATACCTTTAGTCAAGGTGCTTTGGACAAATCATAACTCCCAAGAAGCCACTTGGGAGACTGAAAAGGAAACAAAAAACAAGTACCCCAATATATTTGAGGTAATTTTGCATGTCATGATAAAGTTCATACGTTTCGAAACTCTTTAAGGGTGGAAGGCTATAATAGTCCAACCCTAAATTATGTTTATTTATTTAATTACCTCACGTTAATGATTTTCTCATATTTATTCATCGCATTTAATTATCTCAGTGGTAAAAAATTTATTTGGGCCCTCATTTGGCAATTTGGGTTTTATTAATATATTTAATTATTAACGAAAACTTTTAAAGGATTGATAGTAGTTTATTTTGTTTTCCGTAACATTACAAAAATTTAATTTTGAGTTACGCAAAAACGTTATCGTTAAGAAGCGTTTTGTTCCCGAACCCACCTTATTTTGACCCAATTTGAAGCCCAACAAGTTTGCATATTGACCTAGCCAATTACCATGAGTTAAGTTTAACCATGGTTAGCTAAAGCTACTTTTGGGAGGATAAAAACTCAGCTAAGTATGTAGACAAGTCAAACCAACAAAACCAAACTCACACCATATCTCCCTCCTTTCTCTCTCTAACGCCAGACCCCCTTTCCTTCTGTGTTGGCTACTACTATTTTGGCCACCAAACCACTACTGAAATAGCCCCTCTAACCACCCTATCCACCACCTACATCCCCACAAGCATCAACCTCTCATATACTCCCTTTTCTTCAAGCAAAGTAAGTAAACCCTAACCTTGATCTTGTTAGTTTTGATTGTATGTTAGTTTTGACTCTTGTTTTGTTATTTTTCATCGTTGATCATGTTGTTTTGATAAGAAACAAGAGTTATTTTGGGTGTATAAATTGTTGAAGAATCTTGAGAGTAAGTGGGAGTTGGGATTGTTCATGATCATGCAAGCTTAGCCTTAAGTGATGTTTAGCGGTGGTTTTGTATTTGTTTTGGCAAACTTTAGCATCATAAATGATTATGGTGATGTTGGTGATACTTTGAATGAGTTAAGGGTGGATCTAAGTTGGCTAAAAGTTAGGGGTTTAGTGATTATGCAAAGGTTTAACCTTTCTTTAATAGTAAGCATGTTATTTGTGTATATTTGATTAAGAAATGAATCTTTGATGTATATGATTATGAAGTGAAATTGAGTGTGGTGGCTTTGTATGGTGATGGGAAGGACCAAAGTTTTGTTACATGATTTTAAGGAGTTATCTTAGATAAGGATTTGTGTGAAAAGAGAGGAGAGACCAATGACAATGGGGGCTGGGAAATGGCAGAAAATAGGGCAAGCTTTGCTAATAAATTGTTAATGAACGCCCCAATAAAAAAATTATAGTTTTGGGTGGATAGGTATATCAGTGAGTTGGCTTTCAATTAGTTTTGAATCGCCTTAATCCGAGATCTATGGAAAAAGGTATGATCGTTTTACTAGAACTACGCAGGTTAGACCAAAACTGACATACTTGTGTTCTAACCCCATTTGAAGAGCCCTATCGTGGGAATCATGTTTTGTGTTCTAAATGAAAGTTTTTCAAGACTTCTTAAGCTTTCTATATTGGGTAATAGGTCTCAAATGGAGATCGGGAGATTAGGTTACGAGTCATTTAGTTCAGCGCCTATTACGCCCTTACTTTTCCTTTATTAAAGTATTAACTATGAAAATAAATGCATTTGCCAACTATATGTTCCTATAATGAGATTTTTGTACAAAATCAGTGCCTAACTATCATTTTCACCCCTTTTGTGCATTATCAGACTTAGTGACATTTCGTTAAAAGTCCCAGGCACGTTCATGGTCTGTATCTTTAGAAATCAGTACATATTTATCCAAATTCTAATATTTTGGTAAGTACATCAATGAATCAGTTTAATCAGTGGCTTGTGACGTAATTAGTGATCCTACCAATTATTAGTTACAAGCAATTAACCTTCAGTTACCCGCGCGGCTTCAAGCCAGGTCCCCCGATCGGCTTGGCAGGTATACACCTATCTTCAAATCGTAACAATTACTAGGGGTTCACTATTAGAAAATAATTGACAATGTAGTTTTATATTCGTCTCATTCCCTGTTTTAAATTAAAATGAATTGGAATGCGGGCCCAACTAGTTTTTCAGCGTGCAGTTAACAATACAAAAATGCATGTACTGAGCTTGGGCTTATAGTTCGAAATGTTTTCATGTTTTGTTTTAAGGACATGCTTAGTGAATCGCCCCCCGGCTGCCAGGCCTACTGGAGAAGATAAGTGAGCGGCAATGTCTAAAAGGAATAATGGTGTTTTAGTGTTGAAATGTTTTGAGCAGTCTTGTGAGATATTTTGATGTTAGAACTATATACTCTACTAAGAGTTACTATATTTTGATATAAACTATGAGATTGTTAGTTACTGTTGATGTTGGTTTGAGGGTTTGCTTTTACAAATGCCATCTGATGGTAATCATGTTCAGCTTAGTTATGTTTAATTATTTTTAAGTCAAGCCTTGTCCTTTTTTGGACGGCAGTAACGCCCCGATCATTTGGGATGCCACTGGTAGTTGATGATGTTAGTTGATGAGAACGCAAACAGTAAATTATGTGCATTTGAGGTGTTACATAATCGGCGGCCCAAACGCCCCAACAGTCCACAGGCTTCCTCTTGCCACCCACTTCTTTTCTTGTGAGCAACCTCTAATTAATGTAGTCAAAACTAATTAATCTTGATTAATTTTTAGATTAAGACTAGCTTTTTCTCATCCAATATAATATCTAATAATTAATAGAAAGTAATTATTCATTAATTTTTAGGCACCAAAAGGGGTTGAATTTCCATTATAAAAAGGGGCCATGGGTTGGAGCATCCATTTACCAGCCACTCATCCAAGCATCTAAGCATTCTTCCATTCTCTTATCTTCCATCTTTGAATTTTATTAGAGAGTTTTTGTAAGACAGCCATTTGGGTTGAGGAGATTAGAAAAAAATAATCTTTGTTAGCTAATTTTATCTTCTTTTCTCACCTCACTTGTGAGTCAAATTTGAGATTTTACACTTAATTTTATAGTTTTGTGTAATTGAGTGTCCAAGTTTGGACATAAAAATTGAAATATACCAATATTGTGATTCAGCTACACAAACTTCAATGGTTTTTTCACTAACTATGGCTTGCTAAATTATTCATATCTAGGATTAAAATGGACCCCTGATAATAATATTGTTTTACTAATTTCTTTTGGGGTTATTTTTTCTCTTTAATTACATAATTTTGACTTTATACTTGATCTTAACCTATTCTTGCAAATTATTACTATTGTTTATTCATGTTGATTCCAGTAGTTTAATTTTCTATCTCAATATATATTAGACCTTGTAGACTAATATGATGTTATGCAATTGGGTTTTAAATTATAATTTTTAAAATTGAATAATTTATGTTAGAAATTATATTAGTTATGTCTAAAAAGAATGATTCATGCTAAAATACTAGACAAATAATATTATCTAATAATTATAATCATCTTTTTAATTTATGGCCTAATGCTTGTAGCTTAGGTTGAATAAGAGACAAATTGAATCCCATTTGAGTTAGTAACTCAAAATTATTATCATGGGTGAAATTCAAAGTACTTGATGGAGTCCTACCAAGCCAAGACCAAGTTCATGATCAATCAAGTCCAAAACGTCCAAGAACAAGGTCACAAGTTCAAAGATGGCACATCTTTTGCTAGAAACACAAACAGAACCCTATGGGTTCAAAATAGTTTTCAAGCCCGATTTTGTATAAAGTCCTGAATTTTGGCATATTCTTAGGCCTCCATGAGGTTTAAGTCCTGAATTTTTGCATATTTGGGGTCCTCAAGATGTTACCTACCTGGTTCAAGTGATTAAATCAAGTTAAGTCAAATGAAAGATGAAGAACCAGGCCAATTTTCCAAACCGTGCAGTCTGAAACCTAGTTTGGACCAGTCCGGGTATTTTGATCTTTTGGGCAAGCAAATGAACTCTAAATTAAGTGATTCCACTTGGAGGAGTGAAAAGACTTCCATAGCTTTCGAACCATATGTGGTAAGCCAGATGATGCCCACGTTTTACATGTGAAACATGGCCTCCAATTAGAGCCTGAAAAATGCCAGCTACTGCCCGGTTGCACCTAATTAGCGCATTTGGTGGTTGAAGTCCTATCTAGTGTCCAATCCGTCTCTAACTACTGGAATGAGTAAATAACGAGCTATTGGACACAATCATGAAAAATCCACCAAGTTATCAAGTGAAGAGCAAGTGAGAAAGACAGCTTCATTCCTAGTGGTCAGCCGTAAAGCATAAAGTGGCCCGTCAACATCACTCCTTTTCTTCACTTCAAGGCACTTGCTTATTTGATTAATTGCTTGCTTAGTAAAAATGCTAGCTTTAATCCTAATGATTAGATAGACTTAATGATTATACTTAATAAGGATTAAGCTAGGATTAACATTAGAACCTCACGGGTCAGCTAAATCCGTGAACTAAGCAAGTTTAAGAGGTTTCCTAATTCTGAAGAAACCTCACTCCCTAGGCTTCCGATTTCGTACTTTTGGAAAGAAAGAAAGAGAGCTTTGCAAACCGAAACACTTAACTTGCTTATCCTTAACTAGGCCGGTTAAGGTGGTGTTCAAGTCAAGTCCTAATCTTATTTAAGTGGTGATTTATGTATCTTAATCAAGTTTAGGGGCCCCAACCTTGGTCTTGGTGATGATTACTGTATCCAAGATTCAAGTTTAGAACTTTTCAAAACTCACTTTCAGTTTTGGATTGCATAGAAGCAAGCTAAGGTCGTGAGTTCCTTTGTTTATTTTTGTGTTCTCCTTTGATTGTAAGTGACTTCCATTGAGCTTTACATCATATTTGGTATCAGAGCTCTTGTTTCTGCTTATCCTGGTACATCCCTCCACTTCTCATAATCATTCCCATTCAAATTCCAAACACATTTCTAGCTTGAGTTTAAACACAAATCGAGTGCAAGATGAGTTCTACCATGCGTTTGGAAGAGAAATTTGATGCTCTTATGAGGCAGAATGAGATGCTAATGAAGAAGATTAATGAGGATTTCCAGCAAAACCAAGAAACTAATGCTCAAAATGAGTACTTACGCAAATAGCTGGGTGCATTCTTGAACCAAAAGCAAACAATCAATGAGGAACCTCTATAATCCGAACCCAGAAGACAACAGCATGTGTTTAGCCATAATCTTGATTCATCTAGTGAGGATGAACCATTGAGAATGGCTAGGCCAAAACCACGGATGCAAGCTAATACCAATGATTTGAAGGTAGAATTCTAGAATATGAAGGGAAGGTTGATCCTGAAGAGTTTTTAGACTGGTTACTCACGATTGAAAGAGTTTTTGAGTACAAGGACATTTCTGAAGAGAAGAAGGTGAAGTTGGTTGCTTTGAGACTCCGTAAGTATGCTTCTCTTTGGTGGACTAATTTGTGTGCCAAAAGAGTTAGAGAAAGGAAGTCCAAAATCAGAATATGGGAGAAGATGAAATCTAAGCTTCAGGCTTGGTTTTTTCCTCGTACCTATGTTCGAGATTGTTAATCTCAACTTCACAACTTGAACCAAGGTAACTTGAGTGTAGAAGAATACACTAGAGAGTTTGAAAAGTTTGTAATCAAGTGTGACTTACACGAACTAGAAGAACAAACAATCGTTAGATACTTGGGAGGCCTTGATCCTAGGTATGCTAATGTTGTTGATTTACAAGCTTACACTTCATTTGATGAGGTTTGCGTGCTTGCTCACAAAGTTGAACAATAAAAGAAAGCCGAACAACCTTTTAAACCTCAAAATTTCAAGCCATTAACCCAGAACACACCCTTTAACAAAGGGAGTTCTAATCCACATCCGAAGCCTATAAATCCTTTCTCTTCCAATCCATAAAGAATCCCAACTCCACAAAAGGTCCAACCACCTCCAACCAGACCCAATCCCAATCCTCTGAGCACAAGAAGGTGTTTTAAGTGCCAAGGGTTATGACACATAGCCTCAGACTATCTAAACAGAAAAGTGATCACCCTAGCCGAATGGAGAGCCGTGGATGAGCAAGATTTTAAGGAGGAAATTGAAGGAGAAAGTGAGGGGAAGCTTGAGGAGAACCTAGAGCAGGTTCAAGAAGAAGCAGATGAGGGTGAGATGCTGGTTTTAAGACGACTCTTGAACGGCCAAAAGGGAGCTAAAGATGAACAAACGGAGAACATCTTTCATACTAGGTGTACGGTTAAAGACAAGGTTTGTTCTTTGATTATAGATGGAGGAAGTTGTGCCAATGTAGTCTCTCTTAGCATGATTGGGAAGCTAGGCTTGCAAGATATAGCCCATCCCCATCCACATAACATCCAATGGCTAAACCAAAGTAAGGGATTACAAGTTAACTCTCGGTGCCTCATTTCTTTGTCTATTGATAAGAACTACCAAGATGAGTTATGGTGTGATGTTATACCCATGGATGCATGCCATGTCTTGTTAGGTAGACCTTGGATGTATGATAGAAAGGTAATGCATGATGGATTCCAGAATACATGCTCTTTTTCTAAGGGAGGAAGCAAGATTACCTTAAAGCCATTATTGCCATCCGAACTCCACAAAAACAAGCCTCCAAAAGAGCTTGAACATTCTGGTTGCTTATTATCCTTTACTGAAAATCTCTTAAATGCTTCATATCATGAGTTTAATGCTTTCAAAGAGTGGATCCTAAACATCCAAGATGAACTAGAAACTCCCTTACCTACACATCCCATTGCCAAGTCACTCATTCAAAAGTTCTATCATCTATTTCCTGAGGAGATACCCACGGGGTTACCTTCCAAAAGAGACGTCCAACACCATATTGATCTCATTCTTGGTTCAATCCTCTTTAATAAGCGAGCTTATAGGATGAACCCAAAGGAAACCATGGAGATTCAAAGGCAAGTAAAAGAATTAATGTCCAAAGGGCTTGTAAGAGAATCTTTAAGCCCATTTGCAGTACCTGCCTTATTGATTCCTAAGAAAGATGGTAGCCAACGAATGTGTGTGGATAGTAGAGCCATACACAAAATCCCAATCAAGTATAAGTATCCCGTACCTAGACTTGAGGATATGCTAGATGAACTACAAGGCTCAAAAGTGTTTTCAAAGATTGATCTTAGAAGTGGATATTACCAAATCAGATTCCGAGAGGGAGATGAATGGAAGACGCATGATGAATCCTGATTCCGGAAACGAGATGAAGTACATACAGAAATGAAAGTAAGGTCATTATTACGTTCACCACAAAAGTGATGTGCATGGGTTCGAACCTGTGCAGCACCAAGAACACGCATGATGAGTCCTGATTCTGGAAATTCTCATGGGGTTCTGAAGATGATGACGTGGGACGAAAAAACGGGCTTACGGGATGACATGTGAACGGCACCTGACCTTCTCCTCCTCCGAGGCTCAACCTGCAAAACAAGGGCCCTAGGGTTGTGGTTCAGGGAACGCCTCTCCGTCGGTCAAGTCAATCAAGAATCCAAGTGAGTAATGCGAGTCCAATGAAGTGTCAGACTACCAACCCCCTTCGCGAGGTGGGTAGGTGACTATTTATAGTCCCTGTAGCAAGGGGCAAAATAGTAATCTTACCTTAGTTGTTCCAAACGGGCTGCAGGATTGGCTTTGCGCCCCTATGAGGAGCCCTAAGGGTCCTGCTAGGAGCCCGTTTTGAGGGGCGTGGGTCTGGTTTGTGAGATAATTAAGGTGGGCCCAGTGGGGAGATTACATTTCCCGAATCACTTAACCCCTCACATTTTGCCTGCGTGACGAGTTGGGCGAGTAGTCAGGCCAAATATGGAATATACCCGTGGTTGGTGTGTATGTATGGGCTTTAGAAATTACTCACACGTTGTGAACGGTCATGTGGCCACCGATCACAGAGCTGGCCGAGCATCTGTGATAGAACAAGTCTAGAGGTTTGGACAGTGGCTTGGAAAATCACTCCATTACCAGGTATAAATGTGGTCGCCAAGGATGGGGGCTCTACCTTTCATCTCCAATATCGGTCGTCATCGGGAATTCCTTACTATGGCTTTTCCTCGTTCTATGAGCACAAGCGAGATGGCTCAGTATGTTGCACGTAATTTCGAGTGGGATCGACGTGGGGTTTCTTTTCCCTCATTACCTCTCCCGAACGATTTTTAGGCCTTGTGCCCAAGTTATGAACTTGCTATGGTCGAGGAAGCTGCTCAGTGCTTCCACCTCCTGGAATTGCACCGGGTCATTTTTTATGCAATGCTTCTTAGTGAAGCTAAGAGGTTGGGGGTGCTGCACGGGCGGACACTCCACGTAATGGAGTCATCCCTTACCAAGCTTCGTTGGAGCACCTTTGAGGCGTGGGTGGGAAGAATGGAGATCGAATCCTAGAGGCCCAGTTCCGAGAAGAGGCTGAGCAAGAGGAGGAGAGCTCAAACACCTAGGGGGCCGCCTCCCCTTCAGGTGACGACAAGTAGGAGTGAAGCTGATCAGGAGGTGTCCTACATGCGTGCCGAGTGTCCACCCATCTTTTTTTTTAACGTCCTGCTATCAACAATAAGATGACTGCGCTTCCCTTCTTTTGAGCTTTACCATTTTCCTTGTGTTTATATTGATTTGCATTAGCTGGATGGCTCAGCTACCTTAGTAAGCTAATGTGGCCTAGCGGAGTGTGAGGGTCATGGCTTGATTGCCCGTTCCTTTGATCCCATATTTGATTATGCAGCCTATAGCTTCTCTTTTGTGGTTGCAAGCCCCTTTTATATGTTTCCTTAGGGGGTGAGCAGGATGGCCACATGTCACGAGTGGAATGGCTACTAAGTTTCGGGGTTGTTTTAGTGGAATGCAACCCCCCTTATACTTCTTCTATGAATACAAGCCAATGCTCCCAGAAAGGATGCTGAGTCATATTCTTTCAGGGAGAGACAGTGAGGAAGGGAAAAAAAAAGAGAGAGAAAGACAAAGAGAGGGAGCCTTGCTCGTCCCCTTCATTATGGCGTTTCCTCCTCTTCACGACACTAGGGAGATGACTGACTTCGTGAGGGAGTCCTTTAGGTGGCGTTAGAGGATTGCCACGCACCCGCGTCGTCCACGTCTGGACGATTAGCGGGATTTATGCCTGCGTTTTGCGTTATCTGATGCAGAGAGAGCAACGCTTGACTTTGAACTTTCCGAGATAGTCCAAGCGACATTCTACACCATGCTGCTGAATGATGTCATAGAGCTAGGCATAGTGAGCGGCCCCATGGTCGTCGATCTGAAGTTGAACCTTGAGGGTTTGAGGTGGCCGTCCTTTGAGTCTTTGTTGAGTCGTAACAATCGCGGCCTGATGGAGGCGCAACTTCGTTAGCGAACCCCACTGGAAGAAGCCCGTGGGCTAGTGGACGTTCAGGAGGAGAGCTTAGGGTTAGATGACCCTCCACGTCTCTCCAATGACGAGGAGTAGCATTAGATTTTTTTCCAAATATTTTCTTGTATTATGCCTTTTTCTTGCACATTCCTCTATAAGAAGTGTTTGTAGTCATGGGTTGTTTTTCATTAAATATCGGCCCTTTATGCGGAGGATTTGTTTCTCCAGGGGCCAATCTTGTCCTTGTTGTGTAGTGGATAAAGCAGGCCCTAGGTTATTAGGGCCACATGGCAAGAAAGGAGTGGTTCGCTAATGCTTCGGGAGATGTGTTGTCTTTTGGGTTGCCTATTTTTCCTATAAAATGAGGGAGGATAGAGCTCTTGGGAAGATGCCATTCCTTTAACTTCCCTATCTTCATAGTGAGAGAGAGAGCACAAAAGTAATTAAAGGGGGAGAAAGAACGATAACCTCTTTTCCCACCTTCCTAGACCCCACGCAAGTGGCAAAGTATGTTAGGGCCAACTTTCGCTAGTCTTTGAGGGAATCCTCTGCTCCCTGCCCGAAGCTGGTCCCTCTGAATTTTCATGGCCTTTGCCCCAATTTCGAACTCTTCATGGCAATACAGTTTGCCCACACTGCCCACATTCCCGAGATCGTGCAGGCAATCGTCCACGCCATGGTGCTCAATGAGGCTGCGGAGCTAGGACTCTCGAGCAGGCCTCCATAGACTGCATGATGTTGGACCTGCAGGAGCTGAAGTGGGATATCATTGAGGTTTCGTTGCAGGATATCGACGAAAGGCTCAGGGACGCATAGGTTCCCCTCCTTGTAGAGATACTCGCTAATCCTCAGCCGTTGGTCCGCCCCGAAGAGTCCTCGAGGCTGAGGGGCGCCCTCTTATCTCGAGTGATGATGAGTAGGTCGTAGAGCTCTGTCGTACTTTTCTTTCACTTGTTTGCCTTTTGTATTCGCTCCTTTTCTTCTTCTCTGTTCATGTAGTTGCCATGTACTAATCCAGCTATTATAACAAAGATTACTTTTTTACGACTCTCTTCTTTCTTTATACCTTGTGATTTTATGTATGTACGGATTGGCAATACAGCGCTCGGCTTTGAGGCCGAGCTAGAGAGACCTAGCCCCTTTTTTGGGGCTAAAAGGGAATTGTCCATACCTAGGGCCGAGCTCAAGGGTTCTCAATCCTCACTAGGCAAAAAATGCGACATGATCTAGTGCTAAGCCATAAGGTCGTGCTTAGAGGCCGTTATCCCCTACTAGGGCTAAGGGTATAGCGACTGGGTATAAGGCTGTGCTTAGAGACCTCTAGCTCCTCTTGGGGCTAAGAGTATAGCGACCGACCATAGGTCGTGCTTAGAGACCCGTAGCCCCTACTGGGGCTAAGAGTGTAGCGACCGGCACTAAGGCCGTGTTTAGAGACCGTTAGCCCCTACTAGGGCTAAGGGTACGGCGACCGGCCATAAGGCCGTACTTAGAGACCTCTAGCCCCTATTGGGGCTAAGAGTATAACGACTGGACATAGGCCGTGCTTAAAGACCTCTAGCCCCTCCTGGGGCTGAGAGTGTAGCGACCGGCCATAGGCCGTGCTGCTGAAGGTTTCGCCCCTCGATCCTAGGGTTGCTTATCCTTAAGGGTCTGATACCGTGGCGCCACGTGGCAGCGATTGAGAGGAATTGTGTCTTTTTGGGTGTCCCGGGAGGAGTGTTTCCCTACCTTTGCTCTATGTAAGGGTGGTGAGCTCTAGTAAGGAAAGTCATTTTCTACTGCACACAAGAACTGTTTAGATAGAGAAATGATTTCTAGAGAGCGAAGCTCTGCCCCCTTTCATACCATCTTCAAACTCACTGTAGCACTTCAACCTCTTCCTTTGTATCTTCAAAGCATCTGTTAGTGCAGTCATCTTCATCTTCAACTTCCTCATTTGAATCTTCATCTTTTACAAGTACGCCTTCGTACCTCCTTCAAGCGTTGTTTGTTGTACTTTTATGTATTCAACCATGCCTTCATCTTGCTCATCAAGTGGTCCCCGAGGAACGGGCTGGTCCCCATCTAGAGGGAGGCCATCCCTAGTTCCCTAGCCTCCCTCCCTTATGTCCAGGTGGTGGCGCACATCCCTCCAAAGACTCAATTTAGGGAACCCAAAATGATTCCCTATACCGTGCCAATTTTTGAGCCCACCACCCCCTCGTGGTGTGGCTGCAAGTATTCATCCACTCCTAGCATCCTTAGCATAGAGGGGGAGATCTCATATCCATGGGATATCACTTTAGCTGACTTTATGACAGATGTCTAGGTACAAAGGATGGCAAAGACCAAGTCAACCTCTCGTATGAGATCCCCAGATGAGCTACTTGCCGAGGGCACTCTTGAGGGTAATCCTATTCTACTCTGAGTTCTTCAAGGCCGATGACCGCAGTGGTATATACTAGCACTAGCTCTTCCTCGGGTGGGACATCCTCCCATTCTTTAGATGGGTCGTCAAGGAGTTCATCCTCAAAAGGGACGTCAATAGGTTCTTCGCCCCGCGAAGGGCCTACCACTCCGGGGAGGTCTGTACTTAAGAAGAAGGGTCGTGCCCAGGTGGAGCCAATCCCTAAGATCATGGCAGAGGGGTCAGAGTTTCCTGGGGCCCCCACCCACTCGGACTTGCAGGATGGTATAGGCAGTCATTTCCCCAATCTGAAGGTCGTTCCATCCTTGAAGAGGATGGCCCTTGAGAAGAAGTATCTCCTGCTCGCAAGGTATACTTTTGTAATCCCCGAGGCAGATGCAAGCAACCGTGAATGAACCGCCCGTAAAATGCATTCTGATCTACCCGGCGGCCCTTAATTATGGCCTAAGGTTTCCTCTCCACCCGGTAATAAAAGAAATTTTAAATAAGTATGAGCTGGCACATGTGCTGGTCGCGCCTACGTCCTAGCACAACATTTGTTCCGTTAGTGTGACTTGTGAGCTGCACGACCTTACGTGCACGGCCCGGGCGTTCAGTCTGGTTCATTAAGTCCAGACGGCTTCCAAGGAGACTGGGGGCCTAGGGTGGTATTGCTTCAATAATAGGTTGGGTTTCATGACAGCCATTGAGAAGAAGTCAAAAGTAAAGTATTGGAAGTATGACTTTCTCTTCATCCACCGAGAGTTAGGCTAGGGAAACATTCCTGACTGGAACGAGCGTAAGCTAGTCAGGAATCCCTTTAGTGCACCAACTCCCGAAGAGAAGAAGACGGCCCGCTACTTTCATTACTTCATCCGGGAGGATGACAAGCCGTGGTGTATACCAAAATTCATGGCGCAAGCGATAGCGTTGGTAAAGGGCCTGAGAAGAGGAAGAGCAAGTCTAATTCTTAAGAACTTTTCTAAGGGTCTTGACGTCCCCGCTTTGGTCGACCCTTTCATTTGGTTCTGACCTGACTCTTTTTTATTTTGTGCAAAGCAAGTGAGGGCGCAATTGACGACTTTCGAGACCGGGGACGCCACCCCTGAGCAGATAGTGGCCGAGGCTGAGCATCGCCGAGAAGAAGAGAGACGTCACCTTGTGAACCAATAGACCAAGAAGGTACATGCTCGGGCCTTTACGCCTCTACACATCGTGACCGATTATCGGTATCTAACCAAATTGTTCTCCTTATTGTAGGCACCCTCTCTAGTACTGCGCGAGAATAAGGCCGCTATAAGCTTTCCTGGATACAAGCATTCGCGGGTTGAGGACCGCCAAGATGAGGTGACAGCTTCTGCCCCTACCCCTGCTGGGGAGAAGGGGATAATCGATCAACCCCTCCTTACCAAGCAGAGGGCTGATCAGCTAGTGACCGAACTCCAAGTCCTCGGGAAACAGTTGGCACCCCAAAGACCATGGGCGGTTCCTCGCAAGTTGCCAGTGGAACTCCGACAAGTGCCCGATAGCTTCCCACGAACTTCATTAGGGCTTACCCTATGGCCAAGTTTGCATTGATCCAGGACTTGGCTAAGTCCTGGGACTTGGGTGCCTCGGGTACTCCGGAGCCCCTCAAGGTCACTAAGGATGACGTCACCATGGCTGAGGCTTTTGCTCAGGGAGTAAAGGCCGCAGCCGAGCACCGAACCCTAGAAAGGCTCATGGCCCGATACCAACAGCGCTAGGAGAAGCTGAAAGAGGAGAGAGATACCAAGGAGGCTGAGAAAAAAGATTTACAATGCCAGCTGGATGAGGTGCTTTCGAAAGCTAAGGCAGAGGCAATTGCTGGGGTTGAGAGAGCGGCCAAGACCAAGGAGCAGGGCTATCAGTAAGGCCATAAGGACACCATGGTGTACCTACGCAAGGTCTTAGTAACACTGGCTCAGGACTTCTAGGAAGATGCTTACTTCGAGGCCTACCTCCATTATGTAGATGAGCGCCAACGAGCTGAGGCCGAGGGCCGGCACCCCAAAGAAGTGGAGTTCATCCCACCTTAAGGCGAGGGGGATGGTTTGGAAGGAAAAGCGACCAACCCTTTGGACGCTGAGGCCAAGACTCCGAATGATGAGGGCCGCGACGATAGTGGGGCGCCTGATTTGTAACTTTTTCAATATTTGTTTCTCTGTGCCCTTTGGCCGCTGGCCTCCTATTAGTTTCTATATTTTTGGCTTTTATCAATGAGGATGTTTATTTTCAAGAACGATGTTTCTTACGTTGATCATTCGTCTAGTGCATACGTGTTCTTTCACTTTGGTTTGCACTTTTTCCGTATGCCATAGGGTTGTAGCCCCCAAGCGAAAGAATAAGTGGTGCAGCACCAAGCTTGGGGACTCTTAGCCCCTACTGAGGCTAAGAGTATAGGGACCGGCCACAGCGCCACACTCTAGCCCCCATTGGGGGTAAGAACATAGCAACTGACCTCAGAGCCGTGCTCAATGACCCCTAACCTCCATTGGGGCGAAGAACATAGCGCCCGACCCCAGGGCCATGCTACAGGACCCTTGGCCCCCAATGGGGCTAAGAGTATAACGGCCGACCGTAAAACCGTGCTCAAGGACCCTTAGCCTCCATAGGGGCTAAGAGTATAGTGACCGCCCACAAGGTCGTGCTCAAGGACCCTTAGCCCCCATTGGGGCTAAGATTATAGCGACCGACCACAGGGTCGTGCTCAATGAGCCTTAGCCCCCATTGGGGTGAAGAGTATAGCGACCGACCCTGAGGCCGTGCTTAAGGACCCTTAGCCCCTATTGGGACTAAGAGTGTAACGATCGGCCACAGGGTCGTGCTCAAAGACCCTTAGCCCCCATTGGGGCTAAGAGTATAACAACCTACCATAAAGCCGTGCTCAAGGACCCTTAGCTCCAATGGGGGCTAGGAGCTTAGCAACCGGCCCCAGGGCCGTGCTCAAGGACACTTAGCTCCTATTGGGGCTAAGAGTATAGCGACTAGCCCCAAGGCCATGCTCAAGGACCCTTAGCCGCCATTGTGGCTAAGAGTATAGTGACTGACCGTAAGGCCATGCTCAATGACCCTCAACCCCTATTGGGGTGAGGAATATAGCGACCGACCCCAGAGGCATGCTCAAGCACCCTTAGCCCCCATTGGGGTGAAGAGTATAGCAACCAACCCCAAGGCCCTGCTCAAGGACCCTTGGCCCCTATTGGGGCTAAGATTATAGCAATCGACTGTATAGCCGTACTCAAGGACCCTTTGCCCCCATTAGGGCTAAGAGTATAGCGTCTGGCCCCAAGGCCATACTCAAGGACCCTTAGCCTCAATTGGTGCTAAGAGTATTACGACCAATTCCAGGGCTGTGCTCAATGAAATGCAAGACATCATATGGTCGCGAAACTTGCCACTGTGGGCTCTATATTTATTCCTTGCTTACGAAGGATAAATAACTGCTTAACATAAATAGAAGGATAGACTTAGGGGTAGTACTTTCTCAAGTTGCTACTATGCTAGGTCCACGGTATAGGGGAGCCGTTAGCGGTCTCTAGGCGATATGTGTCGGGCTGGACTTTAGAGGCAATCTTGTACGGACCTTCCCAGTTGGCAGCGAGCTTGCAATGTTCACCTGCACGGGCCACGACCTCCATGCGACGAAGAACAAGATCTTCTACCTTAATCGATTGCAGTCTCACTGCGCGATCATAAAGGAGGACGATGCGAAGCTTGTATAATGCTTCTCAGAGAAGACCATCCCCGCGGACAAAGGGGAGGAGGTTCAAAGTTTCTCGGAGCGCTGCGTTGTTTAGCTCTTCTTGGAAGCTTATTAGTCGATGAGTGTGGAGCGCGACCTCTATGGGTAGGACCGCTTCGAACTCATAAGACAACATGAATGGAGTCTCGCGAGTAGCCGTTTTCTCAGTGGTCTGTAGGGACCATAGGACACCATGCAACTCGTCGACCCATTTTCCTTTTGCATCTTCGAGCTTCTTCTGTAAGCCTTGGAGAATGGATTTGTTGGTCATCTCTACTTGGCTATTGGCCTAAGGGTGGGCAACGGCTGTGAACCGGGCCTGGTACCCCAAGGTGTCAAGATAGTTATTGAGCTTAGTGGTGTCAAACTGCCTGCCGTTATCGAAGATGATAGTGGGAGGAATGCGGAAGCGAGTGACGATGTTCTTCCCTATGAACCTCCGTACTTCGGATGTGGTTATAGAGGCGAGGACTTCAGCCTCTATCCACTTGGTGAAGTAGTTGACCGCCACAGAGAGATACTTGCATAGCCCCGTTGCTTTAGGGAAAGATCGGAGGATGTCCATACCCCAAGTGGCGAATTGCAGAGAACTGACAATTGGCGTCATGGGGGTGGAGGGCACTCGCTTTATGGGCATAAATTTCTGGCACTTATCGCAAGTCCGCACCAGAGTCATGGCGTTTTCGCGTAAGCTAGGCCAGTAGTAGTCGGTTCGTATGGCCGTTGCGGCCAAGGCCCAGCCTCCGATATATGTGCATCGTAAACGCCCTCGTGCAACTCTTCTAGTATCTTCTTCCCCTCCTCTGCGGTTACACATCCCAACAAAGGCCGGGCAAAAGACCTTTTGTACAAGATCCCCTTGTATAGAATGAACTAATTTAACCGTCGCTTCACTCAGTCGGCTTCTTTTGAATCCACAGGCAAGGTACGCGCGGATAGGGTCCATCCATGTACAGCTTCTGTCTTGCTATAGCACTTCATTTGGGTCTATGCTCCTCTCTGTTAGGGTCTCCCATTGAATGTTTTTGGGCTTCCCATCGTCGAACAAACTTGCTAATTTAGGCAGCACATCAACTGGCTGGTTCTCTGACCAAGGGATATGCGTGATTACAAAGTGCTTCAATAGCTTGGTAGCTTCCCTTACCCATCGAACATATACCACCATGGTGTCGTCCTTAGCTTCATATGCTACGTTGAGCTGGCTACCACTAGCTGGGAGTTAGAGAATGCCTAGATTGAGTCAGCCCCTACAGTGTAGTAGAGTTCAACTCCCGCGATGAGGGCCTCATACTCTGCCTCATTGTTGGATGCCTTGAACATAAATTTCAAAGCATGTTTATGATGTTCTCCGTAAGGGCTTTCGATGATTAGGTCATCCCCACTCCCATCCTTGGTGGAGGAGCCGTCTATCTAAAGGCTCCAAGGTTGGGGATGCGACTCACTATTGGAGACAATAGTGATGTTTTCAGCCAGAAAGTCGGCCAGGGCTCGGGTCTTGATGGTCCACCGTAGTTTGAAGACCAAATCACAATGCGACAACTCGATAGCCCATTTTAGGAGCCATCCAGAGGCATCCAACCTCTGGAGGACGTTCTTCAGGGGCTGGTTGGTAAGAACCATAATCTTGTAGGCTTCAAAGTAGGGTTGTAGCTTGCGACTGGCCATCACCAGGGCATAGGCAAATTTCTCTATAAGAGGATAATTAACTTCAGCCCTTGCTTAGGCGTGGCTCACATAATACACGGGATTTGTTCCTTGGCCCGCTCCACCACAAGGATCACGCTGACAGTATGCTCCGAAACGGCCAAGTATAAGGTGAGAACCTCCCCCGCGAGGGGGCTTGCAATTTTAGGCAACTGAGCCAAGTACGTTTTTAGTGCTTGGAAGGCCTTGTCAACCTTCTGATCCCAGGTGAAGTTAGCACGTCGCCCATAAGACACGGAAGAACGACTGGCAGTTGTCCTCGGATCGGGACATGAACCGGCCCAAAGCAGCAATATACCTAGTCAAGCGTTGTACTTCTTTGACGTTCTGTTGCAGTTTCATATCCAAGATGGCTTGGATCTTGTCCAGATTAGCCTCAATCCCACGGCTGCTGATCATAAACCCAAGAAATGTTTCCGAGTGTACTCCGAACACGCATTTCTTGGGGTTGAGCTTCATACTGAAGGCCCAAAGTATGTCGAATGTCTGTCTCAAGTCACAGTTGTGATCAGTGTCCCTCTTGCTTTTTACTATCATATCATCAATGTAAACCTCTATAGTTTTCCTAATAAGGGGCTGGAATAATTTGTTGATGAGGCGCTGATAGGTGGCTCTTATGTTTTTCAAGTTGAAAGGCATCATCTTATAGCAGTGTAGGCCTCAGTGTGTGATGAACGCAGTCTTTTCCTAATCTTTCGAGCAAAGGGGTATTTGGTGATACCTGGAGAAGGCAAAGGGATATTTGGTGATACCTGGAGAAGGCATCCATAAAGCTCAATAGGGCGTGCCCGGCCTTGGCATCTACCAGCTTATCAATCTTTGGCAACAAATCGTTGTCTTTTAGGCAAGCCTTATTCAAGTCGATGAAGTCCACACACATTCTCCACGTCCCATTGGGCTTCTTCACCAAAACCACATTGGAGATCCATTCGGGGTACTGACATTCTCGAATGAATCCTGCCTCTAACAACTTTGGTACTTCAACATTGGCCGCGACCACTCTTTCTAGGCCCATGTGGCGTTTCTTCAGTACGACTAGCCTATGAAGGGGGTCCACACTCAATTGGTGCTCCATAACGGTTGGAGCGATGCCAGACATTTCCTTGGGACCGAAGGAAAATACATCCCAGTACTCTCGCAGAAGTGAGATTAACGATTGACGATCAGTGGCTGCAATCTCTTGGCCTAGTTGGACCGTGCGCTCTGGGCGTCTTTCCTCCAGAGGGACTTGCTCCACGCCGTTCGCAGCCTTAGGGCAAAGTCACTTGGTCTCAGCCGAGGCTATGGTGTGGATAACCAGGGCTTCGGGGACGGTGGGGATGGCCTGGCTTTGGGCCTTTTGCCTGCCTGGGACAGTCCATTGGGTCCTCACTCATTCGCTCGCTCCACCAGGGGCAAATGCTCACCAAGTAGCATTCTCGAGCGATTCGTTGATCTCCTTACATCACTCCCACGCTTCTGTCATCAGCTTCAAATTGGAGTTAGAGCAGGTACAGTGCAATGACGGCCTTTACCTTGTGGAGGGTAGGGCGTCCCAAAATGATGTAGTTTATGGGCACATTGACGACCAGGAAATCAACCTCCACATTCCTGACCTTTAGCTTGTCACCGAAGTGTAAAGGGAAGTGAACCATGCCAGTGGGATTCACCTTCTGCGCTCCAAAGCCCACAATGTGGTGCACCAAAGGGAGAATGTCCTGTCCTGGGTATGTCAGCTTCTTCAGGATGTCCCAAGTGATGATGTCCACGAAGCTCCCCGTATCGATCAAGATCCTCCGAACAATTGCGCTAACTACTTTGATCTCTATCACCAAGGGCTCGTTGTGTGGGCAGGCGTAGCACGGGGCTTCCCTTCCGTTGAACACCATCATGGGCACTGTCACGCGAGCCCCTTGCTCAGCTGTGAGCACTTGCTGAGCGCCTCTAAGCTGGGCCTTCCAAGCAGACCGGGTTATCCCTTCCACATAACCTCTGGCGATGGTAACCATGACTTCCATAGAAAACTCTTCATTCTGCGACTGGGGCTGTGCGGGCTCTCATTCCTCGCGAAGGAAGCGTGGGCCCCTATTTAGAAAGCGATCAATCTGACCCTTATCCTCCAGTTCGTGAAGGGCATTTTTTAGCTCATGGCACTCAGCAATAGTGTGCCCATTCTGCTCATGGAACTCGCAATACTTTCGTGCATTGTGAGGCTTCAGGGGTACGGTCATTTGCGATGGTCTACGAAGCACGGGATGTCCCCTAACCTCCATGAGGATGCTTCTAAGGTCCATGGTGAATCGAGGGTTGACTACCTTGAGTCGTGGCCTCCTATTCCTGGTGCTATGATTCCTATCACCACGACTTGGGTTCCTGTCCACAAGGGCCCTAGCCTTCTTCAGGGCGTCCGAGTTTTCTCAGCGCAGATCTTCGTGGCGCGGATGAAGTCAACGACCCTCCTCAAGGCCTCGGCCAATGTGGTATCCTTCTGCTCGACTAAGGAGAACTTAAAACGCCCACTCTTCAAGCCATTTAGAAAGGAGGTGTATACCACCCCATCCTCTAGGTCTGAGATCAGGACCGCCTCCTGATGGAAGCGCTTGACGAATTTAGCTAGGGATTCCTACTGCCCCTGTTTAATCTTCGAGAGGTGTATGCTGGTTCTCCTTTCCTTCCGACTTGTGATGAATTGGCTGACGAACTTGTCAGCCAAATCTTGAAAGCAAGAAATGGGTCCCGGGGCCAAGTCGTTGAACCATGACTATGGTAGCCTCTTTAGGGTAGCGGGGAAATAACGGCAGTATGTCGCATTGTCTATGTCCTGGATGTACATCTGCGCTTTATAGGCCCCTAAGTGCTCTTCAAGATCTGTAGTTCCATAGTATAGGCCTATGATAGGCACCTTAACCTTCCCGTAACGTGGAGCATTGATGATCTCTGCATTGAACAGGGTGGAGAACGGAAGAGCCACTTGCCAAGCAGCTGTTCTTGAAACCTTGATGGGAGTTTTAGGATGTTGCTCGACCTCAATGACAGAGGTGCTTCTCCTAGTGAGCCCGAGCCTTGAAGCTCCGGCTGGGAACCAGTCGTCTCTGCGGGGGCCAAGGCCGCAGGGCCCCCTTGGTGGAGGGCTCCAGGTTCGTGAACAGCGAGAGTGGCACTCCAAGGTACGTCGTTGCTAGCCTGAAGTTTCCCCTCGGGGTTTAGAGATCTGCTCCTACTCTTTAAACCAGGCGATTCGCCTGGAGTGAGTTGCGTAGCATCTCAAAACAGTGGTGGACTTGGCCGACTGGCCCTGGTTAGGGCGGCTACTTAGCCGGGTAGTGACTACAACAAACTGATCATGGTTCCCCGTTTAGGATTGACCATTGCGGTTCAGTTCGACTGCGAGACCTCCCGATCCCTCTCAATGTGATGCGCGGATGGTGCGCGCGGATATGGGTAGGAGGGCTTGTAGCCTGTAGTGGGCACGTAATCAAAGCAAAGGAGTGGGTTCACCGAATTCACGACCTCTATGGCCCTTTGGATGTGCTCTAAGACCTGCAGCATGATAGTATCTGTCATGGTGGACATGAAGTTCTTCAGGGCATCCACCGTAATGTAAGTCTCTCTCTCGAGGGAACGTAGACTAGCTGATCGAAGGTTTGGCCTTGAGTTCTCTGAGGCATCTTGAGCCTCAAGAGGCACTGAGGCATCGACCGCATGGGCCTTGTCTTTCCGAATCCGTGCTCTTATAGCTTCAGTTACAACCATCGTTATCGCTCTTTCCCCACAGATGACGCCATTTTGATTCTGGAAATTCTCGTGGGGTTCTGAAGATGATGACGTGGGACGGAAGAACGGGCCTACAGGATGGTACATGAGCGGCACCTGACATTTTCCTCCAACAAGGCTCAACTTGCAAAATAGGTGCCCCTGGGTTGTGGGCTGGGGAATGCCTCTTTGATAATCAAGTCAATCAAGAATCCAAGTCGAAGGTGAGTAGAGAGAAAGAGAGAGAGTGAGTAAGTAATGCGAGTCCCATGAAGTGTCAGACTGCCAACCCCCTTCCCGAGGTTGGTAGGTGACTATTTATAGTCCCTGTAGCAAGGGGTAAAATAGTAATCTTACCTTAGTTCTTACAAACGGGCCACTAGTTTGGCTTTGTGCCCTTATGAGGAGCCCTAAGGGTCCTGCTAGAAGCTTGTTTCCATGGGTGTGGGCCTGGCCTGTGAGACAATTGAGGTGGGCCCAGTGGGGAGATCACACTTCCCCAATCAAGTCCCATAGATGGCATACTCCACCTGCGAAGTTGGTCAACTCTGTGAAACCATGGCTCAATCTTGTTTTTTGTAATATCTCCCTTATATATCCATCTGCCATCCTTATGTCTGTGATCACCATATGGGGAGCTCAGAGTACTAAGAGTAATCCCTTAAGATTTGGCTAAAAAGATGCTCGTGCAATGCCTCTATGATTCCGAATAGGTATTCCAAGATCAATTGGGCAAGATTGGTTGGCCCGGGAAGGGATACCAATACGTGAGTGGCTTTCGATTGTTTAGATTGTGTACTTGATATCATTGCCTTCTTATACAAGAGTGGAGATTATGTCCATGGGTGTCCTAATTCAACCTTTTGGTAAGATGCAGATGTAGGTGTCGTCAATGCAACTGTACAATTTGTGTGTAGTTACACATGGTTGTACAGCAAATGCCCAGGCTGGGGTAATTGATGGGTTTAGGATGAGACCAATGTTAATCATCTGTTGTAATCCTTCTTCTGTGTTAACCTTTTCAATTTGTAAGACCAACATGCCATCAGTCCACGTTGATCCAAGTAATTATTCAGTCCAGTCCATGCTAATCCATGTCATTCTTCAATCCACGTATGACTGAACTCCCTTATGACTGGGATCTATGTTAGGACACCCATGGACAAGGGGAGCATGCACCTGAGCTTGCACAATGTTTGACAGGTGACACCAACAAAATCAATCCATGATCGCACTGGGAAGTCCATAAAAGACTTTACATTAGGTTGTCAATGGTACTGAAGTGTGTTTCTTCAATCCAACCAATAGTTGGCACATTGGCTGAGACATTCGATGCATACTCATCAAAGAACATGTTGTAGGGCATAGGCATTTGAATGGAGAGTCAGATGAAGAAGCAATTTAGATGGCACACAAAGTCACTAAATTTCTAACATTAAAACATTAGATTACAACTATGAACACATAAATAAATGAATTCAAACCCTTTGAGGGAAATGGGAAGTTGCTGGCATTATGTGCTTAATTTGGGTAATGAAGTTGAGTATTTATTGCACACAACAACAAGGCAACAACTTAAGTGTTTAACCCATTGCGTAGGTGACCATCATTTCTACATAATGTTAGTCGTGGTAGTAGTAAATGGAAGTTAAAACATATGAGTGACACTAAGGTTAACTGCATTTGTTGTCATTGTTTACTGGGTATTATAAAGAAGAAAACACGGTAAACATATACTGTATTATTAAGATTCCATAAGTTTCTTACTATGAAACAGGTCTCAACCACCTCAATGTATGTACAACTGACATGGGCCCCAGGTGCATTTATATTAACAAAGATACACAACATATACAAGCACCATTGGAATGTCCCTTTCACATAACTAAAAAAGAAACGTAGCATCTTCCCTTCATTAACAAAGTTCCAAACCTGCTTTCCCCAATTAAGAACACAATAAGCAGGTTAAATGGATGGCCCCTCATGGAGAAAGACATACAACCACATCCCTGCAGGTTCTAGGACCACTCTAAGTTTTTTGAACAGTTGTCAAAAGTACTATTGTCACTATGGGTTGGAAGCCATTGTGCTCGAAACAGATGACGACTATCGGTACTAGTTTGCTGCATGCTCCCTTTAGGTAATTTACATGGTAGCATGTTCTTAGTTCATTGTTTAAAATCCCAACTTACTTTCTTTTCCGTTGCCTGTATGTTTGTCATTATGTGTAGAATAAGAATGCAAGGCCATTCATTCATTCTTGAATGTACTCGATCGTAGTTATCCAAAGCAAGCTAGGAAAGTAATAAACGAGTTAGAAGCTGAGCATTGAACATGTGCATGATACTATTCTAATTGAAAGAAATTACCATCACTTCATCCAACACGAAAATTGGACAATAGATATGAAGATCAGGGCCGACTAGTGAAGTGGAAAGGATGGTTTATCATTTCCGCAATTCTAAATCTCGTGTTAATGGCACGGATGACATGGTGACATCCATAATGAGGGACATGATATTGAGAACAAGGAATGAAGTAGTCCAGTAAGATAACCCTAGTGTAGGACACAGTGGTGTTGTTTTGGTTAGGAGCTTGTTGTATGTTGAGGTCGAACCCTACATTAGGAGTTTTTGGTCACAAAATTATCCAACAACTTTTTGCTTTGTGTTAATATGAAGGCCCTCGTTGCGAGGGGTTTGATCCCACATTACTTGGGGCCATGTAATATGGTTGTAATAGATAAGCCCGTTAATTATACTCCCTGTTATGTAGTGTAACGAAAATGTAAAATAATATAGGTTATGTGCAACAATGGTCAAGATCCGTGAAGGCGATTTTTCTGTGTCTATCTTTTTAATATTTCATACTTTTAATGAAAGAAATTGCACTATTTCAAAATTTTACAATAGTATGCCGTTTTGTTTTAAATATCTCATAAATGGATGTATCAGTATTAAAGTACACGGGACCAATTAGAGATATCGTTCATGTTCCCTAGACATATTAACTCCATATACTAGTCCTTGTACATAACATTATATATATGTAAAAATTACAAGATATTGTGTTATTAATAATTTGCAATTAAATTAATGCAAAAGTGAGGATGAAAAAATAAATGTTATGCTCAAGTTATAAAGGATTACATATGTTGCATTACTTCCATGAAATGGATTACTTTCCACAAAATTTTGTGACCGTGTACATATGGAGAGAGAATGAGTGACTTGTTTCCATCATGGTATGATGTGGCTTAATTTGCACCACACTTACGAGCGTTATCATGGCACTTGTGGCGGGAAAAGATGGCACCTTTTTTTCAACCTACCCTCCATAATTAGGTTTACCCAGGCACACTAATTGATGGAGTAGTTCTTGCAATTAATAGGAGTAGTTCTTATAATTAATGGCGAACTAACTACATACTTGTTTCTTACCTCTCACGATAAACACCTCTATTTATTGCAAGCTTCACCAACTGATCGAGTCTAATGAGGGATTAAAGTCTGATGCATGTTCCCCAATTAAATGTCTTCACCGTTGAATATCCAACGCCATCCCTAGTACATGTCGGTTTGCCATGCTATGTGGATGCAGTGTTCCTTCCAGCTTTGGTGTTGACCCTAATGTGTGCAACAAAAGAAGGTAAGTTTGTCTAGAGGTATAGCCATGTAAACTAATTTTACGGAGTTCTTTCACTTAAAGCTATTGTTCAATTTTCATATTAACTAAATGGTTAATTCACAGAGAATTTGTGACCACGATGTGTGGTTATAAGTGCAGCCACACAATGGCAAACATGGCAATTATAATTTCCAAACTGACAACTTCTGTGAACAATCTCAAAGTACGTTCGTTGGAGAATGGAGTCAAAATTCGAAATTTCGAGATGTCCAATTCGAAGCTGACTACTTTCTCTGTTCAGCAAACACGGGTGTGAAAGCGTTAATCCATACCATCAGAATTTTAGTGCTCCTGTTGTTCTCTCTCTTGGCTCGCGTTCTGGCACAGAATCGGCCTGCATTCCCCCTTATTCTTTGTCCACTATCCTTACGAACCAGCACAGCATATGCGTTCTCCTCCGTAGGTGTTCGTGCCATGCTATTCACCTATTTTGGGTCCAAACGCCACGTATGCCGAACATATGCAACCTACTAAATATGTCAAGTACAAGTGTCTTGATTACGTTGCCA
>JACYFF010002017.1:21650529-21679936 GCA_017589665.1 Selenicereus undatus
ATATATAGGAAATTCAAATCATAGCATACACACATTGTTGGGTAGTATGCCAGTGTACATTTCGAACGGTTTGGTTGTAACCATGTTCAATGTTTACATCTGCAAAGGTCTATAGCGTGGGAACTTTGTTTGCTTCCTTGCACGTGTTTTAGCACTTTATGGTTCCGATTTGAGAACTTCACTTTGAAGTTTGTCTATCCCACTAAACACCTTAAATGTAATAACTCATGCACAGCGCATGTGGGCACTATTCAGCAAAGGTGATGTTTACCACCATACAAATGTTGATTCGTATACAACTTTGGTTTACCTAGGACTAAATGTTGACTACCATGTCTTAATCTGTCATGTCCATTTATACCACTCTATTACATAGAGGCCACTCTACGTTCTAGGTGTACCAAATTAGGAAGGCATCGATAAATTAAAAAATGTTGTATGTATACGCGTTCCTACTTCTGCGTATTCCATGTCAACGTACGAAAATGAAAAATCTTTTACCTAATCCCTACCGTATAATTATATACATGTGTACACCTTAGTTGTTCACAATATATGAGCTGGACAATATAAACATACGCATATACATGAATTCTGATGGAGTTGAACTAAATCCACCCTAACAAGGTATTCCCTATCATGTCAATGGCATAGGGAAGATCCATATTCGTCCCGTAGGATATCAGCCAAGTATATGTTGTTGACATTAAGGGTGAGTACATTGATGAAGATTATCACGAACATGCCACAGTCGTGACCACTTCATGATTGTGACAAATATAGTTAGACATGTAATCGATCATGGGAACGAGGACTGCTAGCAAACTTCACAGTACGATGGGAACACAACTTACTTGTTTTTTTTAGGACGTTGAACCTGAATAACATCCTAAGTACGAATGTCGGTGTATATGTCAATCTTTATCGGGGTGAGGTTGTCAGCCACTTTCTGCACATTAAAAGTTTGACGTTAATGTATCATCTAACTGTATGATTGACATTGTATGCGTGGGTATAGCTTAAGTGCCAGATACACAAGTCTTGAATGTTTTCGATGGTCATTTGCTTTGTTTGCTGGTGATGAATCATACAAACACATACGCCTCCGCCTCAGATCAACTTATAGTAAGATCCAGTTCTTGGTGTGGTGATCAAAGAATGACATCAGCACTTGTGACGAGGACAGTAGTTCACGTCGAATCAAAGGATGTATCGTTCATAAAAAATTGTATTGACACCCAACATGTGTGGCATATACCTGTGACACACGATTGAACATATATTTCAAAATTATAGCCAGTAAAATATAGCTAACTTTTGCCAATTTGGAACAGGTCTATCATACATGGACGAAGAACAAAATACAAGGAATTGCATGTTAGAAACGATTGAACAAGTCTTAGTGGCAAGCATGGTGAGGATGTACTAACAACCGAAAGTGCATGAAGCAAGTATAATATCACGTACCAACTCATGTGTCTTCATAAATATCGATGTCTGACATCATTTAGGATAATTACACTGCTACTCATGCATAAGGGAACTATTAATGTAAACCCCTCAAGAAGCTCTAATTTGGAGGTCCAAGGCAGTCAAGAGGATCCAAATTAGTCATCAAATGTCCAGGGAACCAATTAGATTTTTGCAAGTTTAAGAGGAGCTAGTTGTCAGATTAATTCCAGCAACATACCCCAATTTTGTGAGCTTAATTACTTAGGCCTATTTGAGGTTTAAGTCAATTAACTTTCCATGGATTTAAATTCTAAGAAGTTAGCTTTCCAGAGAAACAAGTTTCAGCTCATTTGGACTTCGTTTGATAATTCAACTTAGCTCTTAAACTCAAACTGTCCAGGCTGCAATTTTGGGACAGTTTGTGCCCAGTTTTGTTTTCCTTATTTTTTAGACCAAACGACATATAATCATTCTAATTCTTTTTTTGTTAGATCAGTTAGGATGTCTAGTTTATTTTTTACATTAAGCACAAACCAAGAAGAGCACGTTAAGGGGTCCAGTTTAGCTGCTTTTTTCAAGCTACCCAGTAGGTGCCTGAAAATGCACGGGTGAAAAGATCTTGGGGATTAAGGTTCTTAATGATGTCCAAATCCTGATTTTCAAAAAGAGGGGGGTTCTAGACATCTTTAGGTTTCCCCCCATGCAAGAAAATCCCATATTATTCATCAACATACAGTGACCAAATAGCTGCAAAGTAGCCAGTCTGCACGCCACCCTACAACCATTTTCTTAACCTAAGAGGTTTACCCTCTTAGGTGGTTTTCCTCCACCAACGTGAGTGTGTGCTTGGCTATCTACTAGTGCTTAGTCACCATGTGACTTACCCATGAAGAAACAGCCACGTGGAGTAAGGAAAAGAAGCCATTTGGCAAGCTATTACTTAGACACTATGACATGAAGTGGTGGACATGTATTAAGGTATGATCTTTTGATGTGGCATACGTGAATGAAGTCCTTCCAATTGAGGAAAACTAGACCAAGCAGCCTAGAAACATTAAAGAAGAAGCTTAGATAGTCATTTGCTATGTAATTAAGCTTTTGTTCATGTTTTAGCATAGTTTAGCAACAAACTATGTAATTTAGATAAGCTAGCATACTTAGGAAGTTTCCTAAACAATAAGTAATCTCCTAATGATTACCTAATGAGTAAGGAAACCCTTAGGCGTCCCATTATAAGTAGCATGGCCATTCCTTTTGTACTCAAGTGATGAATATTTGAAATCTGAAGTTGAGTTTGAAACTCCTCAGTGTTGTTACTATAAATTCTCTACTTGCTTATCTCTAATTAGGCCAATTAGAGTGGTGATCAAGTGAGTCTTAAGTCTTGATTAGGTGGTGATATCTACATCCTAATTAAGCTTAAAGGCCCTAAACTCAAGCTTTGTGGTGATATCTGTATCCAAGTAAGAGTTTAGTTTTCACTAGATTAATCTTTGGTGGTGAAATCTGTATCCAAGGGTTAGTTTAGTTTCTATCCTTTTTCCCTTGATTGTAACCTTTCTTGGTTTTAGTTTTCACTCTTGAATTGAGTTAAGCTTAACCCTTGAGACATACATCAATTTTGGTATCAGAGCAAGTCCTGAATCCTTGCCTGGAATCATCCCATTCATGTTTCTGTTTGCTCAGTTCATCCCAAACAAAATCCAAACACAAACAACCTACTTACGTTTCAAATCAGCCCACAAAGAATCCTAGACCTCGTCCATCATGCCATCATCAATAAGCTTGGAGAAAGAGCTAGCTTTGATTGATATTGGATATGCTTGCTACGAAATTCCAAAATTTCGTGGCCAAGAGGAAGAGTTCACAGGTTGGCTATCTAAGGTGGAACGCGTTTTTACTACTTGTATCCTTAATGAACAAGAGAAGTTCAAAGTGGTTATTTTAAGATTGAGAGGTTGTGCACTTCAATGGTGGCAGAATTACAAGACTAAGAGAAGAAAGAAAGGAAAAGAGAAGGTGAGAACTTGGAAGAAGATGAGAAGTAAGCTGATTGGTGCCTTTTGCCCACCCTCTTGCGTGCTCAAACATGTTTCCTTACTTCCACCTCCACTCCGGGACCAACCTTTTAACAAGGGGGGTTCCATTTCCTTTCCTAAACCTGCAGTTCCCTCTCCTTCCATGCCACAAAGAATCCAAACTCCACAAGAGAGTCTACCCCCACAAAACAGACAACCGCGGACTGCCCAAACAGAAATGTTATCACCTCAGTTGAATAGGAAGCCATGAAGGAGTGTGAAGTTGAGGGAAATAAAGAAGAAGATGTGGTAGTCAATCAAGAGGAAACTGAAGAAGAAGTTGAGGTGAAAGTTGATGAGAGAGAAATGATTCTTTTGGGGAACGTTTCAAGCCGTTTTCAAGGTGATAAGGATGAAAAAAGCAAGAATATCAAGGTATGTTCATTGATCACAAATGGAGAAAAAGATAACACCTTAGCACCTTTACCCCCTCTCTAAACTCCATGAAAGCCAACCACAAAAGCACCATGAGCATTCGAACCCTTTCCTTACTCATACTGAACCATTGCTTGCTATTCAAGGTGAGTACGAAGGTCCCTCTCCAAACCATCCATTAGCCACCCCACTCCATAAACATTTTCACCATCATTCTGCAGATGAACCACAATGATTTAGGGTGTTTTCCAAGATTGATTTAAGGAAAACAGCTTTCAAGACCAAAGAGCACTTATTTGGGTGGTTAATCATATTTCAGCCAGATTCTAATCCATCCTTGCTTACCCATCATATTTGAGGGTAAATCCTTCTCAACAGGGGGAGAATGATGTAAATCCCTCAAGAAACACTAATTTGAAGGTCCAAGGTAGTGAAGAGAATCCAAATTAGTCGTCCAATGTCTAGAGAACCAATTAGATTTTTACAAGTTTAAGAGGAGCTAGTTGTCGGATTAATTCCAGCAGCAGACTCGATTTTGTGAGCTTAATTACTCAGGCTTGTTTGAGGTTTAAGTCAATTAATTTGCCATGGGTTCAAATTCCAAGAAGTTATCTTTCTAGAAAAATAAGTTTCAGCCCGTTTGGACTTCGTTTGATAATTCAACTTAGCTCTTAAACTCAAACTATCCAGGCTGTACTTTTGGAACAGTTGGTACCTGGTTTTGTTTTTCTTATTTTTTAGATTAAACGACATCCAATCACTCTAATTATTTTTTTGTTAGTTCATTTAGGATGTCTAGTTGGTACCTGGTCATGTTAAGCACAAACCAAGAAGAGCACGTTAGTTTAGCTGATTTTGTCAAGCTGCCCAGTAGCGCCTGAAAATGTACGGTTGAAAAGATCTTAGTGATTAAGGTTCTTAACGATGTCCAAATTCTAATTTTCAAAAAGAGGGGTTTCTAGACATCTTGAGGTTTCCCCCCATGTAAAAAAATCCCATATTGTTCATCAAAATACAATGGCCAAATAGCTACAAAGTAGCCGGTCTGCAGGCCACCCTGCAGCCATTTTCTTAACCTAAGACGTTTACCCTCTTAGGTGGGTTTTCCTCCACCAAGGTGAGTGTGTCCTTGGCTGTCTACTTGTGCTTAGTCACCATGTGACTCACCCATGGGGAAACAGCCATGTGGAGTAAAGAAAAGAAGCCATTTGGCAAGCTATTCCTCGGGCACTATGACATGAAGTAGCGGACATGTACAAGCTGTGATCTTTTGATGTGGCAGTCGTGAATGAAGTCCTTCTAATGGAGGAAAACCTGACCAAGTAGCCTATAAACATTAAGGAAGAAGCTTAGATAGCCATTTTGCTATGTAATTAAGCTTTTGTTCATGTTTTAGCGTAGTTTAGCAACAAACTATGTAATTTAGATAAGCTAGCATGCTTAGGAAGTTTCCTAACCATTAAATAATCTCCCAATGATTACCTAAAGACTAAGGAATTCCTTAGGCGTGCGATTATAAGTAGCATGTCCATTCCTTTTGCACTTAAGTGATGAATATTTGAAATCTGAAGTTGAGTTTGAAACTCCTCAGTGGTGTTGCCTTAAAATTTTGTACTTGCTTATCCCTAATTAGGCCAATTAGAGTGGTGATCAAGTGAGTCTTAAGCCTTGATTAGGTGGTCATATCTGTATCCTAATTAAGCTTAAAGGCCTTAAACTCAAGCTTGGTGGTGATATTTGTATGCAAGTAAAACTTTAGTTTTCACTAGATTAATCTTTGGTGGTGAAATCTGTATCCAAGGATTAGTTTTGTTTCTATCCTTTTTCCCTTGACTGTAATCTTTCTTAGTTTTAGCTTTCACTCTTGAATTGAGCTAAGCTTAACCCTTGAGGGATACATCAACTGTAATGATCGATGGCAAACCTATTAATATAGTACCATGATGCTTTGTCCCCAGGACCATTTCTTAGCACAACACTAATCCCCTTGCATCAACGATGCAAATGTGTTCAGCACCACCTTCAGTTAGGTCTGCCACCGTGCAACAATTAGTTAGCATTGGAGGAATTGAAGAACCCTTCAATTGCAGGGTTACGGGTGGGAATGGTGATGGGAGAAACTAGAATGATCCCAACATGGATAATGGCACTAACCAATCAGATGATTGCTTAAAGGACTAACAACATTTGTTTATGGAATAGAGCAATGACTCTTCATCATCGGACAACTTCATGAACAAGTAAGCATGAATAGCTTACGAATAACATCCGAAATCAGTGCACAAAGTTAAAATTATAGTGCACGCAAGTCCCTTTCATGTGGTAAACGTATGGAAAATATCACTAACCTATTCTCTGAAGCTAGTCTTAGGGGGTATGCAATCACCGCCATTGGCTAAGGAGGTATGTTGTGTGCCCTCCTGCGGAATGGCAACTAAGCTCTGTTCCTCAGTCACACATTCATGGCTACCCTACAAAAACTAGGACCAAAGGATGCACATCAGTTGAACATAGTGAATATCCTGCACGAGATCAAAGATCCAACTCCAAATTGGCAATTGTAATGCAAGTTACGAGCTAAAGTTTTTGTCTACCAGAGGACAAAGCTATACATACCTAGGTTTACTATGGCCACTATCTAGGTATACAGGGGATTCCATGTGTGATACATAGTTGGAATACAAGCAGTTAATCTCCAATAGTTCCTGAGAAAATGACGAACCAAATGATGTTTGGAACATAATATTGGATGCACATATTATTCAATTCACCACAACACAAATGGAATGTACCAAATAAGATCACTAGTTATTGCATTAGGTGAAATGTGTTTTCGTGTGGAAAGGAAATTAACTTCAGTCCACAAACAGAAATTATGGGTTGTGCGCACTTCAATGTGAACATAACCACAAACCAAACATTCAGAACGCGTCATTTACAACTAAAACAATTGCCAAATAGGCACAAAAGACAATTGAGGTGTAGTCATAAAAAGTAGCGCTAAACTAGAACAGGTTGATAAGTAACATGCAAATGTTTAACCAAAACTATAAAATAGCTATAGTTCCATTAATGCTACCGGGGCGAAAAACGGTTTCACGCTTGTTAAATGACAATGTCATTAATTCTTCTGCACTGAATAGACCATGCATTATCCTGGAGTAGTATATGGCCTAATTGAATGCATATGAAAAACTTGTCAACCATGACATGTGAACCTGTACGCCCTCGAATCCAACGGTGACCCAATTAGCAAATTGCATTAACATTCAACCTCAACATGATCAAGTACTAGGTAGAGAAGGGAAATCTACAAGGATGCTCATTACTCCTTGGGGTTTGCATTGGCCTTTTATAGTCATATGTGGGTGTTTGCTTATGAGGATTTCTGCTTGGTCTAACAATCCACCAAAAAATAAAGAAAAAATAGAAATTATAACATGCTTCATAATGGGCACACACTATGCATAAATGTCATACAACACATTCTCAAGCCTAATAGGGAGATATTTAGTTGTTGCAAGTCTTACCTGTTAAACTGTGGAACTCCCAGTCAGAGGAATCTCTTTGCCCACATCCAAAGGACTACGTCCCACTGCTGTCATATGTACCGCTATATCATGCCAAACATTGTCAGTTGGGCGACCACAATCCATTCCGACCTGTGTATCAAACAGTGCCAACAACACATGATATTAGTTTATACACAATTTATCATAGATTTGTATAAAGCATAGCCTCCAACATCCAAATTAGGACAATTGTTTCATACTAGTCGGAGGCCTTGTCACGATATTCACATAAAAATATGAATAAAATATATTATACAGCCCACTAAGCTACAGAAAGGGCTTACCTTTTCACCTGTGCCACGTACATTTGAGGTAGTACACTTCGGGGCATTAACCTGATTTGCATCATCTCCCCTACATAATGGCAGTGATTGGTTTCATATTACTTCTGCTTTCTGACCAACCCTATCTCCATTTTATAGAACAAAGATTGAACACAAAGGCATTCTATATTAATTAGAAAATAATGACAACATGTAATAGACACTCAATTACAATCTCACTTTAACTTAAGCTTAATTCCCGATTGAAAGTGCTAAATCCCATATGATGGTAGTTGGTGCTCCACTTTGTATGTTGGCCAGGACATCATGTTTACCGTGGTATACTCTGAAAACAATACAAGTAAACAACTTAATCCCTAACATTTAATGCCTAGCTATAGCCACTGTGTAATGTACAGGTCATTACCACTCCAAGGATTAGCAAAATAGGTATCTTCAACTGCTAACTGTGCAAAATAGGGGGCCTTAAATATTGCTACTTTGTTTACCTAGCTAGTACATCATGTTTACTATGGTATACTCTAAAAACAACACATATGAATAGCTTAATACCTAACTTCAACCACGATGTTATGCAGGTCATTGACACTTCAATGATCAGCACAATAGGTACCTACTAACTTTTAACTGCTAACCCTGTAGCGCTCAAATCATCAGGGTTGGCCTCCAAAGTTGGGGAACTTGGATCGGGTGGACCTGGGTTTGTGATGTCGACCTGTGTAGTAGGATGCTCAAAGCTTTTATCATGAACACACTCTCCGTAGTCGCTTCATATGTGCCACCCTATGAAATACAAGCTCAGAACAATCAACACTAGCATCATAGGACCTACCCCCACTTCGTGGATAATAATACTAACTTTGGGAGCGTTCCTGTCCCATCGCGTACCCCTTAACACATTTATACACATGTGACTTTACATTTTAGGCATACACACCTACCTTGTCAGGATTAGTGTGAACTTCCGTATCATAGTCAGGAACCACAATTAAATATGTGGTCAGTTGTCGTTAGCACACAAGCGCCATCAACCGTATGATGAGGAGAACTCCACTATCATCCCCTCCCTATGCAATGATTACAATTATAAGGTATTTTTGCATAAAGTGGTTGTCTTTCACATCCACGTGTGACCTTTATCTTACGTATAAGCACCATCAGATTTTCAATAACCTAGCTATAAGAAATGCCAAACTCATCAAAATTTATGTCCTGTTCGGAACACAGTAAAACCTCAAGGTTTTTAATAACCTAGTTATGATAAATGCCAAACTCATCAACATTCATGTCTAGTTCGAAATTCAGTATAAACTTAATGAATGTTTTCCACAAGTAACTTTCATATTGATGTTTTGGTGGCTAATAAGGGCGTATTTGCATCTCTAAGGTTCAATGTGGGGCTTTTCTCATTGGCCAATAACACAGTTGCACCAGTGAAACCATTTGGGGCATATTCAGCATCTTCATCTCCAACCTACAAAATAGATTAGTAACTTAATCATTTTCCTATGGTGACATGTTCAAATAGGAATATTAACAATGCACCAACACCGAAAATGATTGTTTTCCACGACTATAACTTAGTAGTATGACAATCACCACAATTTTCTACCATAGCTTCAAAATTCATATCCACACATAACTGTAACATACTACACTAATACTGTAACACCCCGAAACTCTAATTTCATTTCTTATTTACTAACCATTATCCTACGTGGCAGCGGAACCTAATTGGGGTGTTACCGCCGGATTTCCTTCTTAGAAGTACCAGACTGGATATCAAAATAACAATTAATACAAAAATCTTGAATAATATTTCAACCTCCACATTATTCCAAATTTAATAACATCTACTAAACCAAGCAAATGTTTTTATTGTCTTAACAACTAATTCCCATCGTCTTGACTCATGCCTTCGGGCCTCGCTCTATTTTCTGTTCCCCAGTCCCATGCACAACTAAGCCACCTGAAAACAAAATATTTTATAAAAGTGAGATAAACCCAATAAACAATCACCCCTAACAGTCAACTATGCACACAAATTCATTTGAAAACATTTTAAGGGGTAGGGGGAAAAACAGCAAGACTCCCAAGACACATTTATCATCAACACAACCTTTCCTGGTTACCAGCTCCTAGAGATACAACTCCTAACTTATGGACCAAACACAACATTCAGTTTTTTTTTTTTGGGTTCTTTTTGGGTGAGCGACCCCACTGAGTCTCATGGCCTGCGCATCAATTCAACGCAACTGCTTAACTTATTCCTGGCCTACCGCTACTCAGGCGGTTACTACTTAACCCTTTCCTGGCCTACCACCATCAAGGATGGTTACCGCTGACCTGGCCCACGTCCCAACAGGGCACGTGGCCGCTCACATGCATGCACTACTTTCCCGGGGAAGGCTAATAGCCTTCAGTCAACACAACAGGTCTCACCCAACTCGGCCTTTATAATTACTGTCACACTTCTTTACCTTAAAGGTCAATTTATCATGCCAGGTTCATTTAGTTTCAACCCACTTCTCCAATGACATTTCTACACAACAAACTTTAAGTTTCCAACACAACCCTACCTAGCCTCAATTCCACAAGCATGACACATCAGGCAAATTCTATTGTACAGTCACATTCAGTTAACTCATGCTATTATCTCACTCAAACAGCATACAAAACAGTTCTTACCATGTTCAAAGCGCACATGATTTTAACAACCCGGAGAAGAGTTAGGGCATGATTATTACCTGGATACCATACAAGTTACGGACTCGGTTACTATTCCGAACTTACTGCTCCTCACCTGGGCCAACACATAGCCCACACTCAATCTAACTCAAATGAATTTACTCCCTGGTCTTTTTCTTGCTTCTAAAAAAAATTTATAAGAATTATCCATGCTTTTAAGCCCCTCAATCCAAGCCCATTCTAGGGTTCAAATGGGCCATAATCTGGGCCCCCTTTCAGAGGTTCGAACTTCTAGGCCCGATGTCCAATTCAAAACTTCTAACCCAATCCAAAAATGTCAACTCATCCCCTACCGTTTTCATGTTCGGGGTTTCACCCGTTTCTATCCTGAGATAGGTCGTTTTCTCACTTGTTTTAAGGGTATCTCTAACTATTTTGGTCTAGACAGCCCCAAGTAAATTGGTTATAACTTGGGCCACGCTACTCCAATCGGCCTGATTCTAAAACAGGGTTGTGTGTCACACTCTGAGGTATCGACTCTAAAACTTTGGTGATTTTTGGTTCATTGACTCACCCTAGGTAAATTTTTAAAATTGCCCTGACTGCAGCCCACAACCCAGCCCAGCAAACTCACCCTAATTTTCTAGCTCAAATTCCTAGCCTCATAAGTTTTACATCCGATGTCGAAAACTCAAGATTTTTCCTAATCCAGAAAGAGGAGCATGTCTTCTATAACTTTCATGTTTTGCATTTTTACTAATTCTCACTACATCTAGGTCAAAAACCCGAAATAATGCAGACTATCCTTGACTGCCTCGGTCCCGACAGTCCCCCATGAATAGGCCCTCACTCTCTTGTTACAATTCGAAATTCAACGATTCAAAATTCGTAGCGTAGAGGACACCTGGACCTATCTTCCATTCATATTTGGTGGTTTTTGGACTAGAATACCAATAGAAACAATTTTTTTTAAAGTCACCTAAATTTTATGTCCTACCCAGTGGCAGGTTCTCATGAATTCTCATTCCAAAACCCGATCTTTTTACTTAACGACCACATCCCCCATACCCATGACCCATTAACCAAGAATCCTGACTACGCTAATCCCACCCCAAGTCATAAAAGACATTAAATTTCATTGCTAAGAACACAAAAATGCCAACATGCACTTACCTTGAACTAGTAGCAATGAAATCGTCTCCCTTTTTGTGGTTCGAATATGAAAATCATGCAAAACTTTTTTTAAAACCAAATCCTTGAAATTCAAACAAAATCACACAAGGAAAATAGTAAGCGCTTAAAGTTTTGGGTGTAAAGAAAAACACCGGGCCAAAGTTTCACTCATGCATCATGTGTTTCTTACCAAGGGAGAGGAGAGGGAGGTGGAGGCGATGGTGGCCGATGGCGGGGCTGCATGGCTGCGTGGGGGGGTTGTAGGGTTGAGGGAGATATGGGGCTAGAGAGAGGATAGTAGAGAGAGAGATGGAGAGAGGGAAAGAGAGAATGTATGAAGAAGGGGGGTTCACGGCTAAAAAGGGGTTCTACTTAGAGTTTTAGTAGCAAGGGGGGTTTCACGTAGGGAAATTTAGGGGGGGGGAGGAAAGGAAAAAGGAAGAAAGAAGGAAGGGAAAAAGAACTAAAAAAAGGAAAGAATTTAAGAGATAAGAAATACCATAGTTTTTCTTAGGGTTGATTTGGGTGAATTTGGGAGGGAAAAGTTAAATTTTCAAAATGAACTAAATAGGAGGGAAAGAAAATAAAAGCCATAAATAATTTACGCAAATATTTAAATTGAAGGAAAGGGACAAAATAACCCGAAATTTTTTTTTGTTGTTGTTGTAATAAAGTTTTTTTTAAAATACATAGTGAAGAATATTTATGACAACTTGGATTACGAGGGTTGGTCAACGTCACTAGGTCTCCTAATCTGAATTTTCGGGGTTTTAATACTCACATAGTAATTGGGATATTGCATATTTCACTATTCAAAATAGACTTTAGCATTTGTGGATAACATGAGTGTTTGTGTACTTGAAGGTGTACATATTTATAAATTTCATACAGTTATACATAAATAGGCATCAAATCCCATTGTAGATAATGTCACTAGTTCCAGGAGCTTCTGATCCCTATGATCAGACTCATCATCTTCATCATTCAGAATTACCCTTTATGAATTAGCTCCACCAATATGGCCCCCTCTTGTTCCGCCCCTTCACACAACAGCATGAAGGCTTCCTTCTCCCCTTCATCTTCTCCATACAACCATTAATATATCACATTATGGACATTTCTTCAAAGTAATCCATGTTTCTTGTCATACTTGGCAACAAATAATGTACAACCAATTATAATTTACCCATATACCTTGATGTATGCAGATTGCGCCTCACTTTGCCCCTCTGGTACCACCTTAGGACAATTGCCAATGTCCCCTTGCCACCAACTTTGTGGGGCATAGTAGCTTGTCCCTTGGAAGTTATCCCAACCTCTTTATTCGATCGCTTATGGTACGTGTATGCCTTTGTGCATTTATGTTTCCTAATCCCCACTCCCCCCCCCCCCCTTTTGGGGTTAGGTATGGAGGGGACTGCATTGCAGGTGGGTTCTGCTGATGAGAAATTCTCCTTACCCTTTCCACAATAGTTGACTCCCTTCATCAACAACGCTTCCATGTCTCTCTCATTGCCATCTCTCCTCCATCATGTCCTGTCTGCATGTCTACCACATATGAGGATAACACAACTTCTTACTAGCAGATTTGCCCAAATCCATATCTTCGTCGACCTTCTAACTAACATCCATGTTATCATCCAATGTGTTGGACTGTAAATTAGTAACCTCTAATAACACATCAACATCCTTCATTGGCTTATACTCTTGTCTCAACTCAATAGATTGCACTAAGGCGATAGCGGCTCGACAACAATATCCTTCTCCCCATGAAGTACTGGTGTATTGCTTCCTTCCTCAGGTTCCACCACACTCTCGCCTCGGAGTACTAGTTCTTCCCTTCGCGCATCCTGTCTCCCATCCTTCATCAGGAGCAATGTTTTTCAGCTCAATCGGCTCCTGTTTTTTTGCTGCAGGTGGTTTATTTCTCCTTTCATAGTACGTCTCTCACTCTTTAAGTTGCACCTTCATGCTTGTAACTCCCTGCAACATTCAACACATAACAAAATCACATCACACATAATGACATACATACCCTTCAACATATTGGTTAGTGTTGTGAAAAACAAACTTTTGATTTCTATGGAATCCACCAAATTCATATCCTTATAATCAGAATCTACGACCGTTCCCACGGCCCGAAATTTAATTGTATCATATCATTTTACAATACCAAGCATCGTACATAGCCACCTAACATGGATTCATTCCTTCATTTGAACTCCAACACAAACATATCTTACATACAAAATTAAATGGGTCTTACCTTCGCATCCTCCACATAACCATGGTACTCTTCTGTATTAAGGAAAGCTCTCACAACAACTTGCGTTCTCTCCTTTTTTTTCTTCACCTCAAGGACTAGGTATATCTGTTCCATAGAAAATTATAATAATTAACCAGCTACATAACCTCTTGCATTATAGAAGACTTCATTAGAATGTACCAAGATGGCAATCCTAAATGATAGCAACATCATCGTCGCATAATATTGGTCTGCTCATAAAACCACACCTACAATTTACAAAGAAAATAGCTATATTTTTTCCTTACGTAAAACATGATATTCCAAACATTAACGTAGTTGGTTGCCTTCATTGGATGCCTATAATATGATTGTGAAGCCATTTATTTACAAATTTCTCGTTGTGCACATCTTCTTCTTACTTTCCTCTATCGCCGCCACAAGGAAGATCCATGTTGCTTCAATCCTATTATACTCACCTATACCCTTTACATCCTCCACCATAGATATCAAATCCCATGCCACAACTCCAGTACATCTAGGAAATAGCAATCCACTAATTCATCAAATACAGTTTTGTAAACATTCCCACCATCTCACCTGTATTATTCAACCTGTACAATTCCAATAGCATCAATATGTAGTTCCTTTATATGCGTATATCTTTCACCACTATCCTTTGCCTCCCCCTCTCACGAGAGATATAATCAGCCAATGCTCCCTTCGACGGTTGCTCCACCTCATCGATGTCCTCACTACACTCGAACAAAATAGGCTTCTAAGTGGTATGAAGGCCCGTAATCAACACCACAACATATATTGACAAAGGCACCTCCCTCCGCCCTAGCTTGAAGGACTTCGTATATGAGTTCCAACATTCAATGAGGGTCCGAACAAGTTGTCGGTCCATTAAAAATGGCCTGTACTCTAGCACCGGACTCCGCGTAGTTTCTCGAATGGCTTGCTTCCAAACATCATCCAACTTATCATTTAAGGCACAAACTGCTTCAAGTGTGTAGCGATGCCTAATGACAACATCAATACCTCCCCCAGGTAGGAAACTTATTCCCAACTTCCAAAAGGTTCACCTGACCCTCGACTATGATACCAGTTCCTTGTCTTCTTGCACCTCTGCTTCCTTCCCCTAGTCTCCTATATCTACCTTGCTTACATCATTTTGTAACTTCACTTATGCACTACCTCTATCATGCCTATTCTTGGATTGCATCTTCTCTCACAACTTCCCACTGCTGCTTGTACTTCCTCCTCTTCTAAAGGGGCTACTCGTCCCACTGATACCATCTTCATTCTCATAATTAGATTCACTTTCCTTCGCTCTCATTTTGTGAATTTCCCTCACCTTGATACGTCGCTTCCACAACAGGGCTTCAGTTTCATTTTCATCTACTAAGCAGCTCCATTACGAACACTTGCAAATCATAAATTGTAACAAACACATTACATAGAGTACCACATTAAGTTACTATGGAATGACATTCCCTTCCCCCAATATTCACCCAATAAGGGATGAGATTTGCATACAAAAAACTTCTTTTCATTTACCAAAATATTCCACCATGTTAACCACAGCATACATTGACTGCATCATAGGTTAATAACTTACTCCCTTTACATTAACAACTTAAACTATACATCATTCAATTTTGCACCTTAATTACACTACATGTGTTAGCAATAACTATACCTTGTGCTTTTAACAATACTTAGTTAGGAAGGGGCTTCACATAAATTATCTTCCCTCCATTTACCAATGGAGTTCATCATGTCTACTATGCCATGCAGTTAGTATAACATGAGTTACCAAAAGCATTCCATAGATTTTAATGCCTAAAATGTAAGTAGCATTTTTATGTGCACCTTATTCACACTTTAATTATCAGCAAAAAATTTAGGTACCTTACCCTCAGTAAGTGCCCTCCCCTAGTTTACTTATTAAGCCCACCATGTCTAGCATGGTCTACACTCACTACAACATAGGTCAATAACTGAATCTCTAACATGTCATGCCTAACTTAAGCAACTTCTAAATGTGCATCTCACTCACAATTTACTTAGCAACAAAATAAGTATCTTACACATAGACTAGTTATAAACTTAGGGAGGGGTTTGTTCCTCTACATTTACATATTAAGTCCATCATGTTTACCATGCTACACTCTAACTGCATTCTGGGTAAACATATGACTCCCTTACATTGACTACCTACATTTACAAACATTCTACTATGCTGCTCATTTCCCTTTTAACCGTATATACTTTGGAAGGGGTTTCTCTAAAATTAACATCTCTTTCACCTGTTAAGTCCATCATGTCCACCATGGTACAACTCACTGCAACACATACAAACAACTGAATCCCTTGCAATTATACCTATATTTACCAATATTCTAATATGATAGTCATTCACACTAAAATCATAGCCAATAATGTACATTTTACTTTTAACTTTACATACTTGGGAAGGGATTTCTCTAACAATAACTTCTATACGTTTTTGTATTAATCCCATCATGTCCACCATGAAAGGGAGCCTCGGAGTAATGGTGAGGTTGTCTTCGTGTGACCAAAAAGGTCATGGGTCCGAGCCTTGGAATCAGCTACTGATAAAGTCAAGATAGGCTGCCTACAATACACCCCTTGAGGTGATGCCCTTCCCCGGATCCTGTGTGAACGCGGGATGCTTGTGCACCGAGCTGCCCTTTTTCAGGTCCACCATGGTATCACTGAACAACAACTTCACGTAAGCACACAAATCACATACAAATTTACAACTTAGTATACCTAAACAATACATCTAGTACACCTGGGTACTCCTGTAATCATATCTACGTAAACAATACAATATCTTGTTTACCACATGCGTATGAACCGTAACTACTGTCCTTTTCCGTTTACCTCTTATGATCATTCAATACTCACCTATCTAATATGTCATTTCATCACGTACACCTCTCCATCACTACAATTGTCATTATTTTCTACCAAACTGTCACAATTGCTATACACCACTACATTTTGTAGTTTCCATTCTTTAGCATTTCACACATATATTCACAAGGAGCAACATGCAAATGCCTAAGTGAACTACACTAACTCCAACAACAGTGGGATCGTTCTTTAAACTTACAAAAACCATGAATTTGGGCTGAAACTTCTACGTACATCTTGCTTTTATAAAGAAGGCTACCAACTGCGCCAACTCCTTCAACGTCTACGCCGCAAATTGCTTGATTTCTTTCCACTATTTGTGCAATTTAATCGTTTAAGTCTTCCCGACGACTGCCATTGTCACCCTTGTTGTCAACGCCTACAAATTGATCCCCTTCTCGTCCACTATTAGTCTTTTCACTTTCTCCAGCTTCTCTATCTCTGCCCTGGCCTCCCTCTTCCTCGCATAATTGCGTGTGTAACTTCCCCAAATGGTTGCCCTACCCAACTGTTTCCTCTCATTCTCTAACACAAGTTATTAAAGGCATTGTTGTCATTTCACTTATCTTTCCAATTTCAACCCTTCTTGATTTTTCCACCCAAAACCACATTCAATTGTTGCCAAAAAGATCAAGTGGTTGTAGCCCATTTAATGCATCACTACCATGCATCACTGCCTTGGAAGGGTTGGTCGATTTTAGGGTCTTGGACAAGTAAAAGTTGACGGAAAGTCTTTAGCAACAACAAATGCAGGTTGGGATGTGTTGGTCCAGATGGGGCAAAAGTATTAACGTAACATGGGTTGTATGAGAACTTAGGATACATGAGCTGACAAAATGTAGTCCATAAGACATTAAGACTGCATCTTAAGGGTTGAGATTAAACTTCCCATCTTTCATCCAGAGAGCCACTTCTTGCTTGGTATATTCTCTACAAATGCAAATATAAATATAAATATGGAACGTTAAGATATTAAATATTACAATCTCAATTTACATACACAAAATAGTACAACCAAAAGATTACCACAAAAAAGGTACCAAATTGCTTTCATTCTAAGATTATCTTTTAACTTTAATGCATATTGTTATCATGAAATGTAAACGATTACCAGATTGCTTTAACTTACAAAGTACAAGAATACAAATGAATATTAACAATTTCAAGTGGTAAGATTATCTTCCCTTTAACATATATTTTTATCATGATATGTGAAAGCTTTCTAAACTTGCAAAAGTGTGCGATAGTTTTATACTATGGCTTACTATCAAACTACTAACAATTGCTACAATTAAAACATATGAGATTTAGACTTCCATGCACATACTCGCGACAGTAAACAGCCATCCTACAAGTTACAATGAAGAGAGCCTATTTCCTTCGTACTCTAAAATGCAATGGCTGACCCCCCGCCTCGAGCTTGTAAGAATAGGAAACTGAGTACAGTTCAATGAAATACTAAACGTCAGTTGTGCAAACACATACAAACGCCAAACATATATGTTATAAGTGTTGGTTTTATTTTTTTATTTTTTGGAATCTTCTCTAGTCGATTACTGTTTCAGCTAGTCATTGAGGCATCTTTTGATACATACGGGAACCTCAATGTGGCTACTCTGCCTGGGAACCCAGTAGACAACTCACTAGATAAGGCTGCCTTTGAAGACTTAGGTATAAAATCAGTAGCTAAAGATCTGTACAGTTGCGGCCTTTTCGCAGGCTGGCTTCAAGCCCTGACGTCGTGAACTCTGACGGAACTGGGCAAGAAGGGTTGAGGGAATGATGTCAGAGCTCTAAGAGCTACAAATCATGCAACAAAGAAGAGAGCATGCGAAATAGGCATATGGATTCTGATTTAGCTGATTCCTTGAACAAAACCAGAAGATTACTGTTAGTTTCATATCAATAGTTATGTTAATAACCCATACGATACCTCCTTGGTTGACAATGCTTTCTTAACCTTTGATGAGCTGTGAGGATGGTGCATGTGTACATTCATAACAGGGATGTTTGTGATACTTTTTGCGGGGATGTTCGTGATACTTTTTTTCCACGAAATCAACATTGTGAGTGGGTTCTATAATCCTGGTTCTGCTTAGAGCCAGAGATTTTCCTCATCTTCTGAATCACCTAGGCTGGTCCCATGGTCGAGCAAATGGAAAAATCAAATCTAAATCCTGCCCGTTTATGCACTCGAATCCAAGGCACAACCCAACTTCGTTGAGGAGAGGGAGAAAGTTTCAGCGGTTTACAATACTCTCCACTACCGAACAAGTTCAAGGATTTTCAGAGCAGTAGTTTGAGTATCATTTCGTTTTCTTTTGTTTCACCGACCTTATGTAATGGACTTTAAGTAAGGATCTCCATTTGTTTCCTCTCTTAGTGGCTGAAAGACATGAGGTATAGGATAGGACACTATTCGTACAATTCATTACATTTTCCATAACCTCATGAATTTCAAGGTGTGGTAAACATGGGGCAAATCAACTCCCATACAGTAGAAACATATGAAGCACCGAGGGGCAAGTGCTAATTGAATTACTTACAACAAGAACCACCATCCAACGTGGATCCAGCTGGAGGAAAGATCATCAGGTATCTGGCTGGGTGTTCTTTTCGAAAATACCCAAAAAGAGAAGTTTTCTGAGAATAATTAATTTTTATTGAACTCAACTTCAATTTTTCACAGGACATGCTTAATTAGTATTCAAGAACCACAGTTAACTTCAAATTACCTGCTGCCCTCTGGCCATTAGGGGGGGGGGGGTATTGCTACGAAGTCTAACAATGTGGGTTACAGATTGAACAATTCACATTGTTATGACCATAACAGACTCTGAGACATGAACTTCTGAAAACAAATGGCAAAACAAAACAAATCCATTTATGCTTATGTACTCTACGAAACAATGGAAGGCAATTGCAGTCTAAGGCTTTCATCTTGATCAATGATTGAAACAGAGATAGCATAGAACAATAAGCAGGACATGTCATCGGATTTGCTACTCAGAAGCTATTTACAGACCAACAACAAACTTGACTGTAAGTTTCACATCGAAAGTGAGGACTCTTATTTGCTGGTCCAACAACCAGAAACATTTATCAAGGATAAAGTTGTCAGCATTACATAAAAGACGAAATCAATATAGAGCTGACCATCATAAAACCATTAGGGTAAGGGAATGGCACAAAACAGCAGTGTTGGAAGTTTCTCCTTAGATTGCCGTCTTGCAAAATCAATAATCAATTCCCTTAAGCACCATGGATATATAAACAGATTGGGTCAAAGGTCTTCCCTAAGAGAAACTTCATTTTTAATCCATACCTGGTGGGCAAGCCGTAAACAATTAATGCAGATGCAATACACTTCATGCATCCGACAAGAGAATGGACCAAGGGAATGAAGCAGTCCCATTATTACGAGCTCCCTCAATCTTAAGAATGGAGGTAACCAAGTTATATATTTGAATATTGTCAAAAGATGGGACCTTTCTCCCCCTTTCAAACTGTGGACCATGAGCAATGAAAACAGTCCTCATGGAGAAGAATGCATTGTCATACCCATGAGCTCCTCCGCATTCTTTATTGTCCGACCTCTTCTGCTCCACCTTAAAACCCTCATCAACAAGCCCAATTATAGGTGGAATCCTATTACTCTCAGAGTAATGGAACCTGCTGGGAAGGTCTTCCTTCAGATAGACTCTCAAATACTTCCCATTCTCCACTCTTCCGGATTGCAAACCCTCGTTCATCTTTGCCACAACCTCGGAAGGGGAGTAACCAGGAGAAGGACTAATGGCTAGTATTGGGGTATAATATTGGATCCAATCCACTGGAATCTTAATCCAAGGGGCCAAATCATCCATGAAAACGAGCTTCTTATCACAAGTACCAACCATCCCATGATCACCCACCATAATGATAGTAACATCCTCAAAAACCCCTCTTTTCTCTAAACCCTCAATCAATCTCCCAATCATCCTGTCAATTCTAACAACTGCCTCAGTAATCTGGGGATCATCAGGCCCAACGAGATGGCCCTGATGGTCTGGGTCCTCAAAATATAATGTCATAAAAACAGGAATATCGTCATCAGGCAAATCAAAGTAACTAAGAATGGAGTCAACACGATCCTCAAAAGGCACAGAACCATTATAATTCCTACAATAACCAACAGGGCAACTCCAAGAACCTTTAATTACCTCAGAACCAGGCCAGAAATAGGTCGCAGCCTTCAATCCACTGTTAACCACAGTCTCCCACAAGGGTTCACCGAGCCACCACTTAGGTTCATGGCTTGACATGGTGAACACTTCTCCAGATTCGGGGTCAACAAACCTGTTATTGATTATCCCATGATAAGCAGGGTACAACCCAGTCACAATGGAGTAGTGATTAGGAAATGTGAGAGTCGGGAAAACAGGAATGAGGCCCAGCTCTGCTTCGGTGCCATTGGAAACGAGGCGATTGATGTTAGGGGTTGCGGCCTTGAATTGGTAGCCGAAGCGGAAGCCATCGGAGGAGACGAGCAGGACGACGGGGCGGCGGAGCTTGGAGAAGCGGCGGGCGGCGTTGGGGTGAGAGTGATGGGAGGAGTAGGCAAGGAAGGCAAAGGAGGCGGCGGCAGCCAGGAAGGCGGAGGTGAGGAGGAGGAGAAAGATGAGAAACGCGGTGGTCAGAGTGCTGCGCTTTGAGGGCTGAGAGGAGGGATCGGCGCTGTTGAAGGAAAGGAGTGGGGTGGTGGGATTTGTTAGGTCTTCTTCTGAGGGGGGTTTGGAAGAAGACGTGGGTAGGATTGGGACTGCTTGTGCGGGTGATTCATCAGAGCCCATTTTCTGTCTCTGAGATTCAGGGGAGAGTTCGATTACATGGGGGTTGGAAAACAGAGAGGCTTGGGATGGATTGCATTCGCAGGGGTAGTGGGTACTGGGTAGTCATCGAGATTTGAGAAGCTGACGGGAAGTCGTTGGTATAATCAGCGGCGAAGCGCAATTTATTACGTACAATAAATTGTCCACCCGGATCCATCAATATTGATTTTGAGTTCTTCAATTGTCGAGTCCCAGGTTTTTTTCAAAAAGAAATTCATTCTCCTCAATTTTTTAAAATTGCAGTTTTTAACTATTCGCTGCTTCAATTGCTTTAATATTCAGCAATTATTGAATAATTGGGTTTAATTTTAACGACGCTATTGATGTTGAATCTTCATAAAACGGGAATTGTTCGTCATGTTTGATAGTATTTTTTCGATCTCTATTGTTGTTTTCGGGATTGAAAGTTGTGTTCGTTAGTTTGCGTTTTGATGAGTTAGTTTCAAGATTTTTGAACTGGATTGCATTATGCAAATTTTGGTTTGCGGCATATGAAAAACGATATCTCACTGTTATGAGTTATGTGCTCACTAAATATAGTCGTTGGCTTACTAAATGTGTACATTTAGCTCACTATAAAAAATATATTAACCTGTGCTACAGAGCAGTTTTTGCTTACTAAAAGAAACGTTTGGCTCACTAGGATTGACTTATGTGTTCACCGATATTACATTATAGCTCACCACAAATATTATGGTTGTTTTTTCAGATGATATTTTCATTGTTGCTATGTGCATATAAGAAACAACAGCTCACCAATATGAGTTATGTACTTACTAAATATAGTCGTTGGCTCACTAAAGAAATACATTTAGCTCACTTGTATTGAGCTTGTATTCACCAATCATAAATCAGTTCTCTTCTTATCAAATATAATCAATATAATTAATCTTGTGCCTAACAGGAAAAACAATAGCTCACTATAAAAAATCTGTTGCCTTGCACTACAGAGCATTTCTGCTCACTAACACAAGCGTTTGGCTCACTAGAATGAAGATTGTGCTCACCAATTATGCGTATACCTCACCACAAAAATTATGTTGTTTTTGCATGTGATACTTTATTTTTCATATCTACATTAGATCGTTCTATTGCTGAGGCTGTTGATGTTGATAATTATGTTAGAGTTTTGTGTAATCCTACTAGTGTTTCAAAAGGCAAAGGCGCATTCGTAAATGCTATATAATGTATTTAATGAGTAATACAATACTAGTAAGAAATATTTATATTATCTTTTATTATAACATAAATGCATTCTTATTATACATATTTAGTTAGTACAATACAAATATAGTCCAACTTACTAAAAGTATATCATAACTCACTAAATATAAGTCATAACTCACTAAAAGGCGAATATGTCATACCTTAGAATATGAACAAAAAAGTATATGTGCTAACTTAATTTGTTTATTTACTCATTTTTTTATTATGAATTATTATTATTTCACGCTAAATCATATTGGTCATAAAATACATTTTATAGCTCACCAAATATCTATTATTGCTCACTAAAAAGAATAGTATAGATAGCCAGCAAATAATACTATGAAGTTCTTGGGTTATGTTACAGCTCAATCATTTTTTACTATGCCATAAGGGTGTTTGTATTATATTTTGTGAGTATAATAGAAATGTAGTGAATTAATTAAATATAGTCCAATTCACTAAATATATGTCATAACTCACTAAATATATGTCATAACTCAATAAAAAAATATAGACAATTAGAATATAGTTTAGTGAGTTTCAGATGCACAATAACGCTTTTTTTTATAGTACAATAGCACATTTTAATAAGTTACATAATATTTTTACTAAGTGAAATCAAGGATACATAAGATGTGTTGGTTTGACCTATCCACTCACTAAAAGTATGTATTAGCTTATTAAAACTGTATGTCAACTCACTAAGTATTGTAGTGAGTTATACATTTTTAGTGAGCTGAAATTCAATTGTACAATTGGTTCTGTACAATCGATTGTATAATATACCAATTCAGTAAATAAATATCATAACTTACAAAAAAAAAATGTAAACAACTAGAATATAGTTTAGTAGGTTTCAGATTCATGATAACACTTTTTTAGTACAATAGCACATTTAATAAGTTATATACTATTTTTATTAAGTGAAACTTAGGTACATAAGATATATTCGTTTCAGTATGTGTGCTCACTAAAAGTACGTATTAACGCACTAAAATATTTTAGTGAGCTATACATTATTTTTAGTGAGCGAAACTGGATGCAGAACAGCATATTTTAGTGAGCTATAGGGTATTTTTAGTGAGCCGAAATCCGACGATTTTCTTTGTGTTTTGTACGTGGGGGCAATTTGTGGGCCCGGTCGTACAATTGCATTTGTACAACCAGGTGGACGATATACCAACTGGTGGCGAAGGCAACGAGGTATTTGGTAAATAGTTTTTTGGATAGTTTTCCAGTTAAAAAGAACTTTTTGACCAAAATTAGCTATTTGACTTAATAAAAAAGCTAATTTAGGTGTTTGGTGGAATAACTTTTTGAGAGAGTTTTTTGGGTCTGAAAAGCTAATTTGAAAAAGCTAATTTAATTAGCCTTTTAGAATAGCTTTTCGGAGAATTAATTTTTTGTCTCACAATTTTATTAGATACTGCTAATTTTAACAAACAGTTTTCTACAAACAGCTAATTCAAACAGCTAATACAAACAGCTAATTGAAACAGTTAACAGTCAATAGCTAACAGCTAATAGTTGTTTGCCAAACAAGCCCAACATGGGTGCAGTGGTGTCAAGTGACACCCTACAACCCCCCCTAAAATAAGAAAGAAGTACAACGAAAATTAGAAACTTAATAATTTACAAATAAAACATGAGTTGTAATAATTAATTAGAAGGTACTAGCACCATGGTGGGGGCTTAGGTATGGTGTTGTAAGGTGCTGGGAATCACGTGCTCGATTCTCATCACCTGTTTTCATTGTTTTTTTTTTCAAAAAAATTTCTTCATTTTTTGCCCATACAAACTCACAAAACGTGGCCACTCAAGTCTCCTCTCATTCGACTCTCACTTCTCATCCTGGACAAAATGCCCTCCCAAGTTCCAAAGCCCCAAAACCTTAAGTTGTTGATTACCAAGTCTACAAATTTGTGAGTTTATTTGTTTATTTTATGATTTGTTTGCGGGTTTAATTTGTCAATTTATATGTTTAATTTGTAAGTTTATTTGTGGGTTTAATTCGTGAGTTTATGCGTAGGTTTAATTTTATTTGCTTATTTTGTGAGTTGAGTTGTGGGTCTATTTATGAGCTTAATTCATTTAATTTCAACTTTGTTTAATTTGTGGGTTTAATCCAATTCTAGGTCAAAATATGTAGATTTTTCAAAATACGAAGGTTCTTCAAGGACTATTAGATTAGATGTAATGTAAAAGTTATTTGATTTCAGTTTATGACTATTATTGAATTTTATATTGCATACTACTATTTTCGACACCCCTTCTTGAAATTCCTAACTTCGACACTGTTGGGACTAGAGCATTTTCAATGGTTAGTTAGTTTTTTTGCTCATTAGTGGAGTTCATCTATGTCACATCAGTTTGTGAGCCAGTTTTTTTGCTCACAAATCCCCCTCTCTCCAATGCAAGACTCACAACTTTGGTTCACCAAATAAAATAATGTCTACGGACCCCACACCTAACCAAGTTTAATTAGTTTAGTGTTTATGTTTTGCTTTGTTATATGGCTTTATTATTTTTGTGAAACAAAATTTGCACATAATAATTTGATACAACTCATTAAAGGATCATAATTTAAAAAAAAACAACACAAGAGTTTAAATTAGAAAAACTTCACACATGCTTGAATAATAAAAATTACAAGAGTTCTATAATAAATAAAAAAAGATACATTTATCAACATTTGACCAAAAAAATTACAATAGTGCAACAATTAAAAAAATTACGATATGACGATCATTTAACTATCATCTATGTCGCCCCTCCGAATTTCGCCTCCATATTTTCTCAATCAAGTCCACTTGGAGAACAACATGTATGTCGAGGTCACAAACTTCTTTTGATCTTTGAAAGTACGTCTTATAGCATGGATGATGGTCATGGTTAACAATCAACTCCGGACAATACCATCGACAACGTCATAGTCGAATACAAGCTCGTTGTTATTCTGCTCGTCCCCGACAATCATGTTATGGAGTATCGCACATGTTCTTATTATAAAACTGATTTCTTTTTTATCCACAAGACGAACGGGACCACGTACAATGGCAAATCGAGCTTGTAATACACCGAAGGCATGCTCAACATCCTTCCTAATCAACTCTTCATGGTCTATGAAGAGTTTTTTCTTCGCCCCTTGGGGAAATGGGATAGTTTTAACAAATGTCATCCATTTTGCATAAATTCCATCTGAAAGATAATATTCTATCTTATACACATGCTCATTGATGAAATACTCACATTTAGAAGTCTGATCGTCATACAACTCTTGCAAAACCGGTGAGCAGCCAAGTACATTTATGTCATTGAGACTTGCAGGCAAATTGAAAAACGCATGTCATACCCAAAGGTCGTATGATGCAATGACTTCTAAAATGATAGTTGGCACGTCATAAAGTTTCTTTTGAAATGATGTGTTCCAAGCTGCTGGACAATTCTTCCACTCTCAGTGCATGCAATCAATACTTCCTAACATACTTGAAAAATCACTGGCTTCAGCAACTTGCAGTAAGCAATCAACATAAGCTCGATTCAGTTTTCTCAAGTGCTCCTCCGCAAATACCTCAACAACACCAAAAGTGAACATCTTCATACATTCTAGTGCGGTGTTTGCACCAATCTTTAAGTACTCATCAATGCAATCGGCCGTTATACCATAGGCAAGCATTCGCATGGCTGCGGTACCTTGATTAATGACGTCAACCCACGCTTTTCGATCGCATCGTACGTCATTGAAAGTGTTCTGAATAGTTGCCAAGTGCTTCCACAATGCGAAGAAATAAGTGCCTCCGCATTGTAAATTTGTGACGAAAATGATGTTCATTGTAGATTGAATATTCTGCAAAGCAATCTTGGTATAAATGGTCATGGGCAGGTTCTCTATCTCTCTTAATACATCTATTCTTCACCCAGAGGCTTAGATGTTGAAGGTGTTAGCTCTTTTGCTACTTCCCTAGGTTGTAGAAGGAACATTATTTGTTTTTTGTAATTGTTGCTAATGATGGAGTAAAGCCCTCATAATGGGCAATATATCACCATCTAATAAAGAGGAGGAGGATGCAGAGGATGATTCATCCTCAACAAGAAGCTTTTCAACATTGAAATTATCCATTACAAATAGCCTATGCAACATAATAATGATCAAATATTAATGTATATATAGAAGAGTAATCATTTTATTAAACAATAGGCATGCCTATTTTCATAAATTCATATCAGAACATGATTGCATCAAGTCATGTATAAGACAACACATGGTAAATAAAAGTTATAACCTAAGATGAGTTACATAGTTCTTGTAATCTATATAATGAAGGGAAGGGGACACAAGTTATTGAGTTGATGATTGACTTGATCTCCTTTGCATGATTTCTACTCTCATTTGCTCATAATAAGCAGCTAGTTCAGGAGTCATGTTGAGGTGTCCATCATAATTATTCTATCCTCATGGACCCTTATTATTCCCTCATAAGCAGCTTCTGAGCTTTTTCTTCTTTTGTTGCAATGACCAAATCTGGGAACATCTTACTCATATCACTGTTGCTACTACTCAACTCCTTCAACTGAGTAGTAACTAAATCACCAACGATGTAGTTAGCCTTTTCTTTGAGCCTTCTCTTCTTAGCTTTCCTTCCCTCGGGTCTTTCACTGGCACCCACCACAGCTTCATCTCCTGCCTTTTCTACGTCAGGATTAGGCCTTTTGAACGATCCTAAACCTGAGTTAGGTGGATCACGAGTGCCTTCCTTCTAGGTTGGTCCTTGAGCATCTCATACTAGTGCTCCAATTCAAATTTATTCCCCGTATGTTCTTTATACAACTTGTGTGCTTCCTCTAGAATCATAAATTTGTTCGACCCACTTTGATTAGTACCCTCCATTTCCAACATAATACGCGCCCATTTACTAGCGAGTAGGGAGCATCTGCCACATTGGCCATTAATTGTCTTTCAAGTGCGTATCAAGGCCCCCCATATAGTGGTTATTCAAATTGAAGGCCATCCTAGCACAACAGTTGCACTTCTTCTGATCAGTCCCGACAATGGCATCCATGCCAATGTTAATCCAACACGTATCAACCGTTGGTCCTCTTCAAGTGTCCGCTTCTTTGCACTAATACCAACACCCCTCACTACTTCCTCCATATCCCCTTCAGTACTTGGGTCAATATCCATTCTAAGGTTTCCTAACTCGACCATTGATCCGATTGGTGTTGACGAAAGTGTGGAGTTGCTCCTCGCTGAAAAGTAATTTAGGGTGGGAGGCGGTGAAGGATAATAAGGAGGGTAATATGAGTACTCACTTTTATGCACACTTTGGGTGTCATTATGTGGTGGGGGATAATAAGGTGGAGGATAGTTACAAAGGTTTTTACCTGAGCCGCCACTTGGATTCCTAAAACTTGGTTGTGGTGGGTAATATGGTTGGTACGTCTGATGGTGGTAGTTTGGCGGTGGATATGATGTGTAAGACATGTGAGGATTACTTAGAGTAATATGGCTAGTACTATTGCCCCCAGTTTGGGATGAGTCGTCTCCCTCAACTAAGCTAGTAAATGATTAGGGGACGTTAGGATCCATACTTGAGGTACAATTAGGACCTACAAGCATATAGTTAATCGTATTAATATATTATTAATTAATTTCACATAAAGAGATTACAAATTATTAACATATTAATAGAAAACCATATTAAACATATTTCATGATTCAATTTCCATTTTAATTTTACTACTTGAATTTTAATAATTTAATTTAAAATTTAACCATAATTACTAATTACGCATGTAATAATTTCGAGAAGATATTTCTACTTTTGTTTTAATTTATAAATTATTTCAAAACATTTAACACGTATTCCAAATCTTAATAAACTAAATTATTTGGTCAATCATTACCCAACTTAAAAAACAAATTACTATTAATTTCAATAACACGTCAAAGTTTACAAATTTAACTATCAAGTCACATAATCATGTCACTAACATTATTTACATGTAATCTAACATGTGAAAACGTAATTCAATTTAACTAACATGCCAAATATATTTAAATTTAATCATGTTAGTTATTTTAGATACTAACTTATATACTCCCACATAACATAGTTCTTCAACAATTTAAAAATTGTTCATATTGACATGTGAACATTCCAATGCTATTATTTTCTTTTCTTCTTTAAAAATTTTTCAATTTGGTTTTTGTTTTGTTTAGTACATGAGAGTTTCCTATGCTTTTGGTTGTTGACTTTCAATCAATGATTTTGAAATATTCACCAAGTGCTTTCATTAAAGGCAGTCAAGGTTGAGCTTTTGCTGCTTCTTCAATCTCACTATTTGGATTTTCTTTCTCATCTCTTCTTCCTTTAATTATTTTCTTTGTCTCCACTAGGATGTAAATTGGATCTTTTAGGGGCAGGAGTCATCAAACTTCAATTGAAATTATGTTTGCAAAAAGAAACTAAAAGAGAAATAGATGGGCCAATAGGAAAAAGTATAGAGTCAA
>JACYFF010002017.1:21694936-21721560 GCA_017589665.1 Selenicereus undatus
TATATATATTTATATATATATATATTTATATGTATATATATATATATGTATATATGTATATATGTATATGTATATGTATATGTGTATATGTCTATACATACATATATATATATATGTCTCTGTGTGTCTATATATGTGTGTATGTATATATATATATATATATAGATAGATAGATAGATAGATAGATAGATAGATAGATGTGGATATGTGTGGTTATACGAGACTAGACTAGGATTTATTGACTAGTTGGAGCGATGGAGGCATGCTCTGGAATCTAGAGGCTTTAGAGTTAGTAGATCGAAGACGTAGTACCTTCATTGTGTTTTCAGTGGGAGGGTAGATGCAGGGGGAGAAGTCACTCTGGATGGGAGGCCGATACCTAAGGTCGATAAGTTTGATTATCTAGGCTCGATCATTGAGTAGAATGGGGATATTGATGAAGATATTAACTAGCGAATAAAAGTAGGCTAGCAAAAATGGAAGTATACCTCAGGTGTGCTGTGTGATAAAGGGGTGCCCATTAGATTGAAAGGCAAAGTCTATCGCATGGTCGTTAGCCTGGCAGTTCTTTATGGATCGGAATGTTGGCCTCTAAAAAAGACGCAAGTTCAAAGGCTGAGGGCAGCAGAGATGAGGATGATAAGGTGGATGTGTGGTTATACGAGGATAGATAGAATTACGAATGGAGTTATCAGGAGCTTAGTTAAAGTAGCTCCCATTGGAGATAAGATGAGAGTATCAAGACTCCGATGGTTTGGTCATCTGAAGAGGAGGAGTGTGGATGCTCCAGTGAGGAGATGTGAGAGGATCAACATCCCCGAAGGCAAAAGAGGGAGGGGATGACCTAAGAAGAGCTTGGACGAGGTGATTAGAGAGGACTTGAAAGTTGTCGGTTTGACGGAGGATCTGGCTCAGGATAGGAAGTTGTGGCGGGATAGGATTAAGATCTTAGATCGTTGAGAGTTGACCTCGTAGTTATCTTTTGGTTGCTGTGGCATAGTGCTGGTAGAGGTTTGTTGTGTTTGTACGCAGGTTGTACTGTCTGCTGAGAAGAGTTCCCTTTTGCTTACTGCTGGTTGTTCACGTATGTTATCTTCCTCCGATATATTGTCCTTTGATTTCATAGCTTCAGCAAGTGATCTTTTATCTCAACCATCCCTTGCGACAGAATCTTTCTTTTATAAAATGTTTTCCCATTAAGTGTTTTCATAAAATCTTTCTTCTGAAAATATTTTCACAAAACCCTTTTTTATGGGTCTCTTGGAATCAGCCTATCTACAGGTAGGAATGCCGGTAGAGGTAAGGTTGCCTACAGCTGGATCTCCTCAGACCCCGCAAAAGCAGGACCCACACTAGGAGTTGTTGTATATATATATGTACGTATGTGTGTGTGTGTGTGTATATATATATGTGTGTGTGTGTGTGTGCGTGTGTGTGTGTGTGACACCTCAAAAGTGTAATTTCATTTCTCATTTACTAACCTTCATCCTACGTGGCAGCGGAACCTAATTATGATGTTACTGCCATATTTCCATCTTGGAAATATCAGGCTGGATATCGAAATAACAATTGATACAATAAACTTAATAACACTTCAATCTCCACATTATTTAGATACTAGTAACATCAACTAGATGAAAACCAATATTCATAGTGAACTTTGTCTTAACAACTAAACTTCCATCTTTTTTAACTCATGCATTTGTGTCTCGCTCTACCTTTCGTTCCTCAGTCCCATGCACGACTAAATCACCTGAAAACAAAACATTTTATAAAAGTGATATAAACTTAGTAAACAATCACCCCTAATAGTCAGCTACACACACAAATTCATTTTTAAAACATTTTAATGGGGTAGGAAAAACAGCGAGACTCCTGAGACACATTTCTCATTAACATTTCTTTCGATGGTTACTAGTTCTCAGAGATGTAAGTTCATAGTTTATGATCCAGACACAACAGTTCGATTTTATGTGACCGACCCCACTTGGTCCATGGCCTGCGCTTTTGTTCAACACGGTCGCTTAACTCGTTTCTAGCCTACTGCTACTCAGGTGGTTACTGCTTAACCCTTTCGTCGCCTACCATTAACAGGGATGGCTACCGCTAACCTGACCCACATCTTAGCCCAGCACGTGGCCGCTCACATGCATGCACTAGTTTCCGGGGGAAGGCTAATGACCTTCACCCAACTTAGCCTTTCCAGATGTTGATTTCATTTTCCCTTATTAGAGATCAATTTAATATGAATAAATTCATTCAATTTCAGCCACCTTCCCCAATGACAATAGTATAGCAGTAAAACATGAATTTTCAACAACACATGACAAGATCTCAACTTCATGGCATATCACATTGTATAGATTCTACTACGCAATTACACCTAGTTAACTCATGCTATCGCCCCTTTAGATTAGTAAACAAGACAGTTCTTAGCATGCTCAATGCATACATAGTTGCAAACAATGCGGGGAAGGATTAGGGCATAATTGTTACCTGGACACCGTACAAGTTACGGGCTCAGTTACTATTCTGAACTTGTTGCGCTACACCTAGGCTAAAACATAGCCCACACTCAGTCTAAACACAAATAGAATATACCCCTGGCTTTTGCGTTCCAAAAATTTTATGCAATTTACCCATGCCTTTAGGGCCCCCAATTCAAGCCCACACTAGGGTCCAGGTTTGGCCAGAATTTGGGCCCGTTTCCAGAGGCCCCAATGCTTGGACCCTATGTCCAATTTAAATTTTCTAGCCCAATCCAGAAACTTTGAGTCGTTCCATACCTTTTCATGTTTGGGGTTTCGACCAGTTCCATCCCGAACTAAGTCTTTTTCTCACATATTTTAGTGGTGTCACTGACTATCTTGGTTTGGACAATCCATGGTAAACTGGTTGTAACGTGGGCTACGCTACCCCAATCAACCCGATTCTAAAACGAGGATACGTGACACATCCTTAGGCATTCACTATAAAAATTTGACGATTTTTGGCTCACCGACCCACCCTGGGTGAATTAATAAAGTGACCGTAACTACAGCCCACTTTCCAGCCTAGATTTCCTAACTCGACTTCCCAGTCCTATAATGTTCACACCCGACGTCCAAAACTCAATTTCTTGCCTATTCCAAAAAGAGAGTTTGTCCTCTACAACTTTTGTGTTTTGTGTTTTTGCTAATTCGTGCAGTAGCTAGGCCAAAAGCCCTAAGATATAAAAACTATCCCTAACTATCCCAGTCTAGACAGTCTGCCATAAATAGACCATAACTCTCTCGATACACATCGAAATCCATCAATTCAAAAGGCATAGCGTATAGAACACCTTGACCTACTGACCCTCAAAATTTGATAATTTTTAGGCCATAATATCGACAGGAATAATGTTTTAAAGTTATGTGTATTTTCTGTCTTCAACAGTGGCATGCCCCCGATCAAACCTCAATCCGAAACCCAATCTGTTTCCCCCAATAATCACGTTTTTAGTCTTGGAATAACCCTCGTAACAATCTAATGGCCCTTCCCTCTAACCCAAGTCGTTTAAGTCAAGGAAACCTACAATTTGATACCAAAACTTTAAGAAAATGTTGCACGCTTACCTTGATGTAGATTTGGTAGAAAAGTGATTTGGGGGTCGGATTCTTCATGCTTCAAATAAGAAAATAACATAAAAAAATAGAGTTTAATGCTTCCTACCTGAATTTTCATAAACCATGATTTATACATCTATATTTAAAAAAAAAAAGAATTTGAAAGCGTTGTGATACTCATGCATGGGGTGTATGGAATGCACCCCACTTACCACCAAGGGGAGGGTGGAGTGGTGGTGCAGTGGTGGTGGAGCATGGCTGAGAACGAGAGAGGGAGAGAGAGAGAGAGAGAGAAAGGAGGAGGAGGAGGAGGAAGAGAGAGAAAGACATAATGAGAAATAAATGTGAGGGGGAGAGGAATACTCCACGACTGGGGTAGGGTTTAGGAGGGGGGTTTGCCATTTTGTGGGGGAAAAAGAAAGAGAAAAAAAAAAGAAAACGACAGAGAAGAGAAGGAAAAAGGAAAGAAAACAAAAGGAAAAAAAGAAGGAAATAAACACAATTCTAGGGTTTGATTTAGGTGAATTTGGGAGTGAAAATTAAATTTCAAAATAAAATAGATTTGAGGTAAAAATAAGTGAAAGGAGTGAGTAATTGAGTTATGAGGCAAAATGCGTAATTATTTAAACCAAGGAAAACAAAATATTCAGGGTGAAAAAATGAATAAATAAATATTTTAGAAAAATTCAAAAGACAACTCATGGCGAAAGAGGTTTTAGAACGACTAGGATTACGGGGGTTGGTCTATGTCACAAGATTTCCCACATTTGATTTTCCGGGGTTTTACATACTATCCCCCTTAAGAAAGTTTCGTCTCCGAAACTTCACTAAGGGGCGACACCCTACTATTACGAACATTAACTTTTCTGGGGTTTTATATACTACCCCACTTAAAAGGTTTCGTCCTCGAAACTTACACATACATGGCTATAGGAACAAATGAGGGTATTTGTCTCGCATTTGCTGCTTCGGCTCCCAAGTACCTTCATACATCTCGTGGTTGGCCCAAAAGACCTTCACCAGGGGCACCATCTTCCTATGGTGGTGTTTTTTCCGTCTATCCAGGATCTGTACAGGTTGTTCCTTGTATGATAGGTCTTCTTGGAGCTGTATGGGATCAGGCTCGATTATGTGTGAGGGATCTGGAATGTATTTCCTCAATTGCGACACATGGAATACATTATGTACTTTGGGAAGTCCGGGCAGTAGTTCCGGTTGATAAGCTACTTCCCCAATTCTTTGTATAACTGGGTACAACCCGATGTACCTCAGGCTAAGCTTTCCTGCCATCCCAAAGCTTGCGATTCCCTTGGTTGGGGAAACTCGGAGGAATACCTGATCTCCTACTTGGAACTCAAGAGGCCTACACCTCTGGTCGGCATAGCTCTTCTGGTGGCTCTGGACGGCTCTCATACATTCTTGGATCAGTCTTATTTTATCCGTGGTGGCTTGTATTAACTCCGGCCCAATAGTCAAGGCTTCATCAATCTCCTGCCAACAGAGTGGAGTTCTGCATTTCCTCCCATGAAGTGCCTCGTACAGGGCCATGCTAATGCTCTTGTGGTAACTGTTATTGTGAGAGAACTCAATCGGTGCTAGCTGCTCATCCCACGCACTCTTAAACTCCAAAGCGCAAGCCCTTAGCATATCTTCTAATGTTTCAATGGTACGTTCGGTTTGCCCACCTGTAGCTGGGTGGAATGCAGTACTAAAACGCAACAAAGTCCCAAATGCTTCCTGTAGCTTCTGCCAGAAACCCGACTGAAACCTGGTGTCCCGATCTGACACGATAGAGTTAGGTACCCCGTGTAGTCGCACTATCTCCTCGAGGTATGCTCAAGCTAACTGGTCCAGGGTCCAAGTATTTCTCATGGCCATGAAGTACGCGGTTTTTGTGAGCCTATCCACGACAACCCAAATCGCGTTATTCTTCCACTGAGTCAAAGGTAGACCCACCACGAAATCCATAGATACCGAGTCCCACTTCCACTCGGGACATTCAGGGGTTGTAAGAGTCCCGCTGGTCATTGATGTTCTATCTTCACCCTTTGACAAGTTAGGCACTTTGCCATGTAATCGGCCAGTTCATGTTTCATGTTACTCCACTAGAATGTCTGCTTTAGGTCCTTATACAGCTTATTTCCCCCAGGGTGTACCGAGTATGGAGTATTGTGACCCTCATCTAAGATTTTCTTCTTAAGTGCCTCTACGGCTGGCACACACACTCGGTTATGAAATCGAATGGTGTAATCTTCATGAATTATAAACTCGGGTGCCTTTCCCACTAATATTTCCTTCCTGATTCGCTCGAGTTGGGGGTTCGTAGCCTGAGCTACTCGAATCTCCTCAATGAGTGTCCGCTGCACTTCCAAGGTGCGTAGTATAGGCTTTGCCCTCAAGGTGACCACGTTGAGTTCTAACTTTCGAAATTCTTCACACAACTCCTTCGGAAGTGCTAGCAAGCAGCTTAGTGTTGGGTACGACCGAGACTCAACGCATCCACCACTACGTTAGCCTTCCCTGGATGGTACTGGAAATGAACATCGTGATCTTTCAGGAACTCTAGCCACCTTGTCTGTCTCAGGTTTAGATCCTTTTGTGAGAAGAAGTATTTCAAATATTTCAAACTCTGGTGATCAGTGAAAACCTCACAGCGTACCCCATACAGGCAATGCCTCCAGATCTTAAGCGCAAACACAATAACTGCTAATTCCAAGTCATGAGTCGGGTAGTTCCGCTCATGTGTATTCAATTTCCATAAGACGTAAGCTATAACATGACCCTCTTGCATTAACATACACCCCAAACCATTCCTAGAGGCATCGCTATACACTATGAAATCCTTGTCAGTAGTCGGTAAGGCCAGTATCAGCGCACTCGTCAGTCTCTTTTTCAGCTCCTGCAATGCTTCCTCACATTGTTCCGTCCATTCATACTTAGTGACCTTCTTGGTCAAGTTAGTGAGCGGGCTGGCTATTTTTGAGAAATTTTGAACAAATCTGCGATAGTACCCCGCCAAACCCAAGAAACTCCTCACTTCCGTCGGGTTCTTAGGTCTGGGCCAGTTTGTCACAGCCTCTATCTTTTGGGGGTCCATTGACACTCCTTCGTTGGATATTACGTGTCCCAAGAATGCTACCTTCCTCAACCAAAACACACACTTGGATAATTTGGCGTACAACTTATTCCTCCTCAATACCTCCAGGGCTATCCGTAGGTGGTGCATATGCTTATCTGGGGTCCTCGATTAAATTAGGATGTCATCTATGAATACCACTATGAATTGATCCAAATAGGGCTTGAAGACCCTATTCATAAGGTCCATGAATGCTGCCGGGGCGTGGGTGATGCCGAAGGGTATCACCACAAACTCATAGTGTCCGTGCCGGGTATGGAAGGCAGTCTTGGATATATCTTCATCCCTGATTCAGAATTGATGGTACCCGGAAAGAAGGTTTATTTTAGAAAAGGTCTCTGCGCCCTATAACGGATCAAATATGTCATCTATCCTGGGCAGATGGTAGCGGTTCTTGGCCGTTATTTTGTTCAGCTCTCGATAGTGTCTATACACAGTCTTAGGGTCCTATCCTTCTTCTTCACAAACAAAACTGGGGCTCCCCACGGGGATGTACTAGGCCGGATATACCCCTTCTCCAAAAGCTCCTCTAACTGTGTCTTTACTTCTTTCAATTTTGCCGGTGCCATTCGATAAGGTGCCCTAGAGATAGTTGCGGCTCCAAGGGTCAGGTCGATACAAAACTTCACCTCTCTAACGGGTGGCATGTCGGGGATTTCATCGGTGGAAATTCCCTCACCAGGGGATGTCCTCCATGGGGATTCCGTATCCTCAGTTTTCACTATGTGACACAATGATCCCTCGCATCCTTTGCCTGACAACTGGGGAGCTTTCATTACCGACACCAATTTCACTCTCATTCTGGGTCTTTGGCCCATATGCACTACCTTCTCCCCATTGGGTCCCTTCAGGGTGATTTTTCGTCTTAGGCAATCTATTTGAGCCTGATACTTAGCTAACTAGTCAATCCCCAAGATAACCCCAAAATCAGTTAACTCAAACCCATATAGCTCTACTAAGGACTCATATTCATACATTCTAATAGGGAACCCTCGTGTAGCTCCTCACACGTCATAGTCTTCCCATCAGAGAGAGTCACATATAGCAATGAAGATTTACGATTGGGGATTAGTCCTAATGTCTCAACCAATTTAATAGAAATAAAGGAGTGCGTGTGATGGAAATCCCACCATGCCCTTTGATTTAAAAGGAAGCAAATCAATTAGGTAATCTTGTTATGCTGGTTAAAGGATGAATAATTCATCCAAGTTTTGTTTAAGTATTGAAACTGCAGGGCATGGGTTCATTCCAGCATGCTACCCGCTTTTGTGTGCTAAATTCATCAAGCATCCTCAAGGTTTAAGGCTAATGTTTTTCAATGGATTTGAATTTCGATATGTCATGTTTGCAAAAAATCAAGTTTCATCCAATTTGGACTCCATTTGGCCATTCAAATTAGCAATTAAACCCAAGGCGTCAAAACTGCCCAACAGGGTCAGAATATACACAGATTTGTTTATCTTATAAATTGAGCTATATTAAGGCTTAAGTCTTGTATTTTTACATATTTTGGGTCCCCAAGATCTTAGATTTCATTTTCAATTGGAATTACCAGATTTGGAATTCAATTGGTCAATGAACGAAGCTCATTTTCGGTCCTGTGCTGTTTTGGACCTGATTTTGCACGGTTTTGGTATTCAGCCTTTTTCAAGGGGCACATGATGTCCAAATTATTTGATTCAAAAATTAGGGTATTATAGACATCTTAAGGTTTCCTTCCATGCAATGAAATCTCAGATTACTCAACATTTGGGGTGTCAACGAAGCAGCACAAAATCGGGCAGAAACAGTCACCTAGACACCTGATTGCTTAGCTATGTAGTTTTCCTTCCTAGGTGGGTTTTCCAGAGGTGTGTGCTTTCCTACTAGGTCATTTTGAGCTTCTTGGTAATCTAACACCCAGCCACACATGAGCAAGACACGTGGAGCAAGAAGAAACCTCCATTTTACAAGCACAGAACCGGCCACTCAAGCTACGCATGGCAGCCATGCATTACTTGCCCTTTTTGCTATGAAAATGAGTGTCCTAATTTACTTCAAGCTTAGGAAAGGTGTTAGAGAGCTAAATCATGTACTTTAAAGCTTAAACATTCGAATTAGTCTAGCTTAGTTCAAACCGTGTGATTGTTTAAGTTAAGCTAAATTAGTAGCTTTGCTAGCTAGCAAGGAAAGCTTGTTTTCATGTATGTTCAAGGCTATTTAAGGCCGTGTGGTTCATTATTGAAACATATACTTTGACTTTGAATGAAAAGAAAAGACTTTGTGTCTTGAGTTTCCTTAAACACTTTCATTGCTTATCTTAGTTTTTGGCCGAACTAAGTGGTGATCAAAGAGAGTCTTAATCCTTGTTTAGGTGATGTATCTTATCCTAATCCAAGATTAAGGGCCCTAAGCTAGTGATTAGTGGTGTTTCTTATCTAATCATCTAGTTTAGTACTATCCAAATTCACTTGAAAACACTTGAAGTTCCTTAAGTTAGCTTCAGGTTCTCCTTGAAGCCATGAGCTCCCTTAGGTTCTAGCTTGTGTTCTTCATTCTTCCTTGCTTTCCCTTGCACACTTCCATCAATTTTGGTATCAGAGCATGTTCTGAATCCTTGCCTGAGATCATCCCATTCACATTTTTGTTCGTTGAGTTCATCCCAAACAAAATCCAAACACAAACAGCCTACTTACATTTCAAATCAGCCCACAAAGAACCCTAGACCTCGTCCATCATGCCATCATCATTGAGCTTGGAGAAAGAGCTAGCTTTGATTGATATTGGATATGCTTGCTTTGCAATTCCAAAATTTCGTGGCCAAGAGGAAGAGTTCACAGGTTGGTTATCTAAGGTAGAACGAGTTTTTTCTTGTTGTATCCTTAATGACCAAGAGAAGTTCAAAGTGATTATTTCAAGATTGAGTGGTTGTGCACTTCAATGGTGGAACAATTACAAGTTTAAGAGAAAAAAGAAAGGAAAAGAGAAGGTGAAAACTTGGAAGAAATTGGGAAGTAAGTTGAAGGGTTCCTTTTGCCCATCCACTTACATGCCCATAAAGGAAAGTGTCTCCATTAAGCCCACGGGTTCATCCCCTTCCACCCCACAAAAAAAACCAACCCCACAAATGATTTTTTCCCCACAAACTAGGAGGTGTCTCAAGTGCCAAGGGCTTAGACACTTAGCCACGGATTGCCCAAATAGCAAACTCATCACCTTGGAAGAAAGGAAAGCCGTGAGAGAGGAGGAAATGAGGAGGAAAAGAAGGTGCAATTGGTGGAAGATCCAAAGGAGGAACTAGAGGAGGTTGAGCTAGAAGAGGAAGTTGAAGACCATGATGGAGATGATCTTGAAGAAGTTGTGATAGAAGCAGATGAAGACTCCATGCTCACCTTAGACACCCACCACCCACCAAAAAGCAAGAAGAATCTAAGTATTCCTTTCATTTCTCTTGGTGAACCCTTAACCTTTTTCCCCACTCCACCCAAACCCAAAACACTCAACCTAAACTTCTGTCAATCCATTTCAGAACCCTTACCAAAAGCTCCTAATTCTGAATTAACAGACTTTGAATAAGTGGTTCAAAGCATGTTCACAAAATCCCCTATGTTCACCATTCAAATCAACAAGGGGAGAAAGAAGAAAAGAGTCTTTAGGTTCAAGAGAGACTTGTTCGCATGGTTGATCTTATTTCAACTAGAATTGACGTAAGAAGAGGAAGGTGATTGCCTAACTTGATTTGAGGACAAATCATTTTAACAAGGGGAGAATGATGGAAATCCCACCATGCCCTTTGATTTAAAAGGAAGCAAATTAATTAGGTAATCTTGTTATGCTAGTTAAAGGATGAATAATTTATCCAAGTTTTGTTTAAGTATTGAAACTGCAGGGCAAGGGTTCATTCCAGCATGCTACCTGCTTTTGTGTGCTAAATTCATCAAGCATCCTCAAGGTTTAAGGCTAATATTTTTCAATGGATTTGAAGTTCAAGATTTCAAAACTGCCCAACAGGGTCAGAATGTACACGATTTTGTTTATCTTATAACTTGAGCTATATTAAGGCTTAAGTCTTATATTTTTACATATTTTGGGTCCTCAAGATCTTATATTTAATTTCCAATTGGAATTACCAGATTTAGAGTTCAATTGGTCAGTGAACGAAGCTCATTTTCAGTACTATGTTGTTTTGGACCTGATTTTGCACGGTTTGGGTATTTAGCCTTTTTCAAGGGGCAAATGATGTCCAAATGCTTTGATTAAAAAAAAGGGTATTATAGAAATCTTAAGGTTTCCTCAATGCAAGGAAAGCTCAGATTACTCAACATGTGTGGTGTCAACGAAGCAGCACAAAACCAGGCAGAAACGGCCACCTAGACACCCGGTTACTTAGCTATGTGGTTTTCCTTCCTAGGTGGGTTTGCTAGAGGTGTGTGCTTGCCTACTAGGTCATTTTGAGCTGCTTGGTAAGCTTCCACCTAGCCACACATGAGCAAGACACGTGGAGTAAGAAGAAACCTCCATTTTGCAAGCAAAGAACCGGCCACTCAAGCTACACATGGCAGCCATGCATTCATCCATCTTTTGATGTGGCAGCTGTGCATTACTTGCCCTTTTTGCTAGGAAAATGAGTGTCCTAAGTTACTTCAAGCTTAGGAAAGGTGTTAGAGAGCTAAATCATGTATTTTAAAGCTTAAACATTCGAATTAGTGTAGCTTAGTTCAAACCGTGTGATTGTCTAAGTTAAGCTAAATTAGTAGCTTTCCTAGCTAGCAAGGAAAGCTTGTTTTCATGTATGTTCAAGGCTATTTAAGGCTGTGTGGTTCATTATTGAAACATATACTTTGACTTTGAATGAAAACAAAAGACTTTGTGTCTTGAGTTTCCATAAACACTTTCATTGCTTATATTAGTTTTTGGACGAACTAAGTGGTGGTCAAAGAGAGTCTTAATCCTTGGTTAGGTGGTGTATCTTATTCTAATCCAAGATTAAGGTCCCTAAGCTAGTGATTAGTGGTGTATCTTATCTAATCATCTAGTTTAGTACTATCCAAATTCACTTGAAAACGCTTGAAGTTCCTTAAGTTAGCTTCGGGTTCTCCTTGAAGCCGTGAGCTCCCTTAAGTTCTAGCTTGTGTTCTTCATTCTTCCTTGCTTTCCCTTGCACACTTCCATCAGCGTGGGACCTGAATCAAACAAAACATATACTGGCTGAGTTAGGAGAGAGAAAGTACCCGTCATAATATTAGAAGCATACTTTGCTTGCTTTTTCCGCATCACATAAACTTTGCCCCCCATTGTTCCGGGGCAGTTGATAGGGAGGTCAGGCTTGAGCTTGCAGAGGTGCCCAGTTTTGCTGGTTGGTGTTGGCCGCCTGCCCTCGCCTATTCTGATACAGTTGCTAGGGTTGCTGCCCTTGCCCTTGACCCTGACTTTGCCCTTGTCCAGTAAGAGGTGGAGGAAGTGGGCAGTCCCAAACCTGATGCTGAGGGCTTCCACAACGAAAGCACCTCTTCATCGAGCGACATTCTCTGGCGTAGTGAGGTGGCTTCCCACACAGGTTGTAGGTTACCTTAGGCTGAGTATTAGTGTGCTGGCCTCCCTAATTAAGATAATTTAAGTACTGATTCCCGGTAGGCCGATGATATTGCTCTTACGGTTGGAAGTTACCCTGGTTATCCCCCTTCCTCTTAGTTCGCCACTGCTCGTTGAAACAATTACTCCGTTCTTTCATCACCCTTTCTACGTTGACCGCAGTATCGTATAGGTCAACGTAAGAGGCGTACTGATGTACTGACATCCTCTCTTTGATGGTGGGGTTTAGCCCGGCTTCAAACCGGTTCATCTTCAGCCTCTCGTCAGCTATGAAGGCTAGGGTAAATCGTGAAAGCTCCATAAATTTGGAGGCATACTCGAGTATGCTCATGTTCCTCTACTGCAGTTGCATGAACTCGCCCTCCTTGGCCTTTTAGAGGGAGATAGGGTAGAAATGATCCTTGATCATTCCCTTGAACTTGTTCCAATCAAATCCCGGTTCATGTTGTCTCTTTCTCACCGTGGCGCACCATTAGTCAGCCTTGTCTTTCAAATAGAATACAGCGAAGCCCACCTTCCACTCCTCAAGGCATTGGAGTGCGTTGAACAGTTTCTCCATACCCCTAATCCAATCCTCAAAAGTCTTAGGGTCGGGAGTGCCATTATAGATGGGTGGGTGATGACCCGCGAGCCTTTTAAACATATAGGAGTTGTCCTCCTCAACCCTTTTCTCCGAACCTCCATTAGCCTCTACAGCTGCTCATTCTGGAGTCGCAACTGCTCCCCTTATTTCTGTAGCATCTGCAGCAGCAACAAGTTGGTAAGTTTAGCTCCAGTGGGCGGATTAGTCTCGTCTACTTGGCTGCGAGACCCATTTCCATTCCTAGGACGTAGGGTCTCCAATCGTTCTCGGAGGGTTGACATGTTAACCTCCTGATTCCCAGGGACTCTCGTAGCATAGTGAGATTCGGTTTGAGATTCGCTGTTGTTTCCCGTTATCCTGTTCAGGAAATAAGTTGGGTTTAGTTCCATTCCTAATAGTTCATTTCCTACTTGCTACCGAGGTTCAATAACACAGTACATACTAGGGCATCAGACAACACTTAACATGTGTTCGATCTCAGCATTTCACCACATCCATATGGTACAATCACTACATCACATACTCATGCTTTGCACATCATACAAGCATCAGGTTCACATAATTCACATCTTTCACAACAGAAAGACGCTAATATTCAGATAATTCGGGGAAATTTTATTGCATAAAAAGAATTTCAACATCATAGTGTTCCACACTAATAGTTTCCATTACATCGCAGTTTATAACTTTATTAGCCACAATGGCTTGATAACAGAATCAGAAAGATAACTAACAACACTGCCTCAATGAAATGAGAAGGAAAAACAAGCCTTCTAACTGCTATGAGCTGCTACTGATCGGGGGCGTCCAATGGACAAGTACCCCTACACATCCGACCACATCTGCCCCGATTCCAGCGAGTCATCCCAATCACAAACTCGTCCTTCCTTTTTGCAGAATCAGAATCTATCTCTACTACCAAGCTCTTAGGTCCCCCAGTTTGGTCATTCTGCATATTGAACTTCCTCCTTTCCTCTCCCTAGTCTTCCTCGGGATTCTCCTCGTCGACATGCTCTGTCTCACACTCACTCGAGTCTCCCTTGAGGTCTTCACTTTCCATCAACTGTCCCTCGCTCACCTCGGAATCTTCCTCGGGGGTCTCCTCAGGATCCTCCTCCTCCATTGGTTCCCCATAGCTCGAGTCCTCCTTAGGATCTTCCTCCTCCATAGGTTCCCTCTCACTAGGTTCTTCCTCAGGGTCCTCATTAGGGTCCTCCTTGGGATCTTCTTCCTCCATATGTTCCCTCTCGGTAGGATCTTCCTCGGGGTCCGTTTCCTCCATTAGTCTCGCCTCAGTAGGGTGATCTTCTTCTTCCTTAGAGTCTCCCTCCTCATCTGTAAGCTCGTCTCCCGGGGGTGGGCCATCGTCCTCACTAGCTGTGGGAATACGCTCCAGGTCATGGGGTCCCTCTAGTCTCAAGTAGTTTATTAGGTCATTTATATCCATCCCAATGGGCTCCCAGTCGCACCAACAACACCTCCCGCATGGGCGGGGATCACGAGCCTGGGGGCAGGGGCGGAGCTACGGTGGGGTCACGTGGGTTCAACCGACCCCGCTTTAAAAAAAAAATCTATTAGTTAAGTTAAAAAAAATATATACGATATATATATAATTTGTTATCTGCTCAATTGCATCAAAGGAAGATTACTCTGATGGTCAGAAGAGTATGGAACTTCAGTTGGCACTCCATGCGCATCCCAAGTTCAAGCCTTGCTGCTGGCATATGCACTCACAAGCTATCTCATTGTTTTTTTTTTTTTTTGGCCCAAGTTTCGGATTAACATTTGTTAGTTAAGTCGAAAAAAACCAGAAATAACACATATATATAGTTTGTGATGGACTAGTTGCATCAAAACAATGTTGTTGTGGTGGTAGAGTGGGTGTAGAACTCTAACTGAGTATTCTTCTCTTTGTCCCAGGTTCAAATCTTGCTATTGACATTTACATTCACAAGCTCTCTCTCTTTCCTCTTTTTTTTTGGCCCAAGTTTTGGACTAAATTCTGCGAGACTCTCCCCTTCCCCTCACCGATTTAAACTTTGAAGGTACAAACCCTAAAACTCTAGATAGTTTTAATTTTTGTTTTTCTTTGTCAATTTTTTGATTGTTTACCCTTTAAATTATTTAGATAGTTAGATTAGTTTCAATTGTTGAAATCATTTGATAAAATTGACCATAAATCATTTCTCAATTGTAATTGTATGTGTTGTTCACTTCGACTATTCTCTTCTGATCAGTTATAATTATTAAATATTCTTCACTTGCATAATTAAATCTTTTTTGTCTAATTGAAAATACAAAGATGTTTCAAAAAATTGGCTACCGAATGGTTTGAGCCCGACCCCGCTTGAATTAATTTCTGGATTCGCCACTGCCTGGGGGTGTAGCTCATCAACTCGATAGTGCCACTCAGGGTCCCCTTTCAGAGTCAGCAAGAGAAAAACCACTCGGTTATTCCCAATTGCCAAGCAGCTATTGGGCCTATCTTCTAGGTATCTGGATAACACCCATCTCACATGCTGTATGTGGTCCCACACACTCTTCCTTGTCTCCTTAGCTAACTGGTCATGCAGATAAGGACCTGTTACACAATCACAGTGCTAGATACCCTCCATTCCTATACAAAGGAAGTATATATAAGATATGCATCCAACCCACAATCATACATTCATTTAATACTATATGCAGATGTATGCAACCCCTGCCTTGTACTACACTCACTCTCCGAATAGTCCTTTAGTCTGCCAGTTTTAGTCCTTAACTTTTTACAGTCTTTTAGGCGATCCTTCAGGTTAGTGAACCTGAGCTCTGATACCACTTTGTGACAGCTTGAAACTCTAATTTCATTTCTCATTTACTAACCTTCATCCTACATGGCAGCGGAACCTAATTGGGGTATTATCGCCGTATTTCCTTCTTAGAAGTACCTGGTTGGATATCAAAATAACAATTAATACAATAAACTTAATAATACTTCAATCTCCACATTATTCAAATACTAGTAACATCAACTAAATCAAAACCAATATTCATAGTGAACTTTGTCTTAATAACTAAACTTCCATCTTCTTTGACTCATGCATTCGGGCCTCGCTCTACTTTCAGTTCCCCAGTCCCATGCATGACTATATCACCTGAAAATAAAACATTTTATAAAAGTGATATAAACTCAGTAAATAATCACCCCTAACAGTCAACTACACACATAAATTCATTTTGAAAACATTTTAATGGGGTAGGCAAAACAGCAAGTCTCCCAAAACACATTTCTCATTAACATAGATTTCCATGGTTACCAGTTCTCAGAGATGTAAGTTCATAGTTTATGATCCAAACACAACAGTCCGATTTTAGGCGAGCGACCCCACTGGGTCTCATGGCTTGCGCTTCAGTTCAACACAGTCGCTTAACTCGTTCCTGGCCTACCGCTACTTAGGCGGTTACCGCTTAACCCTTTCCTGGCCTACCATCACTAGGGATGGTTACCGCTAACCTAGCCCACGTCTCAACTAAGCACGTGGCCGCTCACATGCATGCACTAGTTTCCCAAGGAAGGGTAATGGCCTTCGATCAACACAGTTAAATTAAATCTCACACAACTCAGCCATTCCAGTTATTGATTTCATTTCCCCTTATTAGAGATCGATTAGCATGAATAAATTCATTCAATTTTAGCCACCTTCTCCAATGACAACAACACAGCAATAAAGCATGAATTTCGAACAACACATGACAAGATCTTAGCTTCATGGCATATCACATTGTACAGATTCTACTACTCAATTACACCCAGTTAACTCATGCTATCGCCCCTTTAGATCACTAAACAAGACAGTTCTTAACATGCTCAATGCATACACAGTTGCAAACAACGCGGGGAAAGGTTAGGGCATGATTGTTACCTGGATACCATACAAGTTACGGGGTCGGTTACTATTCCGAACTTACTGTGCCACACCTGGGCCAAAACATAGCCCACACTCAGTCTAAACTCAAATAGATTATACCCCTTGCTTTTTCCTTCCAAAAATTTTATACAATTTACCCATGCCTTTAGGGCCCCTAATCCAAGCCCACACTAGGGTCCAAGTTTGGCCAGAATTCGGTTCCGCTTCTAGAGGCCCCAGCGTCTGGACCATATGTCCAATTTAAATTTTCTAGCCCAATCCAGAAACTTTGAGTTATTCCCTACCCTTTTCATGTTCAGGGTTTTGCCGAGTTCCATCCCGAACTACGTCTTTTTCCAACATATTTTAGCAGTGTCACTGACTATCTTGGTTTGGACAGTCCATGGTAAACTGGTTGTAACGTGGGGTACGCTACCCCAATTAGTTCGATTCTAAAACGAGGCTATGTGAAACATCTCGAGGCATTCACCATAAAAATTTGACGATTTTTGGCTCACCAACTCATCTTGGGTGAATTTTCAAAGAGACCGTAACTGCAGCCTACTTTCCAGCCCAGCAGGCCCAGCCCAGATTTCCTAGTTCGACTTTCCAGTCCCATAATGTTCACACCTGATGTAAACTCAATTTCTTGCCCATTCCAGAAAGAGGAGCTTGTCCTCTACAACTTTTGTGTTTTGTGTTTTGCTAAGTCTCTCAGTACCTAAGCCAAAACCCCTAAAATATACAAACTATCCCTAACTATCCCAACCCGGATAGTCTCCAATAAACAAAGCATAACCCTCTCGATACACATTAAAATCCATCAATTCAAAAGGCTTAGTGTAGAGAACGCCTTGGCCTACCTACCCTCCAAATTTGACAATTTTTAGGCCATAATATCGACGGAATAATTTTCTAAATTTACATGTATTTTCTGTTTTCAATAGTGGCATGCCCCTGATCAAACCTCAATCCAAAACCCAATCCTTTTCCCCCCATAATCACGTTTTTAGTCTCGGAATAATGTTTGAGCCAAAAATGTGCTATTTTTAAGGTACTTTTACACCTATTTTATGTTCGTTTTAATAATATTTTTAAGGTTTTAATAGGAGATTATTTTATTTTGCAGATTTTGAATAAATGCGGAAAAAGGGCTTAAATGGCGGAAAAAGTGAGAAAAATTAAGGAAATGTCGGAGGTTGAACTACCGGGCCAAATTCCATAAAAAACCGGCCAAAGAAAGAGGGAAGAAAAATAAAAAAAACCAAACCGGTCCAGCTGAACCGGACCGGCCGGTTCGCCTAAACCGGTTCAGCTGAACCGGTTCCCATTAAAACCCCCCTCCCCTTCAGTATTCTTTCTCTCTCCTCACCTGTTCGTCCCTTCCCAAACCCCCAAACCCAGAAACCCCTCGACCCTCCATTCATCTGCACCATCTTCGCCATCTCGCTTCTCTCTCTCTCTGCCTCGTCACCTCCTTCTCACTCTAACCACATCACCCAGCCCACGGTTTCACCGAAACCCCAAAACCACTCTCTACCCACTGTTCTTCACCAGCCCACGGTTTTCCCAAACCCATCCACCACCACAAACACCAGGCCACGTCCCACCCTTCGCTGGCCTCATCTTAACCGTCCAGCACACCACCACCAGACGAAGGGTCGAGATTGAGATGGGCTTCGAGTATTTAAGCTTGAGGACGACGCCATGTTCGGGGGTGAAGGTTGCGTAGGTTAGAGTTAGTTTTAGGTTAGTAATTTAGGGTTAGATTAGGATTTTAATTCGGTTTTAGGTTTAGTTTAGTTTAATTTCGCCTGTCAATTTCACATTCGTGTTCTTCGATTTCGATTTCGGATTAGGGTTCGAATCTCACAAGTTAGGGTTTCGAATTCCAGTTGTTTCCAGCATTCAAATTTGTCTAATTAAGCTTTGATTTGGGATTTTTGTTCATGAATCGCAAAGTTGGTTGCAATTTCATTAAAGTTCATTCGAATCTCCCTTCCCCTGTTTCTGGATTGTGCGATGGTTGAATTCTGGATAGTTGAAGCCTTGTGAGTATTCACTGGCCTTTTCTTCCTATTTCAATTTCTTGTTACTCGTCCCCTGAATCTGTTCTGGTATTGTGCTGCTTTGGTTCTTTTCTGCTTGTCTTGCTTCATCCCCCTTTCCCCTGTTCCTCATAATCGTTTTGTTCAATTCGTCCCCTTCCCTTGATGTTTAGTTCTGTTGATGTTTAGTTCTGTTCTTGTTCTTCGTTTTTCCAGTTCCTCAGTTTCATTTTTCTTAATTTTAGTTTTAGTTTCTTCTTCGTGTTTTTTCCATTTTAGTTTGCTTTATTTTCGTCCCCCTCCCCTACTGTTGAATTAGTTTGATAAATTGACACAGTTTAATTCTGGATTAATAAAGTAATTAGGCTGTTAGTTGGTTAAACCATGATTAATTTCAGCTTAGTTTTGGTTAATTTGGTTAGTTTAGGTTTAATTATTTAGTAATTAGGATTAGATGAGTTTAGTTGAATTAGGTTGATAATTTGACTAAAATAATTCCACTTAGTTTAGATAAGTAAATTTTATCGTTTAGTTTCAAATGACCATAATTTCAACATCTTCCCTGAGGACCGACCCTTAAGTACTATGACTGACAATCGAGTATTTGAGGTTTTCTTTTCCTTTTTCTTTAATTTAATTTTCCATTCCCCCTCAAAAACCTTCAACAAATAACCCTCGTAACAATCTAATGGCCCTTCCCCACTAACCCAAGTCGTTTAAGTCAAGGAGACCCACAATTTGATACCAAAACTTCACGAAAACGTTGCACGCTTACCTCAATGTAGATTCGATAGAAAAGTGATATGGGGGTCGGATTCATCTTGCTTCAAATATGAAAATAACATAAAAAAATGGAATTTAATGCTTTTTACTTGAATTTGCAAAAACCAAGATTTATACATCCATATTTAAAAAAAAAGAATTTCAAAGGGTTGGGATACTCATGCATGCGGTGCATGGAATGGACCCGCTTACCAGCAAGGCAGAGGGCGGCATGGTGGTCCAGTGGTGGCGGCGTGTAGCTGAGAAAGAGAGATAGAGGGAAATAGAGAGAGAGGAAGAAGAGAGAGAAAGAGAGAAGAGGAAGAGAGAGAAAGAGAGACTGAGAAATAAATGTGAGAGGGGGAGGAATACTCCACGGGTAGGGTAGGGTTTAGGAGGGGGGTTTACCATTTTGTGGGGGAAAAATAAAGAGAAAAAAAAAGAAAAAGGAAAGAGAAGAGGAGACGAAAAAAATTTGGTTGTTATCCAGACAAGCCTAAAAAGAAAAAGAAGTTTAAGGCTAAGGAGAAAAAAGGTAAACATATTAAGAAATCTACTAAACCTTTTAAAAATAAGAAAAAATTCTTTAAGAAGAAGAATAAAAAAGATACAACAAAACCTACTGATGTAGGACGCTCTGAGAGCAATTCCCACACCTAGAAAATAACACAAGAATTTCTGAAAACTTAATAATTCAATTCATTCAAGCGTGTCTTTCCCCAAAGCACGAGGGGGTTTATATAGGAATCAATACAATTGAAAAAAGGAATATAAAATAAATCTAAAGATTACGATAAGATTTTGATAACTAAAATAATCTAGGAAAATAAAAAGATTACGATAAGATTTGATAACTAAGAATAATATAGGAAAATAAAAGATTTTATCCTAAAAGAGGATTCCTAGGTTACGAAATCTCCTATTCTTCCTAGAATAGACATTGCCATAGAATTCCTTAGGAGATACGACATCATTCTCCCCCACCGGAAAAGAACTCGACGCCGATGAGTTGTCTTGGAGGTACCACTCTAAAAGAGTCGAATTTATAGCACGAAACTCATCTTCAGCAATCCAAGTAGCATCTGAATGGGGCCGCCCTGACCATTGCACCAGGAAGCGTCGGAATTCACCACGAGAAGAGGACACAAACTCATCATCTAACACCGCCTCGATGTCAGTCTGCGACTGTGGTAAAGGTGGAAGTCTAGGGACCTAAGTACCTACAGAAACCCCAAAAGAAAGACAAGGAGGCTCGAAAGTACCTCGATGAAGAGTGAGATCCTCCACATTGAAAATAGGACTAATACCTAAACTGTCAGGGAGATCAAGTACATATGCATTAGATCCCAACTTTCGAAGGATTTGGTAAGGTCCCATGGCACGAGCGTGAAGCTTTTTGAGGGAGTTTTTGGTTAATCGTTCAGGTCGAATCCGAGCCATAACAAAATCACCCACCTCAAAAGTCGTAGCTCTGCGATGTATGTCAGCGGAATGCTTATAACTGTCATTGCTTAAAGCAATCTTGCGTCGAATCTCAGCAAGCAAGTCATGAATATGCTGTGCAAATGTGGATGCAGGATGTGACACACGGGCATCAGGTGGGAGGGGAATGAGGTCAGCAGGGGTACGGGGAGAGTAACCATGGACAATCTCAAAGGGACTCTTACCTGTGGTTCTATTGACTGCATTGTTATATGCAAACTCAACAAGGGGTAAAGTCAAATCCCAAGTACCTTGTTTCTCGCCCACAACACATCTAAGTAATTCTCCCAGACTGCGGTTAACAACCTCAGTTTGCCCATCCGTTTGAGGGTGAAAGGCCGCAGAAAATTTCAGAGTAGTACCACACAGTCTCCATAAGGTTTTCCAGAAATAGCTCATGAATTTGACATCCCTATCAGACACTATGGAAGTGGGAAGACCATGCAACCTAACAATCTCTCGAAAGACTAACTTAGCAACATGTGAAGCGTCAGCTGTCTTGCTACAGGCAATAAAGTGGGCCATCTTAGAGAATCTGTCAACCACAACTAAGACTGAATCAAGACCACGGGATGTTCTAGGAAGACCTAGTACAAAGTCCATGCTAATGTCCTTCCACGGAGCATGCGGGATAGGAAGAGGAGTGTAAAGTCCTGTATTGTGCTTCTTAGTCGTAGCGATCTGACAGATGCAGCATTGAGACACAATGCGAAGTACATCTCTTTTGAGAGAAGGCCAATAGAAGCGATCTACAACCAAAGCAATGGTCCTATCTTTACCTAGGTGGCCAGCTAATCCCCCAGCATGCATCTCCCAAACTAAGAAGTCCCGGAACGACGTCTTAGGAATGCATAACTTGGGACCCCGAAACAGGAAACCGTCATGAATGACAAAGTCAACGTGATGGTTGCGATTTTCAGCCGAAAGGTCCGAGTAAATGAGTGAAAAGTTAGGACAAGAGGTGTAAGTGCCTTTGAGCTTGTCAAAACCAAGAACCTCAACCCGCATTGTTTGTAAGATACAACCAATGCGGCTGAGGGCATCAGCTACCTTGTTCTCAACACCAGATTTGTGCTTAAGGACAAAGGAGTACTCACTGATATACTCAATCCACCTAGCATGCTTGGGGTTAATATTAGACTGAGAATTCCAATGTTTAAGGGCCTCATGATCCGAATACACAACAAATTCATGCGGGAGAAGGTAATAGCGCCAATGGCGAAGGGACTGAAGCAGAGCATACAACTCCTTCTCATAGGTGGTATACTTAATCCGCCTAGATTCACTAAACTTTTCGCTAAAGAAGGCTATAGGATGTCCCTCCTGGCTTAACACTCCACCAATGCCATATCCAGAGGCATTGCAAGCAACCTCAAAAACCTTACTAAAGTCAGGATGCCTAAGGACTGGAGCAGTTGACATCATCTCCTTAATCTCGTTAAAAGGAAGATGCCACTTTAGAAGTCCAATGAAATGGGCCCTTCCTCAAGCAGTCTGTAATAGGGGACATAATAGAGCTGAAATGTCTGATAAACCTTCTGTAGAAGGAAGCAAGACCTTGAAAACTCCTAGCCTCGGTAAGGGTCTTAGGTTCAGGCCATTCTCTAATGGCTCTAACTTTGTCGGGGTCAGTGGAGATACCTTGAGCGGACACGATGAATCCTAAAAAGAGGACTTGGGTTTGAAGGAAGATGCATTTTTTTAGATTAGCAAAGAGCTTGGCCACTCTAAGTGCGTTCAGGAGTTGCTTGAGATGGTCAACATGGTCTGTCCTAGACTTGCTATAAACCAAGATGTCATCAAAATAGACAACCAGAAATTTTCCCATAAATGGCTGAAGAACGTGAGTCATGAGTCTCATAAAGGTACTGGGAGCGTTGGATAGCCCAAAAGGCATAACCATCCACCCAAATAAGCCATCTTGGGTCTTAAAAGCAGTTTTCCATTCATCTCCTGGTCTAATACGGACTTGGTGGTAACCACTACGCAAGTCTATCTTAGAGAACCAGCTAGCCCCAGCAAGACAATCAAGCATGTCCTCTAACCTTGGAATGGGAAACCTATACTTGACTGTAATCTTATTGATGGCTCTATTATCGACACACATCCTCCACGATCCGTCCTTCTTAGGGGTAAGGAGGGCAGGGACCACACAGGGACTCATGCTATGACGAACGAAGCCCTTAGACAATAGGTCTTGAACCTGCCTATTTAATTCTGCTCGCTCAGTTGGATTCATCCTATAATGGGGAAGGTTGGGGAGTTGAGAACCAGGGACCAAGTCAATAGCATGTTGTATGTCACGAAGGGGAGGGAGCTCACTAGGAAGTTCCTGAGGGACAACATCGACAAATTCTTGAAGCAGGTCATCAATCTCAACTGGGAGGTCTTGGAGAGACAGGTCACCCGAAGGGACGTTAGGGAAGGCAATGGAGTCTGAAGTTAACTCCCTAGCTAAGATTGTCAGGAAGAATTTGTTAGAGTTTCCCAGTCTTTCAAAAGATCTGTGGTGAATGCAGGAAATAGTTTCCCTAGGAGGAGTAGACACACTATGGGGAGAGGACAAGGTTGGGGAAGGTTTGGGACCTGGGGAAGACAGCAACTCTCTAGGTTGACATGGGTTAAGAGTGATGTTCTTATTCATGTACCTAAAGGTATACGTGTTCTCTCTCCCATTATGTGAGACATTCCGATCATAAAGCCAAGGATGACTTAGGAGAATGTGAGTGACATCCATTGGGAGGGCATCACATAAAACCTCATCCTTCTAACCACCAATCTGGATCGAAATCTTACATCTATGGGTAACTGTGAGGTGGGTCTTGTTGACCCAGGCTACTTTGAAAAGGTGGGGGTGAGGTTCTACCTTAAGATGACAACGCTCTATAGCGGCCTCAGCAACGACATTCATGGTACTGCCACCATCTATAACCATTTTCATAAGAGTTTCCCCACACCTCACAAGGGTATAGAAGATGGTGGTACGTTTCCACTCATCGTTCACGGTGGGGTTGGATAAAAGGCATCTCACAACTCCAAGATGTGCATCATGGAGAAGGTTATTCTCAACATCAATAAGATCTTCAAAATCTCCCTCAGGGTTGACAACCTCTTCCTCAAGTTCGGGTGGTCCAAACGACTCATGATCTAGGGCCAGGGTACGGTGAGGGCATTCAGAAGCATAATCACCTCTCCCACGACAGCTAAAACATTGGACTGTGTTACGAGATGTACCAGAGGAAACTCCCTGCGGGGTTACTCTAGGTGGGATTTGAGGGTTGGGACCCTTAGAAGTTGAAGCACTCACAGAAAACTCATACATCTTAGGGATAGATTGGATAGGGGCCCTAGAGGAAGGAGCAACACGTCGCACGGGGTAAAGCTTATCAAGTTTTTCAACCTCTAAAGCTTTGTGGTAAGCCTCATCGAGAGTATAAGGCGCAAATAAGGTTACTACCCTCTTAAGGTCAGTCTGTAAGCCCCGAATGAAGTGGGCTATGGTAATGGAAGGATCCTCTAGAAGGTCACAACGTTGAGTCAATTCCTCAAAACTATTGATGTAATCAGACACACTAGAGGTGGACTGTCTAAGGTCTAGCATCTAGTCGACAAGGTGTGCGTTATGGAAAGAAGGGAGGTACTTTTCTTTCAACCTATCCTTCATAACTTCCCATTGAATGATAGGAGGTTGACGCATTCGCTCAAGATCACTCGTGACAGTTTGGTAAAACTTCCTAGCAGGACCTATGAGTTTCATCTTAGCAAATCTAACCCGCTCAACATCAGACATTTCATACCAGTCAAAATAGTCCTCCATAGTAATTATCCAGTCAGAAAAAGTAGTAGCATCTATCTTTCCATCAAAAGAGGGTACATCAACTTTCACTTTTCGAGTAATATCAGAGTAACCCTTGTGAACACACCTACGGTCAGTTTCAAGGTCTGCAGGCCTAGGCTCTCTAGGGTTATCCGTCCTCCTATTATCTCTAAGGGTGTTGAACCGATGGTTCCTATGGTCCCTTTGGTCATGCCTCAAGTTACTCCCCTCCCCTTGCATTTGAGGGTTAGGTGGGGTCATTGGTTCTTGTTCCCTCTCCTCAAGCTCATTAGCTTGACTTGACTTATAAACGACCCACTAACGACGATCATTCCCCCCCACAAGTAGGTCAAGGGAAAATTGGGGTGGGGTTTGAGGTTGGTCCAGCATGGGTAACTTCTCAAATGCTCGGGTAAGTTTAGCAATTTTGGCCTCTAGCTGGTCAAACCTAGCCTCTTGACGGTCAAGCCTTTCAGATAGGGTGTTAATCTGGGATTGGTAAGGCTGTTTGGGTGAGGATGACATGGTGGATGCAACTATGAATGCAAGATGTAAGTGCTGAGATTAAACTAAGTTGCAATAGTAACGACAGCGATAAACAACCACTACACACACCATAGAACACAAAATTTTGATATGGATTATTGAAATAAGTCAGATCTAGCAAAAGTTAAGAGCAAGGGAAAAAAATTCAGGATCCAAGCACGTACTCAAACTCCAAACGATTAGGAATTAGGCTAAATTCGTGTACAGAGAATCAAGACTCTTATCAAAGTAAATCGAGTTCCTCGTACCTCTTAGTGTACTTGAGTACTGGTCTAAAGCCCACCTCTTCCACAACAGCGACCAACTGATTTGATGCTAATGAAGTGATGGCAACGAACTGCTAGCAACACTTTGCAGCAATTAGCACAGCAGCAGCAACCCGTCACCACTTTCAGGACTCTCTGTCGAAGGCCGGAGGCACCAAAGTCTTCAAATTGCGAGCAAGAGCATTTGCAGTGGGAGGGTTTGCGGGTTTAGGGTCAAATAATTGAACCAAGATTTGATGCGAATTACCACAATTGTTTGGGGGTTTTTGGACGAAATATAGTGGTGAGTACAGTAGTGAGATCGATTTGGAATGAATGTGAAGGACGGGGCGTGAATTTGGGGCGTTAGGGTCGACAATTTGGGTCAAATCGCGCCGAGGGTTTGAGATTTTTTTGATATTAGGGTTCTGGCAAGAGGTGGCCGGTGGGGTGGATGCGATGGTGGTCGACTGGAGGTTCTGGGCGAAGGGTGGTGGTCGATGGTAGTGATCAACAAGTGTGGTGGTGCAAAAATCGCGACTGGTAAGCGTGGCTAGGGCTTGCAATTGGGGATTTTAGGGTTCCGGTGAGCGGTCGGTGATGATGGAGGTTTGGTGGTGGTCGACCTGTGGTGGCGACCTGGGTGTGGTGGTCAATGGTGGTGGTCAGCCGCTATTGGGGTGGCGAGCTGGGTAGCGAGGGTAAAGGTTAGGGTTTCTTCTTTTTCTGTTTTTCTCTCCTTTTTTTTTTTAAGGTAGGAAAAAAAAGGAAAAGGGAAATCAAAGGGAATCTAAGAGAGAAAACTTTAGTGAGGAAGGGTTTCACAGTGGTTAGGATCAAAGGCTCTGATACCAATTTGATGTAGGACGCTCTGAGAGCAATTCCCACACCTAGAAAATAACACAAAAATTTTTGAAAACTTAATAATTCAATTCATTCAAGCGTGTCTTTCCCCAAAGC
>JACYFF010002017.1:21770907-21781162 GCA_017589665.1 Selenicereus undatus
TATGTACGTTTATATGTATATATTGTATCTATGTGTGTGTGTGTGTGTGTGTGTGTATACATTGTAACACCCTGAATTTCTAATTTCTGTTTATTACTAATATTAACCTACATGGCAACGGAAAACCCTAAGTGGGGTGTTACCGCTGTATTTCGTTCTTGGAAATACAACGGTTGTTCCTTATACAATAAGTCTTCTTAAAGCTGTATAGGGTGGGGCTCGATTACACGAGCGGGATCCGAGATGTACTTTCGTAATTGAGAAAAGTAGAACACATTATGCACCCTTAGATGCTCTGGTGGTAGTTCTAAGCAATGCACTACTTCCCCAACTCTTTGCACAACTGGGTACGGTCCAATGTATTTAGGGTTAAGCTTTCCTGCCATACCAAATCTTGCAATTCCCTTGGTTGAGGTCACTTTAAGAAACACCTGATCTCCTACTTGAAATTCTAAAGGTCTAAGCCTTTGGTCGGCGTAACTCTTTTGGCGGCTCTGAGTAGCTCTCATTCGCTCCTAAATCACTCAAATCTTGTCAGTAATAGCTTGGATAAACTTAAGTCCAATGGTCAGGGCCTCGTCGATTTCTTGCCAGCAAAGTGGAGTTTTACACCTCCTTCCATATAGCGCCTCATACGGGGCCATCCCAATACTTACATGTTAATTATTGTTGTGGGAGAACTTAATTAGTGCCAGCTATTCACCCCACACTTTCTTGAAGTCCAAGGCACAAGCTCTCACCATGTCTTCTATTGTCTAAATGGTTCACTCAGTTTGCCCGTCCGTAGTTGGATGGAAGGCAGCACTGAAATGCAATAACGTCCCAAATGCCTTAACTTCTATCAAAAACCTGACTCAAACCTAGTATCTCAATCCGACACTATAGAGCTGTGTACTCTGTACAGTCTAACTATCTCGCCGAGATACGCGCGGGCCAGCTAGTTTAGAGTCCAAATATTCCTCATCGCTATGAAATATGCCATTTTAGTGAGTCTATCCACTATTACCCAGATCACATTATTCTTCCTCTGAGTCAAAGGTAAGTCTACCACGAAGTCCATGGATACTGAATCCCACTTCCATTTAGGGAAGTCCAACGGTTGCAGCAGTCCCGCCGGTTGTTGGTGTTCAATCTTTACTTGTTGACAGGTCAAACATTTCGTCAAATAGTCGGCTACCTTCTGCTTCATGTTGCTCCACCACAACATCTGCTTTAGATCCTTATACAACTTATTTCCTCGTGGGTGTACAGAGTGTCGGGTGTTGTAGCCCTCATCTAGAATCTTCTTCTTAAGTTCCTCCACTATTGGGATGCACATCCGGTTGTGGAACCTTATGGTGCCATCCTCATAGATTACTAACCCATGCGCCTTCCCAACCAATATTTCCTCCCAAGTCCGCTCTAGTTGTGGGTCCATAGCCTATGCTACATAGATCTTCACTATAAGGGTTAGCTGTGCTTCCATGGCATAGAGTATCGGTTTGGCTCCTAGAGTGACTACATTAAGCTCCATCTTTCAAAACCCCTCACACAAATCAACAGGTCTCCAATAGACAGTTAATGCTAGGTACGGTCGGTGACTCAACGCATCTGCCACCACATTCGCCTTCCCTGGGCGATACCGAAAGTGGACATTGTAGTCCTTTAGGAATTCCAACCACCTCCTCTACTGATGTACCCATGGAGGGGTAGTAAGAGATCCTTAACCATGACCATCTAAACAGTCCAAACACCCAAGAAATCAAGGCAAAAACTCAGCTTGTCAAAGGGCACCAAAATTGTCCAACTTTCAGGTTCAGTCCAAAAAAAAGGCTGAATTTTATTGCCTTATATCTTGATTTCCAAAAAGGGGAATACGCTGATTCTTACACCATATGAAAGCTTAAGAAGTCCAGAATCCAGAAAATCTATTTTGAAGTCATTTGGAGTTCATTTGATATGCCAAATTAAGCTCCAAAATCAACTGATCTATATTCGCTCCCAGTAGCGCCTGTTCTGAATATCAACATGTGATGGAGGTACTTAACTAGCTGATTTATGGGATTTTTTTGCATAAAAAGGTTTCATAATATTTATCATTACCCCCGCAAAAGATGGAGCCTTTTGTCCAAGGGATTTGCTCTTATCCAGCCACAAAGCACATGAAGAACCCTTTTACCTGGTTTGGACTGTTTTGCATTCCGAGTATTTTCTAGCCAGCATAGCAGCTATTTTTGGCTAATCAAGAGTACAAACAACTTGTCTAGAGTCTAAATAACATATTAGGAGAGTACTAATAAGATTGTATTAGATTATGACACCTATTTTGATGGAGACTTAAAGCTAATGTGTTGACAAGCTTTAAGCTTCTGATTGTACTTAGATTAAGCAAGTTATATTGTAGTTTCCTAGCTGCTTTGGACATGTGATATAGCTTGGAAGGGTTTTAAATAACCTAATTTACTCTTGCAATGTTCAAGTTGTGAGTAAAACGAAGGTTGAGTTCAAAGTACCTCAAAGTTCCCTCTCTTGCTTATCTCTAGTTCAGCTCACTAGTGTGTTGAACAAGAGTTTCTTGAGATCTTTAAGTGGTGATATCTTATCTCAATTGATCCAAGGTAGTGGTGAACAAGAGTCTCTTGTGATCGTTGAGTGATGATATCTTATCTCAATTTAGCCAAGGGAGAGCTCGACGTCTTCTTGGTGGTGATATCTTATCCAAGAGTGCTTAGTTTATCTTGCTACTATCGTTACAAACCGAATCCATGATCATCATACACCTACTACTTGAAATCTCTTCTTAGTTTTGTCTCTTTGGACTTAGAAGTGACTGTAACTTTGTATCTGAAAGTGTTCTTCCAAGGGGGAACTAAATTTGAAACTGCCATTGTATATCTTTGTGGGTTTAGCCTCTCAAAGATATACATCATATTTGGTATCAGAGCTTGGGCTACCCTCTTAGCCAAAGCTGCCATAGCCAAACACAACCCTTTTACTCGAAACGCATCAAACCCACAAAGAACCCATAGCTAAGTAGTTTCAAGTATGGGTAGTAGCTTGAGTTCGGTAGAGAAGTTTGAGCAACTTCTAAAGCTTAATGTCGAGAAGGATGCTCAACTTGACTACTTGAGAAAACAACTTGATCAAGCTATGAGGAAAAACCTGAAGGAGACTCAAAGTTTGCACTCCACTAGTGGATCCAAATCTATGGAGGAAGAAACCGAGAGCAACCCGTTTGCTTCAAATGACAGGGAGGAAGAAAGAAGACCATGAAAGACTAAAAGAGGCAAGCAACTTGCCATGGATTTGAAGGTGGAAGTTTTGGAGTTTGAAGGTCAACTCAACCCGAATGATTTCATTGAGTGGATGAACACCATGGAAAGAGTGTTCGAATATAAAGACATCCTCGATGACAAGAAGTTAAAGTTTGTAGCCTTGAAGCTTTGTAAGTATGCTTCTATTTGGTGGAGTAATGTCTTAGCTAAGAGGGCTAGGAAAGGGAAGGGGAAGATTAAATCATGGAGAAATATGAAGGAAAAACTCAAAGCTAAATTCCTAGCACCCCATTACCTTCAAGACAACTACACCAAACTGTATAACCTTAGGTAAGAAACTAAGAGTATGGAGGAGTATGCCCCTGAATTTGAAAAGCTTATCATGACTTGTGATATTAGGGAGGATGAAGCCTAAACCATAGTGAGATACTTGGGAGGGTTAAATGAGTCCGTAAGGAATGTTGTGGAGTTAAAATATTACACCACTTTTGATGTAGTTTGCTCACTAGCCCACAAAGTTAAACTCCAAATGAAAGCCAAGTTCAACAGAGAACCCTCAAAACCCCTTCAAAGTAGCTAGCCATTTAACAATGGAAGTTTTACTCCTACTCCTAAACCCCTAAACACACCCACGACCCCACCTACATCTAAGCTAAACTAAACAAAATCACCCCTCAACCCTTCTGAGAAGAAAAGGTGCTATAAGTGTTAATGGTTTAGACATATAGCCTCAGATTGTCCTAATAGGAAGGTTATCACCTTGGTTGAGTACCAAGAACTTGCAGAAGCCGAGTTAAGGGACGAAGGGAGTGACAAAGAGGTTTACCTCATGGAGATTGAGCAATGTGTGGTCGAAGCAGATGAAGGAGAGTTACTTGTGCTTAGAAGGACTTTGAGTGGTAAACAAGGCTCAAACCATGAGGAGCAATGTAAGGACATCTTCCATACAAGATGCACCATCAAAGGGCCTGTATGTTTACTCATTGTAGATAGGGGAAGTTGCACAAATGTGGCTTCTACTATTTTGGTAGAGAAGCTTCAGCTTAAAGTTACACCTCATCCTCACCCTCACTCTATCCAATAGCTAAACCACGACAAGGGACTTAAAGTCTCAACTCATTGGTCAATCACTTTATCAATGGGTGACGGCTACGTTGATGAGTTATGGTGTGATGTCATTCCTATGGATGCTTGTCATGTCCTATTAAGAAGGCCTTGGCTATATGATCGAAGGGTAATGCATGATGGTTACCAAAATACATACACTCTCTGCTCAGCAAAGATGGGCGACAAATCACTTTAGTCCCTTTTGCTCCATAAAATAAAGCCAACAAGCACCAAAAGCAAGCTTTGTCTTAACTAGGAGAATTCAGAGTTTTATGCATCCTCAAACTGCGTTTTGCTTGCGAATTTGAGGCAAATTCTCTCCAACAGGGGGTGGATGATGTACCCATAAAGGGGAAAAAAGAGGGCCTTGATCATGACCATCTAAACAGTCCAAACTCCCAAGAAATCAAGGCAAAAACTCAGCTTATGAAGGGGTACCAAACTGTCCAACTTTCAAGTTAAGTCCGAAAAAAGGATGAACTTTGCTGCCTTATATCTTGAGTTCCAGAAAGGGGAATAAGATAATTCTTAGACTATATGAAATCTTAAGAAGTCCAAAATCCAGCAAATCAATTTTGAAGTCATTTGGAGTTCATTTGATATGCCAAATTGAGCTCCAAAATCAATTGCTCCAAATTCACTCCCAGCAGCTCCTGTTCTAAATATCAACGTGTGATAGAGCTATTTAACCAGCTAATTTGTGGGATTTTTGTGCATAAAAAGGTGTAATAGTATTTATCATTACACCCCCTAAAAGATGGTTCCTTTTTCCCAAGGGATTTGCTCTTATCTAGCCAGAAAGCACGTGAAACACCCTTTTACCTGGTTTGGACTGTTTTGTATTCTGGGTATTTTCTAACCAGCACAACAACTATATTTCGCTAATCATGAGTACAAACAAATTTTCAATTTTCTAGAGTCCAAATAAGGTATTAGAAGAGTACTAATTAGATTGTATTAGATTATGACACCTATTTTGATGGAGGCTTAAAGCTAATGTGTTGTCAAGCTTTAAGCTTTTAATTATACTTAGATTAAGCAAGTTGTATTTGAGTTTCCTAGCTAGTTTCGACATGTGAGGTAGCTTAGGAAGGGTTTTAAATACCCTCATTTACTCTTGTAATGTTCAAGTTGTAAGTAAAAGAAAAGTTGAGTTCAAACTCCCTCAAAGTTCCCTCTCTTACTTATCTCTAGTTTAGCTCTCTAGGGTGGAGATCGATCAAGAGTCTCTTATGATCTTTGAGTGGTGATATCTTATCTCAATTGATCCAAGGGAGAGCTCTAAGTTTTCTTGGTGTTGATATCTTATCCAAGAGTGCTTAGTTCATCTTGCTACAATCATTGCAAAATCGAATATGTGATCATCATACACCCACTACTTGAAATCTTTTCTTAGTTTCATCTCGTTGGACTTAGAAGTGACTCTAACTTTCTATCTAAAAGTGTTCTTCCATGGGAGAACCAAATTTTAAACTGCCATTGTGTATCTTTGTGGGTTTAGCCTCTTGAAGATATACATCATCTGCCGTAGATTGAGGCCTTTTTGAAAGAAATTGTACTTTAGGCTTTGGTGGTCCTAAAAACCTCATAATGTATTCCGTACAGGTAGTGTCTCCAAATGTTTAGCGCAAATACTATAGTTGCTAGCTCAAGATCATGGGTTTGGTAGTTTTACTCATGTGGCTTTAATTGTCAGGAAGCGTAAGCTATGACTTGACCCCCTTACATCAATACACAACCTACCTCGCTCCTTGATGCATCACTATACACCACAAAATGCTCCCCTTCTCCAAGTAGGGCTAACACTAGTGCACTGGTCAATCTCTTCTTAAGCTCCTAGAAGGCTTTCTCACAGTTGTCAGTCCACTCGTACTTCGTAGTCTTTCTTGTCAAATCAATAAGTGGAGCAACATTCCTAGAAAAATATTGGACGAACTTTCGGTAATGGCTCACTAAGCCTAGGGAACTTCTCACTTTAGCCACGTTCTTAGGTTTAGGCCACTGCGTCACAATTACTATTTTCTGAGGGTCTACCAAAACCCATTCTTTAGACACTACGTGCCCCGAAAGGCTACCTCCCCCAGCCATAACTCACATGTGATTAGCGTCGCATACAACTCATTGCTTTTTAGTACCTCCAAAACCTCCCTTAGGCGGCCTATGTGCTCTTCCGGCATTTTCGAATAGACCAGCATATCATCTATGAATACCACTATAAACTAGTCTAGGTAGGACTTACAGATTTGATTGATGAGGTCCAGTCTGAGACTCGTCGTTCATTCTCGACATCCTAAGGTAACATACCCCAGTTCAGTTCATATCCTAATAGTTCTCGCAAGACATTCCATTAAGCATTAACAGACTTTATATGCTTGACACAATTTAAAATTTAATAAATGAAGTACAATTTTATGTGAACTTATAGCAGGTCAACAACATAGGGGCCTTCCCTTCCAGAGGAAAAGTTATGCACCCTATACCTGTACACAACATCATCATTTCCACTCACAAGTTACAAATGTAAGACCACTTCACAATCCCCAAAGGCTACGCTATAATCGCAAATCATACAAAATCAACAGCATATATTGAACACAGAAAAGAAAACACATTCTAGCTTTTATTCCATTCCAATGAGTTCAAAACAATTAACTGAGGTTGTGCGTTAACTAGCAAAGAATCCAATAACACAAAAGAAAAGTAGCTTGATTTCTTAGCACACCTAACCCCTACTGGTTAGGAGCATTAAGTGGGCACATTTCCCTACACATCGTACCACACCTTCCTAGCTTCAATGGGGATAACCTAACCTTAGGCTCACTCCTTTCTTCTACCAAATCTCTCCCCTCATTTTCATTGCCCTCAGGTTCCTTCGTCAGATTGTTCTCCTTAGTAGGCCCCACCCTTACCTCAGTGCCCACCTCCTTGTCCTTACTTGGGTCTTTGTCAGAGTTCCCCTCTTCCATAGGCTCCTTCTCATCTTTGCTAGGATCTTCCCCAAGGTCCTCCTCTTCTATAGGTTCTTCCTCGCCTTCACTAGGTTCTTCCTCAGGGTCCTCCTCTCCCATAGGTTCTTCGTCACCTTCGCTAGGATCCTTCTCAGGGTGCCTCCTTAGTGGGTTCCTCCTCAGATGTCTAATCCTCAAGGGGTGAGGTATCCTTCTAACTAGCGGTGGGTGAAAAGGGGTTGTCATAGGGGCCCTCCTCTCTCAAGTGATCCACCAACTCAGTCAAACTCATCCCCAGGGGTTGCTAGTCATACCAACAGGACCTCTCCCACGGATGAAACTCCCGAGCTCTAGGGTGCAACTCGTCAACCTTGTATGGCCACTTTGGATCTCCCTTAAGGGTTAAAAGGAGGAAGAAGGCTTGGTTCTCCTTGAACCTCAGGCAACTATTAGGCACATCCTCTAAGTATCTATCGATCATCCCTCCAACCTACCGGACGTGCTCCCACAAAATAAGACTAGGCCTCTTAGCTAACCGCTCGTGAAGGCAATTTTCCATCACATAGTTATAATGGTGGGTACCCTCCATTCCTTTACAAAAGCATTTACACATAAGACACATTCACACATAAAACATGTATACATTCAATGCTATATGTACATGTATGTAACCGCTGCCCATTCCTACACTCACTCTTCCCGTATTACTCAAACTTATAAAAGGGTTACTATCAGATTTGTAAACCTATGCTCCGATACCACTTTGTAAGACCCCAAATTTCTAATTTCTGCTTATTAATAATATTAACCTACGTAGCAGTGGAAAAGCCTAAGTGGGGTGTTATCGCCGTATTTCCTTCTACGAAATACCAGACTGAGTATCGTACGAAACTTAAATGCAGCTATATTATCAAATCTTAATATCAGTTTGAGCATTAACAGCAATATAACAAAGTCCAGTTGAAACACAATCTTTAAGGCATGTCTAAACTGGAACTTATTCATTTCAACTAAATCTCATATCACAGCCTTGCACTAATTTAAGTCCCCAACCCTATGCTCGAGCACTTTACCTGAAAACAAAACATTTTACAAAAATGAGATAAACTCAACAACAACCACCCTAACAGTTAAAACACGCACACAAATTCATTTTCAAACCATTTTAGGGGTGGGGAACCACAAGTAGATCACACCTATACACTCTTAGCAGGAGCATACAATAATCCAAGTTCCTTTTATTCAGTTTTAGGTTCCTAAGGGCGATCGAATCTATCTTGGGTTTAACGCATCCGCTTAACTATAACCTGTCCTACTGTCAACTTGGACGGTTACCGCTTAACCATACACCACCCTACCGTGAACTTGGATGGTCACCGCTTAACCACACCCTGGTCTACCATCAATATAGATGGTTACTACTAACCTGGTGCATGTCCGTCCCCAAGGAGGCACGTGGCCGCTCACATGCAAGCACTTTACCAGAGGAAGGCTAATGGCATTTAATAACACAAGAACATAGCTTCTCAATCTCGCCCATTCAGCCATTTATTTACACATTCATAGTTAACCTTGATTTTTAACCTACATACACATCCTAACTCGACCCATTCTGGTCCCAAAAAATTTCCACAATATATTTGCAACACAATCAGCCCAATAACCCATGCTGTCACTGATTATAAAAACGTTTCACATATACCACAGGAAATATCTCATTTCATATTTGCCTGGGAAAATTTCTTGAACATCAGCAAAAAATACATTCAAAACAATCTTTAAACATAAACTCTGATCACATTATTCAAAGGATATTCGGGGAACGGTTAGGGTATGATTGTTACCTGGTAGTTCGTAACCTATCGACTATGTTTCCCTTCGCTCGGCCTAGAGATCTACATCTAGATTCGAACAATACCTGTAACTTAGCCCGACATTGTACAAAATGCATACTTGTCCTATCCTTAGCATAGAATAATGTTTCTACGATTTTCATATCACTTTAGGAATTTTGAATTGTATCTAACCCCGATTCCAGTTTTGGACAGAATCTGGGCTCAAATTCTAGAGCCCATATCTCGAGTTCTTGATGTCGAAACTCAAAGTTCTTTCCCATTACGGAAGGGTCATTCCGTTCCCTACAATTCTTATGTTTGGTATTTCCCTAAATCTATCCAAAATTAGGCCAATTTTCTCAAAGATTTCACACTGTCATTGGCTGCCCAGATCTGGGCAGCCCTCGGTGCCCATAGCTCACCCAATATGATTCCAATTTCCTTAATTCAAAAGCCAAAACACTAAGCACATTCTGACCTATTTGTCGTAAAACTTCCATGATTTTGGGACTATCGTTCCATCGTGGGTTGAATTTTAAAGATGGGGTATGTTTGGGTCTCTAGTTAATGGCATTCTGCGCACATAGTCTTCTTCCAAACGTAGTTATTTTAGTCCGAACTTCCACTAAGCTGGGTCTCTCAACTACCTACACCCACACTATCGATTTCTAAGCCCCTAAATACCCCAAGTCAACCCAAAGATCGAAACCATATTCAAACAAAAATAAGAAAGCGCCACCAACCACTTACCTTGAGTCGGTTTTTTCAAACAGGTGATGGAGTCCCTTCGTACTCGAAATCCAAGACTGAAAATTTAAACCCCACGTTAGAAAGATCATAATTTGTTCATAGAGTTGCAAAGATCATAAAAAAAAGATGAAACTCTAATCTTTGATGCATGGGGTGCATGGAGGTAGGGTTTAGAGCCCATGCATCATCACTCACCAAACCACGAGGGGGAGAGGGTGACAGCGCACGGTAGTGCAGGGCGGTGCACGGTGGGGTGCTGGGTGGTAGCGAGGGGACGTGAGTGAGGGAGAAAGACGGAGGTGATAGAGAGAGAGTACGCAGAGAGAGAGAGACAGAGAGAGATAGCGACAAAGGGAGAGAT
>JACYFF010002017.1:21801162-21846184 GCA_017589665.1 Selenicereus undatus
ATATATATATATATATATATATATATATATATATATATATTTGCCAAGGAGGATACTTGTATGCCTTCCTAATTCCAGTGGTGAAGCAAAGTTATGGGCATAGAAAGACCTCAAAGCATCAGCAATGTTCAACTGGATGATTTAATAGCTAAGTTACTCACACTTGAGACTCATCTCCAAGGGAACCAGATGATCCAGCCAGGAAAGGAGCGGTTGTAAATGTTTCCAAAGCATAGCTTGACCATCAAAACAATGATTTGATGATGAAGAACAAGTAGCAGTCGTGATAGTAGAGCGGCCAAAAAATGTCCTCAAGAAACACAACTATGATTACTAAAAGTTCTTCAAAGGGAGCCCTTCTAGCCCAAGAGGTAACAAATTTTAGCCTCAGACCTTTAACTTTAATACTGACCATTTTTGTTATGGTTAATCAGGTGATAAAAGGAAGGATTATCCAAACCTTAGGAACACCATTGAGATAGAAAGATGAAAGGATATCAAAACAAGGCAAAGGTAGCTATCTGGAGTGATAGTCACTCTAGTGATAAAGAAAGTGAGAATGATGAGGTAGCAAATATCCATATCATGATGAGTCAACCATCAAACACTAGGAGAAGGAAGTATGCTTAAGAAAGAGGTAGAATGAATGGTGAAATTGACATTGAACTATTAAGAAAGGAGTTTGAACCATTATTTTCTAAGTAGGTATAAGTTCAAATTCATACTCCTTCAAAAGATGAACTTATTGAACTTGAATGCAACGGGGTGAACAGTGAGATTTCTCACCAAGCAAAAGTCAAGTCATTTATTGAACGAATTAAGCTAGAGAAAGAAAAAAGAAATTATGGAAATTAAAAAACCTTATAGAGTTGAAGTCTTTAAAGAATTTTAGTAATACACATGGACTTTGAGAAAGAGATTGATGATTTAAAAAAGATTAATTGGATGTTGCCTCATATTACCAGCACTCCCTTTATAACATTCGTGAACATTTCATAAGAAAAGTCTACCTTGCTGAAGACAAAGTCGAAAATTTGAAAAAGAAAAGAACAAAGCTTTCACAAACCTTTTTAGAGTTCACTTTAGAATAAGAGAACCTAGGATGGCTGCTTGCCTTTGAATGTGTATCCTTTAATAAAAGAGGACTTGATCTTGATACTTCAAATGGGAAAAGGTTTACAAGAACTTCTTTAATTGTAAAGAAAAGGGGACAAGAGAAAATTAATGATAAACCTGAGACATCTCGAGCTAGTGAGCTAAGAAACTTAGGAAATCCTCAAACAGCATATGCAGAATTCACAATAAGAGAGTAAAGAAAGTCTGATCATCCTAAGGGGTATTAAAGAGCGAACAACTTTCAAAGATGTCGAATATCCTTAAGATGTCACAGAACATATCAAGGAATAATGACCCTTTTAGATGTCAAGGGAATCCTACATATCCTTGAAGATACCAAAGGATCTAACTTCAAAAAAGGTAATAACGACTTTGGATATCACATAAGATATCATAGTCAATCTTACTCTAGAGTTAGAAAGAGGAACCCTAGATATCCTACAAATATTCATAGTCACTCTATCGATAAGAGATAGGGCAACTTGAATACTCTTTTGGAAAGGAACCAATATAAAGAAACTAGGGTACCAAAAGAAAAAGCTATTAACACTTGCTCTCTATCTGTGGGCAAAATTTTGAGTCTACAAAGGGTTCATTTTCCTTTTTGTGGGCCTTTTTCAAAGCTAAAGAGAACACATGGTATATGGAAAATGAATATTCGCAATAATAATTAGAAATACATGACTTTTCATAGAGATCCAATGAAAGATAAATGAGAAGTTACATCCGGAGACAAAAGCAAAGGACAAATTATTAGTTGTGGTAAAATTGGTAAAAAAATCTTCCAACTTTCTAGAAAATGTGCTTTTCATTAAAGGACTCAAGTTTAATCTCTTAGCGTGTCTAAAATGTGGAACAAAAAGAATAAAGTTAGAATTACATCATGAAATTTTGATGTTATCAATGGTAAAACAACTTAAACTTTCTAAGCCTAGAATTAGTGGTACATATGTTGTGTGCTTAGATGACGTAAGGCCAAAGAATTTTGCAGGTCTTAAGATGCATCATGATGAGTGTTGGCTTTGCGATATAAAACTAGGTCATGCAAATATGCACACTATTGGAAAACTTGCCAAATAAGAGACAACTTGAGGACAACCCAATTAAACATTCACCAAAGTTGAACTATATTATGCATGTGTAAGAGATGGGCATGCTATGGCACTCTCCAAATAAATTGAGTATGTATCAATTGCCAGCCCCTCGAACTGATGAAATGGATTTGTGTGGTTGAATTAGAATTCAAAATCTCGATGGTAGCATATTCGAGCTCAAAATATGATGTTGCTAACCTTATCTCACCTAGCCTCCAACTTTTAATAATGAATAATTTGAGATTTTTATTTATATCTTATGCTTTTTTTTAATAGGAAATACCAAAGCAAGCAATATTAGAACATTTAAGGCTTAATGGAGTTGGGACATGCAAAAAAAGGCTCAAGATTTAAGCTCAAGAATGTTGGGAAAAAGATGAATGCAAATGATGTCGGTCTTAGCATGGTCGCATAGTTCGCAAGTTTTACCCATGCCATCCCATTCTTATATTGTTTTGCTTTTCCAGTAAGTTGGCATTTTCAGCCCTACAACATGGCACAACCATGCTAAACTGTTTTTTCAAGGCGTATATAAACCCCTTCTCCCCCATTTATAATTAGGTAGATTTTTATAAAGGTTTTAGTTGAGTTTTAAGGATTGACTTGGGTTCTTACAAGTAGATTAAGGTTGGATTTACTCATTATAACCACATTTAAAATAATCAAGTTGAATCTGATAAATTTTTCATTCTTTGTCCCTCTTCTATCTTATTGAGTTTAAAGTTCATGTTTACTTTAATTTTAATCTGTTTGACTCACATCACAAGCGCACGAGTGTTGTAGTAAAGGTTAAATATCATTCCAGGAGACCAATGAAATCTATCAAGTTTGTCCTATTAAAATCAGTTAATAAAAGACATCTAGGGTTTTTTTGTTTTGCCTCCTACTGAGTTAAACGCTTAAACTAAACAAGCGGTTTTCTCAAGTTTGGTTGATTCAAAGGATGATGGTCAAACACTACTCAGTCTTTAAATAAACTAAAATACTTAAATTAATCTAATCACCATTCTTTCAAGGTTTTTTTTTTAAAAATTTTAGCACAAGTTTAAGGTCTTAATTATCAATTTCCCCTATGAACATGCAATTCCTTCTCAAGAACCAAAAAGTTAAGCCTAGTCTTATTGATCTAATAGTAGATTTCTCCTTTCGGTATTTCACTCTACTATCTAAACACATGCAAGTAAATTGGCCAAATCACTCACATTTAATCAAAACCCAGGGCCGATCGAATCAAACCAAACAAGATGTAGCATGAGACATGATAAAATTAGGAATCCGACATCGTTGTTTGGATAGCAAATCCCTAGACTAGAAAACCTAGTCACCCAAGATTATTAAAACTAGATCAAAAGATTTAAACTAAGCATGAATCAAACTAGAAATCAAATAAAAACGAGTTGAAGAAGTGTGTAGAGAAGTGTGCTAGCAACAATGGAGGTCTCTTCAAATGAACCTTAAATCTTCAAGCCTCCAATTGCAAATTCCTTCCCTGGATCATGCTATTACTATAAAATGATTAGAATGAATGAATTTTTTGATGAGATGAGTGATGCCCTTCAGGTAGCAAAGGAAGCCCTTAAAGTAGAAGAGCTCGAATATTATTTTTCACACAATTAGAGGAACACGAAGACTACATTAGTAGCACTCAATCACGGACCATGATGATGACCATTGGTTGACCATGGCATACTGTGGTCCTATTTTCTTTCTTTTTTCTTCTTCACTTGGGTACCTAGGCTAGGATAACCTCCGTGATGAGTTAAATTGCGTCCATTAAAGGGTCAATGCTAGGTCAAAAGCCACATCAAATAATCACACCAAGTGTAAACCAAAAATGGGGGCGCAAATCAGCCGCTAAAGGGACACAATCCCATAAGAAATGCTAACAAATGACCCTAAAACAATGCACACTTATCAAACTCCTGGATGCTTGAACTATTGTTTGTCTCCAAGCAATCATGAGACCAAAATGTTTTATTCACAACATCCTCAAGAAAGACGTTAGTAGCACCCTTAGTAGCTAGAACGACCCAAAATCTTTGAAGACCATAATGTCAAAATAATCATCCCATATAATCATATCGGAGAATGGAATAGACAGAGCTAGAAGAACCGATAGAAGCTCACTTTAGTCATGTGACACTCTTTACTTATATGTTTAAAACATGGTAATGTTCCTCCAATTCTCATTCCTCTTGATCATGGAACTCTCATAGGCCCCCAATCTCAACTCATTGATCTCAATTAGTTGCAACATTCTTCGCTCTCTGACTGCCTAAAGATCAAAATTTGGCATTCGAATAGCCCAATATGTATTGTGTTCTTGCTCAAACGGCAAATGATAAGACGTTCTAAAGATGACCTGATAAGGACTTGTACCTAGAAGATTCGTGTAAGCGGTCTAGTAGGCCCATTGAGCATCATCAAGCCTCAAAGACTAATCTTTTCTGAACTGATCCACTGTCTTCTCCAAAATACTCTTCAATCCATGTAATACCCCATCGTTTAATCATATTTAATTAATTTTAATTCTTGCATTAATCATATGGTTAAGATTAATCAAAGTAGTCAGTCAAAAATTTATTTATTTTTGTATTGTCAAACAAAGTAATGATTGATTTAAAGAATTACGACATCGTAAAATTTCTTTCAGATTTATAAACATTGGGAAATTATGCAAAAGTATAAAGTTTCCAATAAATGCACGTTTGTAACCGAATGAGGTCGGGAATTTACCGACCTATGATGTATTTTTAATAGCTAAGAAAAGAAATAAAATCAACGAACTAGTGGTGGCCATGCATGTAGTCAATCTTGGGCCAGTGGAAAAAAGAATTTTGGAGATAAGCTCTCATTAAGTGTGATATAACAAAGTGTTTATCAAGACCCCCAAAAAAGGAAAAGTGATAATAAATGTCTAACTAATTTGAGCAGGTCAAGGTGATCAGGTCAAGGTGATCAGAATAGAAAGTGGGGAATTGTACGCAAAGCCTAACAACAGAACAAAAAAGAGAGAGAGCAGAGCCCTTTCCCCCTCTTTGGCAAGCACGCGCCCCTTGATTGGCCGTCCTTGCCAGCTCTGGCTTCCTCACCTTTCGCAACCAGCAGCCGTGTCATCTGCTTGAATCAGGGCAGCTGTTGGGCGTCCCCCTGTTCTTCTTCTCAGATGCCTAGCTGAAATAAGGTCGCCTTCAGCCCCTTCTGGCCTCCGGCAGCCCACAACGATGCCTCAAGCCATGTCTACTTTTCAGTCGTCACCAACCAAGTCACCGACTTCCCTTTCCAATCTCGTCAACGTAATTCACTCCTCCCCGACTATGTCCTTGATTGCAATATCCAACTTGTTGAGAATGGGTAAGCTCAATGAATTACAAAAAAGTAACGAGCAAAGACAAAAGATGGTGACTGAAATGATCAAGAAAGATCACGAATGCTTGCTTTAGATGGTGTTGGCTAATGATAAGATGTAGAAGGGTGGGTGAATAAGACTATGTACAATTTGTTTAGTCTAGTTCATGGTACATTACTTAATTTAAGTCAGTTAAGTACTTGCTTGAACGGTGTAGAGATGAGATCATGTTGATTTGGATGCTGGTTACCACATAAAGAAAGTATGCATAAGTCCTTGGACTAAACTAACAAGTCATATGATCGTGATGGAGCCCAATTAGGATGTGGTTGGAAGTGAGTGAGCAAGTGGTGTTCGATTGAAAAAAAAAAGCTGATGTGAATCATGTAAGCATGTTATATTAATTTGTGTTGATTAGGAAAGTAAGAGCAAATGATAAATAAATCACCCGAAATAGTTAAATATGAAAAGGGGGACTAAGGGATTACGAACCCAGGAACAAATCGGGTTAAATGTCTAAGCGTAGTGGAATAATGTGCGAAAAAGAAAGAGCCTAAGGTTAACTGAGGTTATGAGGGCAAGTTACAATTATGGGCTTAGGAAGATTGAATATGAACCCTCGCTTTGGGTTAGCTTGAATAAGGAGGTAACTTTAATCAATTTCGACAGTGAATTGGAGCCATCAGCTAAGTGGCTAACATTTGTCTAGTGTGGACAATAAAGAGGGATCTCCCAACTTGCCTCTTCTAATTGAATTATCAAGAGAAAAGTGTGGGTTTATTAGTATAACAAGACTCATTGAAGAGATGAGTCAGTATTCTTTTGATGAGTAAAAATGTATCTAACAAGACCTAGAACTTACGCAAATAACTCCCCCTGAACACAGTACTATACCAAGCTACCCTCAAGAAGAATCATGAACGTCAACTTGATTGAGGAATAGACTACACGTCAAAAATATGTTACTGCTTGTGCCCTTTTAAAGATGGTTAGAATTTACATTTCCTAATGTTAACAAGTTTTAATCTGCCGCTAGAACCTCAAGGACCCATTTGATTGTGCAATTTCAGTGTCCATTGTCCATCGTCTCTGCTAGCATAATTCATAGTCTGGGCCCTTCTCATCATAAAGGAAATTCATATTTCATTGTTCATTCATGTCATGGATGCTGTTCATAGATTTGGGTCCTAGTCCAGGCTAAGAAATAATTAATAATTGATTAATCAGTGCTCCTTAAAAGATGTTTACAAATCATAGTTTTAACATTGCATGCGCGCTCACTGAGTTCTTGTGAAAAAAAATTTTATTTGATCGTACAAGAGCAATGTATTGAGTTGTAGCTCATTTTTCTATTGTTTTGTTCTTTTCAAACTATTTTAGGGAAGGAGAAGCAACATGCAGTTAACTAGGAGCCTATAGAGACTAAGTGCCCAAGAGAAATGGGCCAGCGAAGTGAATGCTAACTTTCTATCCTAGTTAGTCATTTTGAGGTTTTTGTGAACTGACTAATGTTATGGACACGATGCAGCCCAAATGATTGCAAATTTTTTTTTGGAGCGACTTAATCATCATGTTATGCTTGCTTTGAATGTTAATAAACATCTAAAACCTTGCTTTGGGTAAATGTTATAATTAGTAGACACTCCTTATCTAATCCCCATATGCAATCGTGTCCGTAAGAGGTGATGGTAATGTCGTAGCTTGATAGTGCATTCCATTGCCTCATACTGATTTTTACTAAAGGCACTAGAAGATATTTAAGCTGGGGTGCTAGAGAAGTGGTATTAAAATAAATTCAGACATTTGGATGACCAAATTAACATCGTTATTTTGGGTCTAGGATGATAAGTCCTTAGGTATGTACAGGTAGAGGAGACAAAATTTACAAGAATGATGTCAGTTTAGTAAGGAATGAAAAAGTAAGCCTTAGGGTTGTCGAAGAGATGCATGACTCTATGAAGTTTCTTTAGATAGATTTTTGTATACCTATGTTGAAATGCTCGCCCAATTCATATATCCATATTGTGGAAATTAATAAGTGTTTTGTGGTGATAATAGATGGTGGGACAGGACCCTTTTGAAGTGGCACCCCCTGAGAACCCTCATGATCCCTCACTTGTCCCAGAACCTCCTTAACAAGAAGACCATTTTCCCTACCGCTAGTTGACCTAGAGCTACCAATGGATATGGAAGGACATGAGGCTGACGTATCTGATATCTAGGTTGGGGATGACATGTATGATATCTAGGAGGGAGGAAAGGATGGCGATTCTAGTGATTGAGTAGTGTGGTGAGTGTGATCAATATTCATGAGTCCCCTGAGGTGATAGAAATAAGCTCTGATGAGACTGAGAAAGATTCTTAGAGCTCAAGGTCTAAAACTAGTAATAGTGCTGACCCAATTACAAACCAAGGGCATGGGATAGGAAGAGGAAGCAAGAAAAGGAGTTGGGCACATAAGGTTATTAAAGTGCTAAATTAGGAAGTCAGTTGTGGATATCTAACTATGTAAATATGTAAGGTAGCATGCTAGGCAGTAATTCCTAGGGTGGATAGAAGGCTAGTGATGGTGTATGATTCTAGCTTGTAGGGTTAGAGTAGTATCTGATCTAACCTTACCCATCTGTTTTGCTTTAGGGCGTGGGCCTTTTGTACACCTACCATGAGGGCTATGCTTCTAGTAGACTTATGTAACATATGTGATGGCTAAGTTACTGACTATGTGTAAGTTTTATATGCATGAGTATAGAAATTATTAAAGTTGCTCAGAAATGAAATTACCACTAATAGAAGTCAGAATAATTAAACATAGTTTTGTTGGTGGCATCTGTCTGGCTAGCATGAATAGCAAAGGTAGCAAATTATGGTAACGCGAGAAGAGTTGCAAATGAATGGATGTTCATAAAGAGAAAACATAAGTGCATAATTGAGAGGGTAATGAAGAAGTGAGGTAATACTTTTGTATATATGTTTGATAGAATAGAGGATCCAAACAACAAAGTTCAGGAAAACAACTTGCAAAAGAATGGTGTAGAATCCGTACCAATCCACTTCATTAATCAAAATTCTCCAATAGTAAACCCCCAGAGGAGTCAAGAAGTTGTTAGTGCACCCCCAAGCCTTGAGAATGTTGAGGGTCAAAAGGGATTACTAGATGACCTGGATTCTGAATTGATGGCAAAGATTGTGGCTAAAGTGATAAAGAAGCTTAAGGGTTCTGGATCTGAAAAGGACGAGAAAGAAAATAAGTTCTTTGATCGGGTTGCAAAACGGAATCCAAAAACATATGAAGGCAAGGAAAACCTAGTGTTACTGGAAGAATGGATCCAACAGGTGGAAAAGATATTTGATGTGGTGGAAGTTCTTGATGCTAGACGTGTGACCATTGGGGCCTTTTATCTGACTGGAAAAACTAACATCTAGTGGGGAACAACTAAGCCTACCTTTCAAAGCTCTAAGGCCACTTAGGGTAAGTTCAGCAAGGCATTGTGAGCAAAGTTCTTTGTGACGCCCTTGCAAATGCAAAAATAGAGGGACTTCTGAAGTATAAGGCAGGATAATATGTAAGTAGTGGAGTATGCAAGCCACTTCGCTTAAGTTTTAAGGTTTGCCTCAGAATATGTAGCCACAGATAAAATGAGGACGTTAAGATTTGATGAAGCCCTAATGCCTTATATTAGGAGTCAGTTGGCGGCACAACTCGTGCAAACTTGCCAAGAATTATATTAGCATGTAGTTGGCATCGAATGGGTAAAAATGTGCTGAGAGTGGGCAATCAGGCCAACGCTAGGAAAAGATGGAATGACAAAGGCACTCAGGCTAAGGTTCTTCCTAATAAGAAGTCTATTAATATGAAACCAAAAACCCAGGACCTAGTGCCTCCTAGCAAGTATTGTACCAAGTGTGGTCGTAAAAATCACAATACTCAGGGATGTAGAGTGGGAACGAATCGTTGTTTTTATTGTGGAGATCTAAATCATCTGATTGCTAACTACTTTGCTAGAACCACCCCGCTAGGTAAGGGTCTTACTCTAGCTCCTAAACACGGTAAGATGACCACCATCCCTGCAACCGGTCGCCAGGTGGGCAGAGCTTATGTGATCAATAGGAAACAAGCCAATGACTCAGGAACGGTGGGACTCTTACACTTACTTTTAATTCAACACCCCTGGTCATTATATTTGATTCTAGAGCCACACATTCATTTATTTCATCAAAAGCCGCTTCTCAAAAAGGGCTGGAATCACATAAACATCCTATAGATTTGCATGTGAATTTAGCCACTAGAAAAATGGTAAAATGTAGTGTTATGTACAAGAATTGCCCAGCTACTCTAAGTGAAGAAGCCAATGACTCAGGAATGGTGGGACTCTTACCTTGTCATTTTTTTTATTCTAGAGCCACACATTCATTTATTTCATCAAAAGTCGCTTCTCAAAAAGGGTTGGAATCACATAAACATCCTATAGATTTGCATGTGAATTTAGCCACTGGAAAAATGGTAAAATGTACTGTTATGTGCAAGAATTGCCCAATTACTCTAAGTGAAGAAGAGTTTAAGGGTGATTTGATGTAGTTAGATCTATCGGGATTTGATATAATGCTAGGAGTGGATTGGTTATGGAGGTATGGAGCAAAGGTTGATTGCCAAAAACAAAGACTGATCTTAAATGGAAAAAAAAGGGAGGAAAGATGTATTTTTCGGGAAATAATAGTAGCAAGGAATGCCCTATAATATCCTTGATAGTAGTTAGGAAACTAGTCAGACCAGGTGTGGGGAGTACATGTGCTGTGTTACACAAGATAAGGAGTTTGAGGATATTTCAGTGGTTAGGGAATTTTCAGATGTGTTTTTAGAAGGCAAAAATTCTACAATAAATCGGATGACGCGACGTGTAAAAAAAAAAAGAGACCAATCGTAAATTGCCATGTGTCACGTTGACTTTGGTGGACCCACTTGGTCAAAATTAAGTGTGGCTAAAATTCAGCCAGTTAAAAGATGTCACGTGTCATTGATGAGGCAGAAATTAGTAATTATTTCTTTTTTAAAATTAAGGAAATAATTATCGAGATATGGGCCGAGGCCCAACGTCCAATTGAGACCCTAGCCTTCGAGCCTATAAATAGGGGTCCTCCCCCCTATTTTGGGGGGAGCTCAACATTCAGCATCCTACAGGCTCCAGAGCTCAGACTACAGACGACATCCAGCTACCAAGCAATAAGGATCAAAGTCAGCTAGCTCAACATCTTCTGCAACCTCAAATTGAAGTCCACTTCAGAGTTCTTCATCCAGTTGATCGATTGAGATCAAGCAACATCGCCCTCGCATCGATTAATCTGGTCAACTACATTCAATACGGCAGAATTCAGATGCTCAAACTACAAGCAGTATCCAGCTACCAAGCGAGAAGGATCAAAACTTGTGAGCTTCAGGAATTACAATCAGCCACTTGCAGATCAAAATCAAGAACAGTCTTCAGAGTTCTTCAACTGATTTGCATCAATCGAGATCAAGCGGTCACGCCCTCGAAACAATTCAAGTCATTAGGAGATTGAATCAGAGGATCATCTCATTGTATTAAATTCAGAGATTGTACCCATACATACAACATTAATACAAAATTAAATTTGTTTCTCAATTTCTTGTCTAATTTATTTTAGGCATAAAATTTGTGTTTACAGTGTTCTTGGAAGAAATACCTAGGTTACCACCCGAAAGAGAGATTGACTTTGAAATTGAGTTTGATCCAAGAGCATGCCCTATCTCGAAGCCTCCATATAGAATGACCCCTGATGAGTTGAAAGAATTGAAACTGCAATTGGAACACTTGTTACAAAGGGGTTATATAAGACCAAGTGTATCCTCATGGTGAGTGCCAATACTCTTTGTAAAGAACAAGGATGGAACTGTGAGATTGTACATAAATCACAGAGAGTTGAACAAGATTACCATAAAGAATAAGTACCCATTGCTTAGGACTGATGATTTATTTTATTAACTATAGGGAATGGGAGTCTTTTCAATGGTTGATCTTAGGTCGGGGAATTACCAATTTAGAACCAAACTTGAGGATATCCCTAATATAGTGATTAGGAGTCGTTATGGCCACTTGGAATTCACGGTGATGCCGTTTGGGTTAACCGGTGCTCCTGCAGCTCTTATAGATTTAATGAATTGGATGTTTAGGCCATAGTGAGATAAAATTGTGGTTGTTTTCATTGATGATATCTTAATTTATTCTAAAACCAAAGAGGAGCATACTGAGCATTTGAGGATTGTGTTACGAACCCTAACAAAGCACAAACTTTATGCTAAGTTATCAAAATGTGAGTTTTGGTTGATGAAAGTGACTTTTCTAGGGAATGTGATTTCTAAAGAAGGGATTAAGGTAGACCCATAAAAAGTGAAGGCAGTCGCTGAATGGCCGAGGCCTACTAATGTCACAGAGGTTTGGAGTTTCTTGTGTATGGTCATATATTATAGGAAATTTGTACAAGACTTTACAACAATTTCCCTGCCTCTCACTAACTTAATCAAAAAGACCATGAAGTTTAAATGGAATGATAGGTGTGAAGCTACCTTACAGGAACTAAAGCGCAAGCTCACCACTGCACTAGTCTTAACTTTACCAGCGGAAAGAGGAGAACTCATCATTTACAATGATTCTTCTAGGCAAGGTATAGGATGTGTCCTAATGCATGACAGAAAGGACATAGCTTATGCTTCTAGAGAGTCTGAGAAAAACCACCCTAGCCATGACTTGGAATTGGCTATAGTGGGTTTTGCACTATAAATTTGGAGACAGTGCCTCTATGGCGACCCTGCAAGATTTTTACAAACCATAAAAGTCTCAAATGCATCTTCACTCAAAAGGAATTGAATGTGAGGCAATGTAGGTGGTTATAACTTCACAAGAATTATGATCTCCAAATACAATACCACCCAGGAAAGGCTAATATGGTTGTCAATGTGTTGAGTTAAAAAATACATCATAGTGTGAACGTTGTGACAATGGCGCTACTAGAGATTTTGAGGGATGTAGGAAATATGTGTATAGAACTTGTGCTACTGTAGGAGCCTGGGTGGCTTCTTGGTAGCATGGTGGTTCAACCTACCCTCCTAGATAAAATTAAACAGGCACAAGTAGGAGATGAAGAGATCGAAATGATTAAGGAAAATATAAGTAAAGGAAAGGCATCCGCTTTGTAAAAGACGAGCAGCGAATTATTAGGCTCCAAAAGCAAATATTGTGTCTCAATGGACGGAGTTTGTTTGAGTTAAAAATGTGCAATTTTTAAGGTACTTTTTCACCGGTTTTATGCTCATTTTAATAATACTTTTTAGGTTTTTAATTGAGTTTATTTTATTTTGCAGATTTTGAATAAATGCGGAAAAAGGGCTTAAATGGCGAAAAAAGTGAGAAAAATAGAAGAAATGTCGGAGGTTGAAGAATCGGGCCAAATTCGATAAAAACCGGCCAAGGAAAAAGGAAAAAGAAGAAACCAGACCGGTCCAAAAAAAAGGGGACCGGCTAGTTCAGCTAAACCGGTTCCCATAAAACCCCTCTCTTCTTTCCTCACGCTCTCTCTCCTTCCTCCTCGCGTTGCCCTGCTTCGTCGTTCCCAGAAACCCAGACCCTTCCCAGAACCTTCGAAGCCCATCTTGCTCCACTCTCTCTCTACCTCGTTATCTCTCTCTCTCTCTCTCTCTCTCTCTCTCTCTCTCTCTCTCTCTTATCCCTTATCCCAAACCCATAAACCACCCAGCCCACCGTATTCCCAAAACCCCGAAACCCAAAAACCACCTCTACCCACAGTTTCGACCCTCCACTTCGAAACTCATCCACCACTGCACAACCACCAGCCACGTCCACCCATGCGCTGGCTTCATCTTAACCGTCCAGCACACCACCACCAGACAAAGGGTCAAGGTTGAAGGGCTTCGAGTATAAAGAGGTTGAGAAGACGCCATTGAGGAAGTAGCATAACGTAGCTTAAGTAGTTTTAGGTTAGTAATTTAGGCTAGTTTAGGTTTAATTTCCGTTTTAAGGTTTAATTTCGTTTAATTTTCGCTTCCTAGGGTTCGAATTTCGGTTCAATTTCTCAATTTTTGTAGGGATTAGGGTTGATGTTAGTTAGGGTTTGAATTCGATTTGGTATATTTGTGCTTCGATTTCACAGTTTTGGGTTGTAATTTAAACCTTAAGCACTTTTGTTTGAAATTTCGGTAAAAATTTTGGGTTTATTGCAGCTGATTTCTTTCCCCCACTCCCTGGTTCTATTGTGCTTAATGGCGATACCGCCATTGTTGGGTTGAGCTTTAAGCAAGGAAGCCTAAGAACTTTGCGATCATTCGTTCATTCCCCTTCCCCTGTACCTCTGTTTCGGTTCTGCTGGTGAGTTTCCTGTTGATGTTCTGCCCCTCTTTCTTGCTGTTCGAATGGATAAAAAATGAGTCATGTTCTTGATGTTCATCGAGGCTTTTGGTAATTCCTTTCCCCTATTCCTGCTTCCTATTCGATTCCAGTTAAATTTTTCCTTTCCCCTGCTGCCTTCGTTTTGTTTCGGGTCTGTTTCCCCCTGCCCCTGTTGCTTGCTTTGTTTTAATTTTTAGGTTCTATTTTGTTTATTGTATTGAATTGAAACCATGTTCAATTTTGGATCAATTTTGGAATAATGTTAGTTAGTTAACTCTGCTAAAAATTCATGCTTAATTCACTATTAGTTTGGTTTAATTTGGATAAGTGATATAAGGTTTAGTTTAGGTTTAGATTGTTTAGGTTATTAGATTAGTTGAAGTAATTCCATTTAGTTTAGTTAATCAGTTAGTGACCAAAAATCTCACGTCTTCCCTGAGGACCGACCCTTAAGTATTACGATTGACAACCGTAGGTGCTTGAGGTATCCTTTTCCCCTTTTATTCACTCACTTTAATTTAGTTTTTAATTTTCACTCACCACCCCTCGAAAACCCCTTCAACAGAGTTGAAAGAAAGAATAATGTCTGATGCCCACAGTACAAGGTGTTCTATCCACCTAGGAGGAACAAAAATGTACAGAGATTTAAGACAAACCTTCTAGTGGGGTAATATGAAACGAGATATAGCTTAGCATGTTGAGAAACGCCTTATTTGTCTGAGGGTCAAGGTTGAGCATCAACAACCAGCTGGTGAATTAAGATCATTGGAAGTTCCCATGTGGAAATGGCGCTCCATTTCAGTGGATTTTGTGATGGGGTTACCTCTGACAGCATCAGGGAAGAGCGCCATTTGGTTGATAGTTGATAGACTTATCAAGTCTGCCCATTTTGTATCAATACATGACTACTAGGATATGGATAAGTTTGCTCAAATATACGTCAGAGAAGTGGTGCAATTGCATGGGGTACCTTAAGACATTGTCTCAGACAGAGGCTCAAGGTTTCAAGCTCGATTTTGGAAGGCTTTACAGAAAGCCTTTGGTACAAAATTATAGTTTAGCAATTCCTACCATCTCGAGACGGATGGAAAAATTGAAAGAGTAAATCAGATTATTGAAGAGGACATGTTACGAACCTACATATTGGATTTTTAAGGAAAATGGGAGGAGTATTTACCCCTAGTAGAGTTTTCGTATAATAGTAGCTACGGGGGACAATTTAATTTTGGGACCTGAAATGATTTAGGAAATGTTGGACACGGAAGCCTTTGAAGTTTTAAGGATGAGATAAGGTGTTTCTGAAAATTTCTCCTATTAAAGGAATACTGTGATTCAACATTAAATGAACATTAAGGTCGTGATTTGTTGGGCCTTATGATATCATTGAGAAAATCAACCCAACTGCTTACCCCTCAGCCTTACCACCTGAATTATAGCATGTGGATGATGTGTTCCATGTTTTGCAATTCATCAAATATGTGCATAATCCAACTCGTGCGATAGTTTATGAACGATAGTTTATGAATCCTTGGTAGTAGTGGCTGATGGGTTAACTTATAAAGAAAAACCTATGAAGATAATAGATCGAAGAGTAAAACAATTACGCAACAAGGCTACAGCGGTGCTCAAAGTCATATGGACCCATCATGGAGCCTCTAATGCTACTCGGGAAACTGAAGATGAAATGAAACATCCTTACCTATATTTATTCGAAAGGTATGTTAAGCATAAGTTTTAGGCACAAAACTTTCTTTAAGTGGGGAGGATGTAATGTCCCATCATTTAAGTATATTTAATTAATTTTAATTCTTGCATTAGTTATATGGTTAATATTAATCGAAGCAGTGAGCAATGCATTTTTTGTCTATTGTCAAACAAAGTAATGCCTGATTTAAAGAATTACGACATCACAGGATTTCTTCCATGTTTGTAAACATCGAAAAATTAGGCAAAAGTATAAAGTTTCAAATGAATGTGCATTTGTACCCGGGCGAGGTCGAGAATTTACCAATCCGTAATAATTTCTTAATAGCTAACAGACAAAATAAAATCAACGAACTTGTTCCAGCCAAGTGTGACATGACGAAGTGTTTATCAAGAACAAAAAAGGGAAAAGAGATAACAAAAGTCTTACTAATTTGAGTACGTCAAGGAGATTAGAATAGCAAGTTGGGAATTGCAAGCAAAGCCTTAACAATAGAAAAAAAAGAGAGACACCAGAGGCCATTCCTTTTCTCTGCCTAACACGACACCCCTCCTACTACCTACCGGCTTGTCTGACCGGACGTCCTTACCGGCTTTGGCTTCCTCACAGTCTGCAGCCAGCCGTCCACGCCAGCAGCTACATTGTCCCCTTGAACTAACGCAACTGCTGGGCGTCCCCTCTGTTTTGCTTCTCAGTTGCCCAACCAAAATAGGGTTGTTGTTCACCCCTTCTAGCCACCCGCAGCCCACAGTGACTCCTCAAGCGATCCCTGCCTTCCACTCTTCACCAACCGGCTCACCCATTTCCCTTTCGAATCTCATTAAGGTAATTCACTCTGCCCCAATTATGTCCCTAATTGCAATATCTAACTTGTTGAGAATGGGTAAGCTAATGAATTATGAAAAAGTTATGAGTAAAGACAAAAGATGGTGACTGAAATGATCAAGAAAGATCATGGATGGTTGCTTTGGATGGTGTTGTGCTAATGGTAAGATGTGGATGGGTGGTGAATAAGACTATGTGGAAATTGTTTAATTGAGTTCATGCTACATTCCTCAAATTAAGTTAGTTAAGTACTTCGTTGAATGATGTGGAGATGAGATCATGTTGAGTTGGATGTTCGCTGCCACATAAAGAAAGCATGTGCAAGTCCCTGGTCTAAACTAATGAGTCATATGATCGTGATGGAGCCCAATCAGGATGTGGTTGGAAGTGAGTGAGCAAGTGTTGTTCGATTGAAAAAAAACTAATGTCAATCATGTGGGCATGTTAGATTAGTTTGTGTTGATTACGGAAGTGAGAGAAAATGATAAATAAATTACCTCACCTAGTTAAATATGAAAAGGGGATTAAGTGATTATGAACCTAGGAAAAAATTGGGATAAATGTCTAAGCTTAGTGGAATAATGCGTTTAAAGAAAGAGCCAAAGGTTAACTGAGTTTCTAAGGACAAGCTATGATTATGGGCTTGGGAAGATTGAATATAAACCCTCGATTTAGGTTAGGTTCCATAAGGAGGTAACTTTAATCGAGTTAGACAATGAATTGGAGCCATCAGCTAAGTGACTAAAATTTATCTAGCGTGGATAATGAGGAGGGATCTCCCAACTTACCTCTACTAATCGAATTGTCAAGTGAAAAGTGGTGGGTTTAATAGTATGACAAGACTCACTAGAAAGATGCGTCCGTATTCTTTTGATGTGCAAAAATGAATCTACTAGCACCTAGAACATATGCAAGTAATTCCCCCTTAACACAGAACCATACCATGCTACCCTCTTGAAATCATCATGAAGGTCAACTTGACTACGGAATCGAGTAAATGTCAAAGGCACATTACTGCTTGTGCCCTTCTAGAATTTACATTTCCTAATGTTAACGAGTTTTAATCGGCCAATAGAACCTTAAGGACCCGTTTCATTGTGCAATTTCAATGTTCATAGTCCATATTATCTGCTAGTCGAATTCATAGTTTGGGTGCTTCACGTTATACAGGAAATTCATAGTTCATTGTTCATTGATGTCATGGCTGTTGTTCATAAATTTGGGTCCTAGCCTAGGCCAAGAAACAATTACTAATCGATTAATTGAATAAGTGCTCCTCAAAAGATGTTTACAAAGTACAGTTTTCACATTACATGCGTGCTCACTGACTCCTTCTGAAAAAATATATTATTTGATTGTACAAGAGTAATGTATTAAGTTGTAGCTCTTTTTTTTTTATTGTTTTGTGCATTTGAAACTATTTTGGGGAAGGAGAAGCAACATGCGGTTAAGCAGGAGCCTGCAGAGACTAAGGGCATACGAGAAATGCGCCAGGGCAATGAATGCTAACTTTCTGTCCTATTTAATCGGTTTGAGGGTTTTGGGAACCGACTGGTGTTATGGGCACTGTGCAGCCTAAATGAATGTAATTTTATTTTGGATGCGATTCACTTGTCGTGTTCTGCTTACTTTGAATGTTAATAAATATCTTAAACTTTACTTTAGGTAACTGCTGTCATTATGGACTCTCCTTATCTAGTGGGTGCTAGTCCTTTACGCAGCATTATCCTTAGGGGACGGCGGTAATCCCCTATCTTAATATGCATTCCACTACCTCATAATGCTTTTTATTGAAGGCATTAGAAGATATTTATATTGGGGCATTACAATTAACGGTTGGATATCTCAACTTTGAAACTTGTTTGGGGGTGGTAAGGTATAGCAACCCTATGAAAAACCCTACATTTATTTAAGGGAGAGTCTAAGGGTTTGTTACAAAAATAAATCTCATTATCAGTCAAAAGAGCCCTTGGTGGGCCTAATCTTGTAAAAATGTCCTTCTTAAAGAATTTGATAACCACCATAGAATCATTGGTAGGGTGGCAATGACTTTTACCCACCTAGAGACATAATCTACAACCACAACAATATAAAGATTGTTAGGGGAAGGAGGGAACAGACCCATGAAGTTAGTTCCTCATACATCAAAATTTTACCTCAACAATACCACTTTGACGCATCTCATGCCTCTTCAAAATATTTCCCATCTTTGGCATCGATCATATGCCATCGCAAACTTCCTTGCATCCTTGAAAAGAGTGCAGCAGTAAAACCTACTTGAAGAACTTCGGTAATAGCCTTGTCGATACCAAAGTGTCCACCATAAATAGAAGCATGACAATGGTGAAGGACGCATTGTACCCCATCTTCTGGCAAACATCTCTAGTAAATATCATCTTCACACATCTTATAGAGAAGAGGCTCCTCCCACATATAGTACTTGGCCTCGGTCAAGAACTTGTTCCTTTATTAATGTTACAACCTTGACAACAGCACTCCACACACTTCCTAATTCACTAAATTAGCATATTATAGAGTGGCTTGGTTAGAAGTAATGAGAAGTTGATCCTTTGGGAATGAATCGTCTTTGGGAGGTCTTCAATAGGAGTAACCTGAGGCCTAAACGAGAGAAATGATATGCCAGCACATTCTCTATCTCGACCTTGTTACGAATCTCCAAATCAAACTCTAAGAGAAGAAGAACCAGTCAAAGGAGTTAGGGCTCAAAGTTGAACTTCTTCCAAACATCTCTCAATGGAGCATAATTGGTGAGGACTATCACCATTGAATTAATCAAGTATTCACTTGAGACTCACCAAGCCTAACTTGTATAATAGATATTATACAACTTGTTGTCTTTCTTTTGTCCCAAAACGGTTCTCACCACATAGTCACTTGCATCACACATCATCTCATAGGGAAGTTTCCAATCTAGAGCTTACACTACCTAAGCTAGAATCAAAGTGTCTTTCAATAGAAGAACAGACTCAAACATTCTCAACAAAGTCAAAAGAGACATCTTTGACAAGCAATTACGTGAGAGGTTTCCTAATTTTTGAAAAACCCTTAATAAACCACCAATAAAAACCAACGTGTTTAAGAAAACTCATTACCCTTTACAGAAGTTGGTGGTGGTGATTTCTCAATGACTTGCACTTGTGCTTTGTCAACTTCAATGCTCTTATTAGAAATAATGTGACCTGAGATAACCCCTCTTATACTATAAAATAACGCTTCTCCTAATTCAAGACCAATTTCACATTCTCATATCTTTGTAATACTTAAACAAATGATTCAAGCCATGGTCAAAAGATGTACCATATATAGAAAAATATTCCATGAACACTTCCATAATGTCCTTAATATAATCACAAAAAATGGCTATCATGCAATGCTGAAAGTAGCAGGGGCATTCATAGCCCAAATGGCATCCTCCTATACGCAAATGTACCATATTGTTAAGTAAATGTGGTCTTTTCTTAGTCACAATGGTGGATAGGGATTTAGAAAAATCTCGAATACCCATCTAGATAGAAAAAAATAGGAGTTCTTAACTAACCTTTCAATCATTTGGTCAATAAAGGGGAGAGGAAAATGGGCCTTATGGGTGACTTTGCTCAACTACCTACAGTTAATGCAAAGACGGCAACCCATGACTATCCTAGTGGGAATAATTCACCGTTCTCTTTTTTCATCACTATCATTCCCCCTTCTTAGGCACAACATGGATCGACCTTACCCACTTACTATCAAAGGTAGGGTTAATAATGCCAGCCTCAAACAATCTCAGAATTTCTTTCTTAACAACCTCTTTCATATTAGGATTCAACTGTCTTTGGTGTTTAATTGAAGGCTTATGATCATCTTCCATTAGAATACAATGCATGCACACAGAAGAGTGAACTCCTTTAAGATGAAAAAGAGTATACTCTATGGCAGTGCAATGCATTCTAAGTACTCTAATTAAAGAGTCAATTTGTGATGCACTTAGATTTGCATTAACAATCACAGGATATGTAGAGTTAGGGCTAAAAAATTCATACATTAAAGAAGAGAGAGATTTCAATGATACCTTAGGGGCATGCTTCTCATCCAAAGAAGGGCCATTATCACTTCCTGACTCTTCCACCTTGGTAAAAGTAATTGGAGCTTGTGGAGTGGCTTCCAAAAACTGAGCAGACATTGCTGCCTTGAGATTCACATCCTTGGTAGTACCATCATTCAGCATACAATGCTCAAGAGGTTCACTAGAGACTTCGTTGAGGACTTCTTCCCTTACTGACTTGTCAATCACATCAATTCTATAGCACTCACTAAAAATAAAAACGAATTTAGAAGACTTAAACAAGTTAAACTCCACATGGTCATCCCTCATATCAAATGACAACTTACTATTCTTCACATCAATACTGAACTAGTAATGGCTAAGAAAAGCCTCCTATGAATGATTGGGGTGCATGTATCCTCCTCCATCTCAAGGATAAGAAAATCCACTAGCACATACAAATCTCCTACTTTAATAGTGTCATCCTCGAAAACAACCATAGAGTATTTCACAGAACGATCCACCAATTATAAGAAGATGGTAGTGGGTCTCATCTCTCATATATCCAACTTTTGACACATGCAAAGGGGCATCAAGCTCACACATAACCCCAAGTCATAGAAGGAACGATCAATGTACACATTCCTTATCAAGCAAGGGAAGGAGGAACTTTTGAGATCCTTAAGCTTAGCAGGAACCTTGTTTTGGATTGTAACACTATAATCTTCACTTAATGCTATAATCTCATATTCTTCTAGCTTTCTCTTATTGGACATACTTTTTCTCAAAAATATAGCATACGAAGACATTTAAGACAAGGCATCAGTAAGCGAGATATTAATGTAGAGTTTCCTGTGGACCTTTATAAACTTTCCGAATTGTAAATCAAACTTAGCCTTAGTCAGTTTTTGAGGGAAAGAAAAAAGCAAAGTAAAAAGGTTTTGGGGAAGACCATTTAGGTCCTTAGGAACCTTATTGGCATCATTCACAACATCATCATGCACACCATGATTAGAGGGACCACACATGATGTAGATCATAGTCCAGTTTAAGACCATCATCCTGAGAATGGGATGTCCATGCTAACTAATCACTATAATGATCAGTTCTGTGAGGGGAAGCAATGTAGCTTTGATGCTTTCCTAGGGAGGTCCTTGTTGTGCTGGATATCTGGAGTACTCCTACAAGCATACACAAGTCATTTTGAGGCTAGCCAACAGCCTTAGTAAGTTCAATTTCAATAAGGGGTTGTCTGAAGTTCAGTGCATGTTTGATTTGCTCCAACAGCTATTGGTGAATCATCATTAGTTAGGGAGCATCAGCCCTTTTTGGATAGTAGCCTAGCTCATTTGTTAACACTTAAAATAGCTAGTAAATGATAAAGGTTGCTTGACATTCATTGAAAACAGTCAGCGGATCATTCTAGTAGCAGCAGCAGCAGTTTTAGAGGTTTGTTTTAACCTCAACTTGGCAGCTCATTTTGGCTCATTTTAGCACTTGGAAATGTGTGAAAAATATCAACAAGTGTGGTCCTAAAGTTGCAGAATCAGATCATTCAGCATCATCCTTTGTCCAGCTCAAACATCCTTGAAATACCCTTTGATCCAATGGATTTTAGGTTGTTGTACTTTGCTGTCAGCTAGCCTAGTCTCGATGTAAGCATCTGTAAATCACCTCTGAAGCCATCATTCGTAGTCCTTCTCAATAATGGAGATTAGCAAGGGTATTAGGTGTTAAAGATCAACGGTTAGGTGATATTTCAAGCAGTTTACATTCAAACAGTTCTAGCTGCTTCTGTTCCTAGCTAGTTTCTGTTTTAGCCATTGATCTTCTCTGAATTCACTACTAAAAAATCAACTTTTTTAGATGGAATTTCCGACAGAAAAAGCAATATTTTTCGTCGAAAAAAGAATATTTTGGTTGATAGCGTCCGTCGAACTAAGGCTGGTCATGAATGCGTTCCGAGGGAAATCACAAGTTCGTCAGACCACTTCTCCGACGTAATTGAGAAGGTCGACAGATGAGTCCATCGAATGTAACAAAAATCTTGGAAAAAATTTCAAAAAAAATTGATTTTTTTACAGATTCTGTTAGAACCCGTTGGAACTTGTTGGAAATTCCGTCGGAACCTGTCAGAAATTCCATCGGAATCCAACGAACATTTTCACATTTTATTTTAAAAATACAAAAAATATAGTACCCAACTATAAAAACATTTTTCAATGTATCTAATACACAATAAATTCTCATCATTGACATTAAATTCATATTAGCATTAAATTATGTTTGATTAATAAAAGATTATGCTCTTTAACAATAAAGTACAATATTGAGAACAAATTATCATCCTAACAAACCAACATCAACATAACAAACTAACTATATAAATTATTAAATTTACATAATTACATGTAAACTAATTATATAAATTATTAAATTCGACGTATATATTTAATTCACTACAAATTTGTACAAATTACGCACGAGAAAACCTTCTAAAAAAGTCGACGATGAATGAAGGTGGGACGAGGTGATGGCGGCAAGCGGCGGTGAAATGGCGGCAAGCTACGGTAGGGCGATGGTACGCGATGGTGCTCCTTCTCCCTCTCTATTTCTCTCTATTTTACAAAATGGTCATCGAAAAATGAAGCACAGAGCGAAATTTATAAGAGAAATTCCGACGGAATATTCCATTGGAATTCCGTCGAATTTGAATTTTCCCTCCATTCAAGTCGGGGTTAAAAAAACTTTTTTGAAATTTTAAATATTTTTAGACAGAATTCCATCAGATTCTGCCGAAATCCGTCAGAAAAAATCCATCAGAAAATCCGTTGGAATTCCAATGAATTTGTTAGACCACGTCAGAATTTCGTCGGAGATTCCAACGAACCTATTTTCCGTCGGAATAGGCTAAATTTTTAGTAGTGAAAGGCCGAGTATAAAAGCCTTGTTTTTGCATTGTAGGGGGAAACATTGATTAATGAAAGCCATAGTTTGCTGGTTCAAGCAAAAACTCTCTCAAATCTCTCTAAACTTTATCCTACATTTGGTGGTGTTTAGTGAGTGGGTTCTTCATCTGATCTTCTGGTGCTTAAACTTTAGGAGGATTGGTGTTGAGCTCCATATCAGTCTTGGTTAGTGGTTTCAGCCTTTATTCTAGTACACATCCTTCCATGTTGAGTTGCTAGGTTTAGTTCAGTCCAAGCTTGCAGTTCAGCATACAACAACACAAATCTTTCTTGACATCATTTTAATCATGTAAGTTCACATCATTAGCAACCCCCTTAGGCCCCTCAAATTGTTTACCCCCTCTCAAAATCATGGTATTGCATCACTCCCTATGATTAAGGTTGGGCTTAGTAGGAAGTCTACTAGGAGGTGTAAATACTGAGATGACATGTTGGGCAATTTAAGCTTCCAACATCTTATTATAAGTAGCAAGCACATCAACCTTAGAGGCTAATTGTTTAATGTACTCATCTTACTTTTGCTGCACTATATCATACTCCATCATGGTCTTTAAGTTAGGTTTTTGGGGAGCTTGTTGGGGTAAGGGAGGCCTTTGAAACCCAGGGGGTGTTCTGGTATTCATTTGGGGTACAAATGGAGGTTTAGATATATATCAGAAATTTGTGTGATTCCTCTAGCTCGGATTATACATATTGAAAAAAGCATCATTGGTCAGTCTGGAGTTGAACTTGTTGACATAATTGACTTGGTAACTACAATCTTGGGCAAAAGAACTCCTAACTTGAAAATTTATAACCAAATGGTCAAGGAATCTCAAGTTTCACATGGAGGGGAAGAGGCACCTGAGCTTACAACATTCACATTCAAACGATCCAATCTTTGAGTCCTAACGCCTACTTTAGCAAAAAATAAAGTAAGAACATCAACTTCTAGCTTGCCTTCAACCCTATTGGGTTAGCCTCCTTTACTGGACCATTTGTAGTTGTTAGGGGTCATCTCCTCAATCAAGTTATAGGCCTAATCCTTAGTCTTATTCATCAAAGTGTCATCTGCCGCCGCCTCTATGGTAGATCTTATTCATCAAAGTGTCATTTGTTGCCGCCTCTATGGCAGATCGTATGAGTTGAGTGACTTCATCGTAGAATATTTGCACCACCATCTACTTTTATAGCCAATGGTGAGGGCATAACAGTAGTAGATCCGTGAATTGCTCCCAAGCCTCATAGAGCATTTTGTCCTCCCTTTGAGCAAAAGTTGTGATTTGATTCTATAAGGTTTCCATCTTGCTATGTGGGAAAATTTTAGCAAGCAAGACCTTGGTGAGGTCATCCCATGTAGCAATCGAGAATGAAGCTGGGCTTTTGCCTTGCCTCAAGGGAAATAGTTGAAGACGGATGGTGTCATTCGAGACTCTATTGAGCTTTAAAGTGTAACCAAGTTGTGATTGTTGCATCATAGAAATAGAAGCTGATTTGAGCTCAAAAGTGTGGGCATTCACATTGGGGGAGCAATGCTAGAAGTGATGCCTTGGACCTCAGTGGTAAGAAAATCCTAGAGTGTCCTTATTTGGTCTTCTCCCCCGCCAAACATCTCGTGTAAGCTCTCATGAGCCTTGAGCTTTCGCTTCTCTGGCCCTTATTTCTTTTCCCGCAAATGAAAAGTCCTCTCTATCTCAGGATTAGGATTATAAGGGATAGGACATCATATAAAAAAGAAGAAATCATGCAAGCACCAACACAAGAACTACCCAAGAAAATCAAAAATTAAAGAGAAAAATGCTTAGCCAATCTTATAATGACTAACTTGATATTTGATAATTTAGTCTCCGGCAACGGCATCAAAAACATAACTCACAGCACAAGAGCATAGGTGTCATAGTGAAGGTTAAATATCATTCTGCAGAGACCAATGCAATCTACTAAGTCTTGTCCTACTAAAATGCTAAGTGTTAACTAGTCAAGTGGATTGTTTATCAAAACTAGTGAATCACACTATTGCAAAATTGAGAAGTCATTCAATGAAAGACATATAGGCATTTGTTTTGCCTTATAACAAGTTAGATCCTCTAAACTAAACAAGTTCCCTTCTGACATTTGGTTGACTTGAAGGATGATAATAAAACACAATTAATCTTTTTTTTTTCAAAATAAACCAAATTGCTTAAACTAATCTAATCACCATTATTTCAAGGGTTTTTATTTTAGTCCAACTTTAAGGCCTTCATTATAAATGTTTCCTCTTAACATACAAGCCTGTCATCAGAACCACAAAGCTAAGTCTTACTGACCTAATAGTGGGTTTCTCCTTTCAATATTTCACTATACTATCTAAACACATGCAAGAAACAACACCACCAGCATCACCACCACCACCACCTGCCAATGTGGGTCTCGCTTTCATAGGGTCTGGGAAGATCTAGCTGTAGGCAACCGAATAAAATTAGGAATCCAACAACATTTTTTGGATAGCACATCCCAAGATTAGAAAAACTACTCAGTCATGATTATTAAAAGTATATCAAAAGAGTTTATGCAAAGCATGAATCTAATCAAACTATAAATCAAATTAAAAAGGAGTTCAAAAAGTAAGGAGACAAGTGTGCTTGGCAATAACAGAGATCTCTTCAAATGAGGTTTTAATCTTCAAGCCTCCACTTGCAAATTCGTTCCCTTGATCCTTTATTACTCCAACATTATTAGAATGGATGAATTTTTAGATTATGAGAGATGGAATACGTGACAATGCCCTTCAAGGAACTGAGGGGAGCCCTTAAAAAGGAAGAACTAGAGCACTCTCAACCACACAATCACAGGAATACGAAGAGTTCGATAGTTGCTATCCACCACGACTCGTGGTGCTCACCACAGGCTGACAATGGTGGACTCTGGTCTTGTTTTGTTTCCTTCTTCTTCTTCCTACGAGCTCATGGGCTGGGGGTACATATGTGGTGCATGAAATTGTTTCCATGGAAGGGCCAACGCTAGGTTAAAAGGTCTTAAAACCTGCAAAATGCATCGAAGAGTCATAGTCAAGTGCAAAACAAAAATAAGGGCCCAAATCAATTGCTGAAGTACATAATCTCCTAAGAAATGCTAGCAAGTGAGCTTGAAATAATGCACATTTTCAACACTGATCAAACACCCCAATGTTTGAATTATTCCTTGTCCTCAAGAAATTATGAGACTAAAAATTTTTACTCATAACCTCATCAGGAAAGATATTGGTAGCACCCTCGATGCCAAGACTGACCTAAAATTAGCCAAAAAGTGAGTAAATCATTTATTGAACTGATAAGATAATGAAGTTTTTCGAAGATCTTTAAAACCACAATGTCAGATGAATTAATCACTTAAATCATCTCATAAAAACCACATCGGAACATGCAATCGATAGAGTTACAAAAACTGGTAGAACCTCATTTTAGTAATGTAACATTCTTCACTCATGTTATTAAAACATACTAAGGTTCCCTCAATTCTCATTCCAAATACTCAAATCTACTTGCTAAGACTATACAAACAATTCCCTTTACACAAATCACATTAAGAGAAGGTGTTGAAGCACAAAAGCAATAATATACAATCTACTAGTGCCAAACTCTTTTATTCTTCTTTTTTGTTTTTGTCTTTGTTTCTTTAAGATTTTTAAAGATTTTTTTTAAACAAGAAGTACTTTTCAAAACTTCTCCAATGATTCATAGCAACCATACACAAATTCTATATTGTACCAAACAAACCAACCCAAATAACCAAAAGATTTCAATACACACAAACTAACTCCCAATCAAAATATCATGTAGGGAAACTCAATGGTCTTCGCTTAAGGGTAAGATATGTGTTTGGCCAAGGGCTATATATCAAGGTTCACATTAATAAAAATGGTTTAAGGCTTAAAGAGGCTAGCAAGGGGTAATATTTTACTTAACAGGGGTGGTTATTTTGTAAATGTGGCTCAACCAATATAAAGAATGCTTCAATCATTTTGTGGTAGTACATATGCTAATGTGACCTTGAATGAGAGTCAAAGTAAATTCTAGAGAAATGATGCTTAGGGATAGTCACTCAAGAAAATAAAAACATATTAAAATGGATGAACTACTCATATAAAGCTTGACGCCTCATGGGATATCTACGAAGGTCACTACTAGCTCATTAGGACTCACATGCCAACATCCATGCAAAGATTCAATCAGGCAATCAACTTACATTTAACACAATAGTCAAAACATGAAGCAAATTTTCAAAAACACATTTGTAAACACTTTTATTCACATTTGGGCATATCAAATGGTCAAGTCTAACAAAAGAAGGATACCTCACCTACAAACTTGATCCCGGTAATACCGCCAAAAACTCAACTCACACCACAAGTGCATGAGCATTGTAATAAAGGTTAAATATTGATCCACAGAGACCAATGCATTTTGTCAAGTTTTATTCTATTAAAATGAGAAGTGGATTATGTGGTCAAGTGGATCGTATATCTAAACTAGTGGATCACTATATTGCAAAATCAAAAAATTAATTAATGAAAGACATATAATTTTCTTTCCTTTTAACTCAGTCTTTTCTTTTGAAATAAACCAAATCACTTAAACTAATCTAATCACCATTATTTAAAGGATTTTTTGAGTGCATGTTTAAGGTCTTGATTATTAATTCTTCCTCTCATCATGCATTTCTCTCTAAAGAACCATAAAGTTAAGCCTAGTCCTGTTGATCTAATAATGGCTTTTTCATTTCATATTTCACCCTACTATCCAAACACATGCAAGTAAGTATGCCAAAGTTATTAGGAATTCAATCAAAGAGCAAGATTGATTGAATCAAACTAAACAAGATAAAGTGGAAAATTTGACAAAATTAGGAATCCAACATCATTTTTTAGATAGCAAATCCCTAAACTAGAAAAACTACTCACTAATTATTATTAAAACTAGATCAAAAGAGCTCCAACTAAGCATGAATCAAACTAGAAATGAAATAAAAAAGGAGATCAACAAGTAAGGAGATAAGTGTGCTTGACAACAATGGAGATCTGTTCAAACGATCTTTCAATCTTCAAGCCTCCACTTGCAAATTCCTTCCCTTAATCCTTGTATTATCCAAAATGACTAGAATGGATGAATTTTGGGATGATGAGCGCTGGAATGGGTGGCACTGCCCATTAAGCAACCGGGGAGCCCTTTAAAAAGAAGAACTAGAGCATTCTCAACCAACAATCATAGGAAGATGAAGAGTTCATTAGTTGTAGTCCACCACGACTTGTTTTATTTCTTTTTTTTTTCTACTTACAAATGCATGAGCTGGGGGTACGTCTATGGTGAGTCAAATTGCATCCATGGAAGGGCCAACATTGGGTTAAAAGGTCTTAAAACCCGAAAATGCATCGAAGAATCATATTCAAGCGCAAAATAGAAGGCCATAAACCAAGACAAATGCTAGTAAGTGACCTTGAAACAATGCACACTTTCCGCACTTACCAACCTCCACAGCATTTCAACTATTAAAACTGTCCCTAAGAAATCATGAGACTAAAAGATTTCATTCACAATCTCATCCAGAAAGACATTAGTAGCACCCTCAATGGCAAGACTGACCCAACATTAGCCAAAAATTATTAAATTATTTATCGAACATATAGGATAATAAAGTTTTTCAAAGATCTTTAAAGACCATAATGTCATAATATGAATCAATCACTCAAATAATCTAATACAATTACATCAACACATGCAATCGATAAAGTTAGAAGAACCGGTGATAGAGAGTACTCTGTTAAGTCCAAGCTCAACCAGGTACCGCAGCTCACAAAGTCCAAGAATTGGTTCAGAAGGCCATAAACTGAGAGCCCAGGCTCATTGATCACTCATGTATGCTAGTGAGGCCCTTACTTTATCACTTTGTCCCGTAAACATTGAGCTCATTTTAGGGAACAACTTAGCTCATTTTCTAGCACATATAAGCGCTAGTAGATGATAGAAGTTGCCCCACCATTTGGTGCTAACATAGCATCCTGGTCAACCAACTCAGATTAGCATTAAAGCATTTTGATAGTTTAATCCAACAGGTATATTTTTGTGACTCAACTTTGGCGTCCCCTTTGCATCATCTCTTTGACTTATTTAAGGATGTTAAAGGTGTCTAAAATATTGTTCACGAAGGCCCTAAAGTTGTAGAAACAGATAAGTTGGTATCAGCCTTTACCTAGCATAAAATCAAAGGAAATTCCCTTTGATCCAATGGATATCAAGTTGTTATACTTGCTAACTGGGGGCATTTCCCAGGATTAATGGTTTCCTTGCACCTAAAGAGCCATCATTTGAAAAAATCTCGTGTGATACCTCGATAATAGAGATTAGCAACCAAAATAGGTGTCAAACATCAGACTTAGCTTGCTGTTTTAGGGCAGTTTTGCTTGAGCTTGTAATACTGTTTTTAGTATCTTTTGTTCTTTAGTCAGTTGTTGGGAGAGGAAGCGAGGTGTAGTTTATAAGCCTAATTTTTATATTGTATTACTCAGTTGTTGATTAATAAGGTCAGTCATAGCTCCTTTCCTTTCAAATTCTCTTTAGCTTATCCTATAGTTGGCCATTATAGGTGGTGTTCTAGTGAGTCTTAGAAGGAATTTGGTGGTGTCCAAATTGCTCCCAATAGCCCTAAACTTAGCTTATTGACGTGTCTATATCCAAGCTTAAGCCCAGTCACCTCCTATGCTTGAACCTTTAATTCTATGTGTTTGTCTTTGTTATTTCACTCTTGATGCTTCCTACATTCTACTTCATTTTTGGTAGTAGAGCTTAGGCTACTCTTCTAGGTTTGAACCTCTCCTAAAACATGACCCTTTGACCTAAACACAAATTCCACAAAGAACCTATTTTATAATATAGGCAAGCTAATCGGCAGTATGACCCTAGAGGAGAAGTTCGAGGCCTTAGTGAAAAGTTATGAGTATCTTGAGAAACATAGTGAGTACCTCAAGAAGCAACTTAGGGAATCTCTCAAGAACAAAGAAGAACCTTGCATTTTGACTCAACAAACTCATCTAGCTATTCCAAGGAGGAAGCTAATAGCCAAGAGAATCCTTTAGGCACTTCTAGTGAGAGTGATTTTAAGACAAGGCAAAGGAGGAGCAGAAGGCAGTACCATAAGCAGGCTAACTTTGACATTAAAATAGATGTTCCGGAATTTGAAGGGAGGCTTGATCCTGATGAGTTCCTTGACTGACTACACACAGTTGAGAGAGTCTTCGATTAGAAAGACATTCTGGAAGACAAAAAGGTTAAGTTGGTGGCTCTAAGGCTAAGAAAGTATGCCTCTCTTTGATGGACAAACCTTTGTGCGAACAGAGCTAAGGAGAAGGAAAGTAAGATCAGAACTTAGGCCAAGATGAAGTCCAAACTCAAGAACAGATTTTTACCTCCTTCTTATCTTCAAGATAACTACTCTCAGTTGCATAGCTTAACTCACGGTAGGATATCTATTGAGGAATATACTCGAGAGATTGAAAACTCTTGATTAACTATGACTTACAAGAACTTAAGGATCAAACCATAGTAAGGTACTTAGTAAACTGGACCCTACGTACTCTCATATTGAACTGTAACAATATACCACATTTGAGGATGTTCGTGTGTTAACTCATATAGTTGGGCAGTAGAAGAAAACCAAGGTAGTAAAGAAAGAGTCGCCCAAACCTTTTCCCATAACCTAACCTTTCAACAATTAGAGCACCTAGCTAACCCATAAACCTATTGACAACTCTTTTCAAATTACTCCAAAGACCGGCACTAGCAGAATACCAAACTACCTAGGAAGAAGAGGTAGAGGATAACATAGATTTGCTTGATGGAGGAGCAAGAAGCAGAAGAGGTGATTATTGAACCTGGAAAGGGAGAGATGTTCATAATTAGGAGAGCTCTCAATATCCAGAGGGGTGCCAAAGATGAATACAAGGAAAGCATCTTCCAAAGCGGGTGTGCCAGTCAAGGCAACGTCTATTATTTGATCATTGATAGTGGAAGTTGTTCCAATGTAGCCTCTACCACATTTAATGAGAAGCTTGGGTTGCAAACATCATTATATCCTTACCCTTACTGCATCTAGTTACTTAATCAAGGCAAGGGTTTACAAGTCAACTCTATATGCTTAATAGCTTTCTCAATTGGTAAGAGTTACTTTAATGACATTTGGTGTGACATAATCCTCATGGATGTATGTCATATCCTTTTAGGGATGCCATGGTTGTATGACAAGATAGTAGCTCATGATGGTTACTTGAATACCTACTCATTTGTCAAGGATGGCAAGAAGATAATTCTGTCCCCTCTAGCCCCACATCAAATGCCAAAATACAAGCCATCCAAACCTACTAAACCCATATAAAAACTTCTTAACTTAATGGAGTCTTACCTTAAGGCTTCATAGCATGAGTTTAAACCCTTCAACAACTAGATTCTTCATGCTAGTTTAGAAGAAGATGAGTTTCCCCTGTAGGCCCCCAGCCAAAACCATCCTTGATCAGTTTGTCCATGTTTTCCCTAAAGAGATCCCTCTTGGCCTATCCCCAAAAAGAACTATATAGCACCATATTAACCTAATTCTAGGAGCTATTCTGCCCAACAAACCAACCTACCAAATGAACCTTAGAAACACTCAAGAGGTGCAGAGGCAAGTAGATGAGTTGATCGCTAAGGGAATGGTTCGGGAAAGCTTGAGTCTATGTGATGTACCAGCCCTACTTATGCCAAAAAAAGATGTCACTATGAGTATGTGTGTACACAGTAAAGCTATCAATAAAATCACCATTAAGTATAGGCATCCTATCCCTATATTGGAGGACATGTTGGATGAACTTTATGGTTCAAAGGCGTTCTCTAAGGTGGGCCTGAGGAGTGGTTATTACCATATAAAAATTAGAGAAGGGGATGAGTGGAAGATTTCCTTTAAGGCAAAGGGACCCCTCTATAAATGGTTAGTCATGCCTTTTGGCATGTCCAATGCCACCTAGTACATTTATGAGACTAATGAACCAAGTCTTTAGGCCTTTCATTGGGAGATTTGTGGTTGTTCACTTTGTTCACATCCTGATTTTTAGCAGGACTGAAGAAGAACACTTAGATCACCTCAAGCAGATCATCTAGGTTCTGGAGAAGGAGAATTGTATGGGAATCTTAAGAAGTGCACCTTCCTTACTCATAAGGTTACCTTCTTGGGGTATATTTTTATTGCTAATGGGATCCAAATGGATGAGAGTAAAGTGGAAGCAATTAGGAGCCGACCTATTCCTAAGAGTGTCCCCGATGTGAGGAGCTTCTATGGATTAGCTTCATTCTATAGAAGGTTTATCAAAATTTAAATAGCATCATAGCACAATTGATTGAAGTGATTAAGGAGATTTTCTTTAAGTGGAATTCCAAAGCCCAACAAGATTTTAAGGAGATCAAGAGCAGATTAACTCAATCGTTTGTACTAACTTTGCCTTGCTTTGAGAAAGTGTTTGAGGTTGAGTGTAATGCCTTAGGAGTCGGCATCGGAGGAGTTCTGACTCAAGAATGCAGACCTTTGGCCTTCTTCAATGGGAAATTATATGACTCTAAGAGGAAGTATTCAACATGTGATAATGAGTTTTATGTAATTATTAGGGGCTTGGAGCATTGGAGCCATTATCTGATAGCAGCTGAGTTCATTCTCCATTCTGATCATGACACTCTTAAGTATATTTAAGGGCAACACAAGCTCAATGCTAGGCATGGAAAATGGGCAGAGTACCTTCAATCCTACCATTATTAAATCAAGCATAAATCAGGCAAGCCAAATTAAGGAGCAGATACACTGTTCAGAAAGCACCTTTTGTTATTTCAGCTTGAAAGTTGTGTCCTTGGTTTTCAGCGCCTCAAGTTCTTGTATGAGCATGATGAAGATGTATCAGTAATGCTAGCAGAAGCCAAAGGGAGATTACCTAGTTCAGAATGGGTACTTGCTTAAGAGAGTCAAATTATGCGTTCCAAAGTATGGAACAAGGGAATTGTTGATCGGGGAAGTTCATAGAGGAGCTTTAGCATGCCACTATAGAGAATACAAGACAATGTCTATGATCAAGGAGCACTATTATTGGCCAGGCATGTCCAAGGATGTTCAAGACAACATTAGGAGGTGTACTACTTACCAAGTAGCCAAGAGTCACTCTCTGCCTCAAGAAATCTATACACCCCTTCTAGTTCCACAACCCCTTGGACTAATGTAAGCATGGACTTTGTGTTAGGTTTGCCAAGAACTCAGATGGGTAAAGACTCTGTCTTTATGATGGTTAACAGGTTTTCAAAGATGGCTCATTTTATAGCCTGTATAAAGACCAATGATGCAGTCTAAGTAGTTAAGCTCTATTTTAGGGAGACGATGAGGCTCCATGGTGTTCCTAGGTCAATTGTTCAAATAGAGATGCTAAGTTTCTTGGTCATTTCTAGCTTATACTTTGGAACAAGCTAGGGACTAAGCTAAAGTTCGGCACTACAAGTCATTTATAAACAGATGGCCAAACAGAAGTCACCAATAGGACCTTGGGGCTTCTCCTAAGAGCTTTAATCAGAACATATGCTAAGGTTTGGGTTCTTATACTACCTCATGTGGAATTTTCTTATAATAGAGCCCTACATAAATGAACTGGCATGTTCCCTTTTAAGACAGTCTATAGCATTGAACCACTATCACCAAGAGATTTGATTCCAAGAGCCGTTGAAGGGAAACCAAATGTGGAGGTTCAGAAGAGTGTAAAGGAGATTTAGGAGCTGCATGTCAAAGAGAAGATTGAGAAAAGCAATGCCAGCTACCAGTCACAAGCCAACAAACATAGGGGGAAGGTTGTCTTCTAGCTAGGGGATCTTGTATGGGTTCATCTGAGAAAGGAGAGGTTTTCTCAAAAAGGAATGTCCAAGTTAATTCCAAGAGCAGATGGTCCTTTTGAGATCCTACAAAGGATTAATAACAATGCTTATAGAGTTAAGCTTCCAATAGATATCGTGTTTCATCCACTTTTAATGCGGTAGACTTAAGTCCATATTTAGATGATGTAGCCCTTGAGGACTTGAGGTCAAATCCTCTTCAATAAGGGGAGGATGATGGAGACCACCCCATCGAAGACCAAGCTCAACTAGGTACGTTAGCTCATAAAGTCCAAGCATTGGATCAGAAGGCCATAAACCAAGATCCCAAACTCATTAATCACTTATGTATGCTAGTGAAGCCCTTGCTGTGTCGCTTTATCCCGTAAGCACTGGACTCATTTTGGGGAGCAACTTAGCTCATTTTCTAGCACACATAAGTGCTGGTAGATGATAGAAGTTGGCCTATCTTTTGTTGCCAACGCAAAGGCCTAGTTAACTAGTTTAGATCAATATTTAAGCATTCTACTAGTTTAATGCAGCAGGTATAGTTTTGAGATTCAACTTTGACATACCCTTTGCAGCATCTTTTCTGACTCATTTAAGGATGTTATATGGTGTCTAAAATATTGTCCTAGAAGGCCCTAAAGTTGCAAAAATAGATTAGTCACCATCAGCTTTTAACCAGCATAAAATTAAAGGAAATTCCCCTTGATCTAATAGATATCAAGCTGTTGTACTTGCTAACTAGGGGCATTTCTCAAGATTAAGGGCTGTAACTTGCACTAAAGAGCGATCATTTGAAGTACTCTAATGTTGCATTAGCATCACACCTCAGTAATAGAGATTAGCAACCTAAATATGTGTCAAAGATCGTACTTAGCTTGTTGTTTTAAGGCCATTGTTGCTTAAGCTTGTAATATTCTTTTTAGTATCCTTTTTATTTTCAATTTGCCTTTGAGGGAGGGAATGAGTCTTGGTTTATAAGCTTATTTTTCATATTATATTACTTAGTTGTTGATTAGTGAAGTCGAGCATGGGTCATTTCCTTTCAAATTCTCTCTAGCTTATCCTGTAGTTGGCCATTGCAAGTGGTGTTGTGGTGGGTCTTGGAAACCATCTGGTGGTGTGCCTGTATCCAGAATACTCTCAAGGACCCTAAACTTAGCTTGGTGGTGTGTCTGTATTCAACTTTAAGCTCAGTCATCTCTTATCCTGATTGCAAGCCGCTTGCAATACTATCGAGTGTGCTACCCTCTGCTTCTGTGTGTTTGTTTACATTGTACCTCATCCGGTAGAACTTCACTTTAGTTATGTGACACTCTTTACTCATGTATTTTAAACATAGTATGGCTCCCTGAATTCTCATTCCAAAGACTCAAGTCTAGCATAAGCTTGCTAAGACTCTCTCATTTGCCACCATTAAGAAGCAAAATGAGCTAGGCAATCATGAGAACTTAATATGGCTTTTAGCAGGGCTATGAGTAAAGGTTAAGAGGAGAACAAATATTTTGAAAATGTTAAGCTAAAAGCAAAAGATTAAGAGTAGAACTAGACTATCCCAATTATTTATAAGATTCACTCGTCAAACCAATAGCACTAAACTATATAGACAATTCCTCTTACACAAATCACACGAGGAGAAGCTGTTGAAACACAAAAGAAAGTGTATATAATCTAATAGTGCCAAACTCTTATATTCTCTTTTTTTATGTTTATTTGATGTTTTTAAAGATTTTTTTGAGAGAATGGCCATAGAAATAAATATTAAATATTTTTCAATGCTTCTCAGATCTCAATACCTGGAAACTAACTCCCAATCAAAACAAACCAAATGTAGCGACTAAAAGATCTCAATACCCACAAACTAACTTCCAATCGAAATATGATAAGATGAAACTCAGTAGTCTTCACTTAAGGCTAAGATATGTGTTTGGCCAAGGGCCATATATCAAGATTCACATGAATAAACGTGGTTTAAGCTTCAAAAAGGCTAGCAAGGGATAATATCATGCTTAACAGAGGTGGTCATTTTGTAAATGTGGCTCAACCAATCTCAATTATTTTCTTATAATGCATACGCTAGTGTGATTTTGAATGAGAATCAAATCAAGTTCTAAAGAAATAATGTCTAAGGATAGTCACTCAAGAAAATGCAAACAGACTAAAATAGATGAATTACTCTTATAAAGCTCAAAGACTCATGGGATATCTACGAAGGTCACAACTAGCTCATTAGGACTCACATGCCAACATCCATGCAAAGATTCATTCAGGAAATCAACTTGCAGTCAACGCAATAGTTAAAACATGAAACAAATTTTCAAAAACTCATTTGTAAACACTTTCATTCATAATTGGGCATATCAAAGGGTCAGGCCAACAAAAGAAGGCTACCTCGCCTACAAACTTGATCCGAAGTAATGGCCAAAAACTTGCTCATATCACAAGTGCACGAGTGATGTAATAAAGGTTAAATATTGTTCACAAAGACCAATCCAATCTATTAATTTTTATTCTATTAAAATGCGAAGCGGATTATGTGGTCAAGTGGATTGTTTATCTAAACTAGTGAATCACTATAGCGCAAAATTGGAAAATTAATCAATAAAAGACATCTTTTTTTTGGCCTTTTAACTCAATCTTTTCTTTTGAAATAAAGCAAATTACTTGAACTAATCTAATCACCATTATTTCAAGGATTTTTTAAGTCCAACTTTAAGGTCTTCATTATCAATTTTTCCTCACAACGTGTATTTCTCTCTAAAAACCACAAAATTAATTCTAGTCTTGTTCATCTGATAAAGGGTTTTTGATTTCGTATTTCACCCTACTATCTAAACACATGCAAGTAAATTGGCCAAAGTTACTCACATTCAATCAAAGAGTAAGATTGGTTGAATCAAACTAAACAAGATAAAGTACAAGATTTGATAAGATTAGGAATCTAACATCATTTTTTGGATAGCAAATCCCTAGACTAGAAAAACAACTCACTCATGATTATTCAAACTAACACAAAATAGCTTAAACTAAGTATGAATCAAACTAGAAATCAAATCGAAAAGGAGTTCAAGAAGTGAAGAGAGAAGTGTGCTTGGCAACAATGCAGACCTCTTCAAACGATCTTTCAATCTTCAAGCCTCCACTTGGAAATTTCTTCCCTTGATCCTTCTATTACTCCAAAATGATTAGAATGGATGAAATTTTGTGAGATGAGAGAAGGAAAGGGTGGTGATTCCCTCCTTGCAGCCAAGGAAGCACTTGAGATAGAAGAACTTAAGCATTCCCAACCACAGAATCAGAGGAAGTTGAAGAATTCATGTTGCTGCCACCATAGGTCGTGGTGCTCAACATGGGTTGACTATGGTGGGCTTTGGTCATATTTCTTTGTTTTTTCTTTTTTCCATGGGTACATAGGCCAGGGGTACCCTCATGGTGATTCAAATTACACCCATTGAAGGGTTAGCTTTGGGTCAAAATGTCTTAAAACCTGCAAAGCACATTGAAGAAGTACCCCAGCGCAAAATAAAAATAAGGCACAAATCAACCACCAAAGCGCACAATTCCCTAAGAAGTGCTGGAAATTGACCCTAAATAGTGCACATTTTCAACTCTTATCACTAGTATTTTCATGCCTAAATTTACTTGCTTGGGGTTGATTAATGCTTGAAGTTTGCATTTTTGCCATTTTGAGCATGTTTTTCTTTGACACTCAACTTTAAATCTCCATTCTCTTATCTTAAATCTCAAGTTTGATGCTTACTTTCACTCTCTTCCAACCTAGGGTTTAAACCCTTTTTTCATTTTGTTAAATTTCTCTTCTATGGTTTACGTTAGCAATTGTCTGTTAGACTAGTGCAAATACATGGAGAATCCTAAATTGCTTCCATCTTACTTAACCTAATTACATCAAACTCAAACTTGATTAAACTATAGATGGGGCTACAATTAATAAATCTAATGCTAATAAACTCCTAAGAACCCTAATCTATTAGACTCAACTATAATTTACTTAAACCCTACTAGAAAATTAGTGGCTGAGAAAGAGGATTATTTAGTGGCTGAGAAAGAGGATTATATAGGCCTAGAACAACGAGTTTTGTATAATCGTGCCATGAAGCATAGGCTAACCCTACCAACATGCTATAAAACTAAAACATTGTAGGAATGGGGTAGCATGATCATGCCAAGTGGAATGAGCAACCCTTGCCAATTGGCATAGCCTTACCAAAATTAGCACTAGTAGTGTCATTCGGCACGAATTGTTGTTTGTCTTTCTCTTGGCTCTCTTAACTCTCTTAAGCATGAAACCCGAGCCTCTTGTTTGCATATTTTGAATCCTTAAAGTCTCAAAAGTTCTGGATTGGTTGTGTTAGCTTATTTGTTGCCAAAGAAAATAAAATATGAATAAAAAAGATTAAATTGTCCATTATTAAAAGCTAATATCCAAGTGAAACAAGGTGTGAAACTTCACATTTTTTGTTGTTGGTGATTATTCCATATATAATTGGACTATATTCCTAAACAATAAAACTAAAACTATCAGAGAGTTTGCTAAATCAATCAAACAAGTGCTTACTAAAGGTCTAAAAACTTGATTAAGAAGATTTGATTGAGTACTCTGAGAAGTATGAGATATCTACTAACTTTTCTGCTATAAGAACTCCATGCAAAATGGAGTAGTTAAAAGGGAAAAAAGAACTCTTGAAGACATGGAAAAACCATGATATGTGACAATGATCTCCCTAAATACTTCTTAGTTGAATTTATGAGTATAACAAATTACATTCTCAACAAGTGTATGATCAATCCTATCCTCAAGGAAACCCGCTATGACTTATACGAAGGTAAAGAACCAAATGTATCATACTTCACAACCTTCGATGGCAAAGGCCTAATCCATCTCATTGGTATAAACAATCTAGGCAAGTTTGATGCAAAGAGTGAGGAAGGAATTATGGGTTGATATTCATCCCATAACAAAGTATATAGAGTTTGCAATGAAAATACAAAAATTGTTAAAGAAAGTATTCATGTTGAAAAAGAAGATTGTTATACCAATGGTTGTATTACTTTATTTGTATTCTAATAATTATGTTTGAACGAGATTGAGGACAATAATGAAAAACAAGAAGCTCGGCCTCTTATCCAAAAGGGTTGAAGTCAGAGTCAAGCTTAAGAAGAAGATCAAGTTATCAGAGACTCTAAGCCTCCAACCACTTGAAGGGAAGAATTGTATGGACCCAAGAAAAGGTCCAAATATAAGCCTGCTAATCCTATTGGAAATGAAATAGTTAATATTCATTAAAGTGTGATAACTCACTCATCTCCCAAAAACTTATACCACACATTGAACCCAAGAGTCCTTAGAGGCTCTAAAGGACCCTGATTGGACCACAACTATGCAATAAAATTTGAATCACTATAAAAGAAGTAATGTGTGAGCGTTGACCATCAAACCCAAGAGTTAATCCATTATAGGACCAAATAGGCATTCTGAAATAAACTTTATAAAGTTCAAATTCATATTAAAATGTAGTCGAACTTTTGTTAAAAAGGTACAATCAAGAAGAAAAAATAGACTACGATGGGACTTCTACCTCTATAGTTAGATTTGAAGCCATTAGACTCCTAGTATTTGCATCATTTATGGAAATTAAATTATATCATATGGATGTGCAATGTGCATTTTCATATGGTTAATACAAGAAAAGGTAAATGTTGAGCAACCTTCTAGCTTTGAGGACTCAAAGAAGTCTTATCAAGCATGCAAGCTTCATCAAGTGCTGTATGGACTTAAGCGTCCTGCTTGAGCTTATACTACATGATCATGGATTCAAAAGCGGTAATTGATTAGATGTTGTTTATCAAATCTAATGATAAAGAATTTCTACTTCCTTATGAATTCCATTAACTATGATTTATGCAAAGAGTTCTCAGATCTTGTCAGTAAACTGTTTGAAATAAGCCTTATGAGAGAATTGAACTTCTTCCTATGATTGCAAATAAAGTGGCATCTTCGTTAATCAATTCATGTACATTAGGGAGTTCCTTAAAAAGTTTAAAAAGTGAAGTTGTAACCTTGTCAAAAATCCTATTTCAACAACATGCAAGCTTGACAAAGATCAAAGTGAAAGAACATTCTCTAAAAAAATATACAGGGGGATTATTGAATATCTAGTTTATCTGATAGCTGGCAAACCAAATATTATGTCTAGTGTCTGTCTCTACCCAAGATTTCAGTCAACATCAAAAGAATCACACCTTTGTTGTCAAGAAATTAACTCATCAGAGATAGGGATTCACACAGGTAGTTAGGCTTCAGACAATTTGATGGCCCTTGTCTAAAGTGAGACATGAAGGCTCTTCACTGTGATTGATAGAATGGAATCAAAGGTTAATAGGCTCAGTGGTGCTGGTTCTACCGTCCAATCTTAGGTTATTGATCTTAACGTTAAGGAGAAAATGCCAGCTGCCATGCAAGTGGAAGAACCTCTAGGGAGCCTAGACAACAATTAAGTCATTTTTACATGGAAAAGAAAAGAATTGAATGATCAAGAACAATAGACCCAGACAAGCGCTATCATAGACTATGAGTGCCAAATTGGTTCCATCAAGATTTTAGACTAACCACATGTTTGTATACCCTATGTATTATTGCCCTGCAATGACTATCACCTAACCCAATGAGGGAAAAGAAACATTATAATTCCTAAAAGATGGTCTGTATTTAGTAAAAAAAGTTATCTTGTGTAGAAAATTTCCGAAAAAAATTTAGAAAGCACTAATTGAAATCAGAAAATTTCGAAAATAATCTCAAAAAGGAAAAAGCGTTGGTGCTGCATATTTGCTAGGTTGTGGGCTTGAAATTATGATGTTGAGCATGTGCCAATGAGAAAGTGACCAGTGAGGTAAGCTTTGGCTCATAATAAGACTCTCATTAACAATCTCTTAGACAGTGAAACAGTGCTAGCAACATGATCTAGGAAGCTACCAATACCTGGTTGTAAAATTTTTGCCACCCAATGACTACCACTGGGATGTATCGGATGCCACTAGGTCCTAGTCAAGGCCAGTGGGTCCTTTCTTTATCCCATTTTCCTAAATCCCATGTGATTTTATGTGTTAATTGCTACAATTATTGTACTTAGTAGATTTTCAGCAAACTGGACGTCAATTAAGCATTCTAGAACATTTTATAAAAATTTGATTAATAAAAATTGATTTAATTTTGTCCTTGATTTTATGGTTTACTTCGTAAAATTACCTTACTATGACTATATATAATGGCCTTCACTCCGCATTTTAGGAGAAATTTTTACGACCTTGGAATATTTCTACCACTTAGAAAAACACATAGTCTCTTTCTTCTTCACATAACAATCATCTCTTTAGAAACTTGGTCGTAACAAAACTCTAGCATGTTTTCTTCTCAAATTCCTTTAAACATCTTTATAGTGGACTAGGTTGTGTCCTATCCTAATGCAATTGGGAGGAAGGAAATAAAAGTGGTTTGCTTTGTTGTTCTACTCGTATCAAGGTATGTCCCCAATGCCATTAATCAAAGATAATAATCTGTTCAAAACTTTTCTTTTAACCTTTATCTCATAATCCTACCTTTCTTTCATCCTCCATGACTGCTTGTTTAGTGTTCATTTTTCATTCATGGATTAAAAAAATATGTCATTGACAAAGGGGCCACTAAATTTATTCCTTTATGTTATCGCTATTTTCGTACTAAAAATGCATTGTTAATAAGTGGCCAATATAAATGTTTCTCTTATTAATTACCTTACTAAGTAGGACAACAATAACAATCTCCCAGTGTGGGCCCCCACCTATGCAGAGTCTGGGGAGATTGATATGTAAACAATCTTACCTTTGTAGGTATCATTATCCATGGAGAGGCCAATTCCAATGGTTTGAGAAAATATTTTATAGTTTGAAAATCCTTTCATAAAAATAAATACATAAATGGATAGATAATAAAATAAAAGCATTGTACTATAAATAACAACAAGTTGCATAATAACCAATACAAGCACACACAAGAGTTGAAAACGCATGGTAATTGATAGCCATAAACAAGCACTACCAATTTAAGTGCCCTTGTTGACTACTGGAAGAGCAGATGATAAGTTACCTAAAGTCTATAACCTTAATCCCCGATTTCGAAAGCTTCCTATCCTAAGTCATGTCCTCCGTTAGTCCTAAAGTCTTCAAAATGTATCCAATCATTTTGCTCCAATTCTTCCCCGATCTACTTTGACCTTCCTACTCCCTAGAAGATCAATCTTCTTACATCTCTTCACTGGTGCATCCATACTTCTTTTCCTTATGTGACAAACCCATCTAAGTCTAGCTTCTCTTATCTTATCCCCTATGGGTGTCATTCTTACTTTGGTCTCTAATCACTACATTTTTAATCTTATCCAATCCTGTGTGTCCACAATCTAACGAATCATCCTCATCTCCGCAACCCCTATTAGGAATTGAGACTTCTAGATAGGCCAACATTCTGTGCCATGCAATAATGCTGCTATAATAACCATATGATAAATCCTTCCCTTTAATCTTAGTGAGATTCTTTTATCACACAACACTCCTAAAGCATTTTTCTGCTTTTGTCATCTTACCTTTATCCATTAGCTAGTGTCATCATCAATATCCCCTTCTTCTTGAATAATCGAGCCTAGATATCTGAATTTATCAACCCTTGGTATAGCCACACCTTCGATCGTCACTTCGACTTTAATGCCACCTCCCCCCTCAGTAAGTTGACATCTTAAGTACTTAGTCTTCGACATGCTTAACCTAAAACCTTTAGCATCTGGGGTATCTCCCCATTGCTATAACTTATTGCTACCACTCTCTGGTCTCATTGATAAGAACTACGTCGTTAGCAAATAGCATACACCATAGTACCTCATCTATAATTCCTTTAGTGAGTTTATCCATAACCATAGTAAAAATAAAAGGGCTCATCACTAACCCTTAATGGAGTCAAATGTCTATAAGAAAGTCATTTGTATCCTCCCCAAGGTCCTAGCTTTAGTCCTTACTCCCTCATATACATCTTTAATAACCCGAATGTAGTGCCTTTCTTCACCAAGCACCTCGATAACCATCCCTAGGTGCTCTATCCTATGCTTTCTCTAAATCAATGAACACCATGTGAAGGTCCTTTTTTCGATTCCCATAGAATTCCAATAGCCTTCGTATGAGATAAATAGCCTCCATAGTAGACCAACCTTGCATAAAAACAAAATTGGTTGTCTACATCCTTAGATCCTCCCTTAACCTTCTCTCAATCACCTTTTCCTATAACTTTATTGTGTGGCTAAGCAATTTAGCCCCTCTGTAGCTATTGCAATTTTGAATATGATCTTTGTTCTTGTAAAGAGGGATAACTATACTAACATTTAGAAAACATCTTTGTTGTCTTAAATATAACATTAAAAAGGATTATTAGCCACTCAAGACCTTCCTCACCTAAATGCTTCCAAATTTCCACAGCGATACCATACTTGCCGACTTTCTCTCTAGACTTCATCTTCCTTAATGCCTCTTTAATCTCCTCTTGTAAGATATGATGATTGGAGCTAAAGTTTAGTTGCTCCCCCCAACACCTTGGCTCTCTACGTTAGGAGGTGTCAAACCTCACCCCATTAAAGCATTTGTAGATTTCTTGTTCTTATTTCCCTAAAACTTATAAGTTTAAATACCTCCTTCTCACCCTTTTTCAAATCTAGTCCCTAATATAACCTTTCATAAGCATTGTTCTTTGGATATTTTATTCATCTTTCGAACCTTCCTAAATATAACCAATTGTGTTATCATAGGAATCACTATGTCAATCTTGCTTTTTGAAGATTGTTCAATAAATAACTGGCTAGTATAATGATTGACTAAATTATAAAGAGTTTAATTAATACCTAGTAGAATATTATAGTGCATTACTGCCTCTTAACCAGCAAAACACATGGCTCAAATTTCATGCACGTGCTAAACCAACTTTGTTTGGATTATGTCTTGCTTATCATATGTAATGCCCATACCCATTCCCTAGCCCCAACCATGAACAAATGCTTGGAATTGGCTTCAAGGACCGATAACTAACTTCACAAATCATTAAAAGCCTTTTCAGCATACTTTGTCCTCACACATGCTACTTGGAAAACTGCTTGGGAGGTCACCCACCCTAAGACATCTTCATAGTAAGCACGCCTAACTATGCAGCTTTAAGAGTGGGGTTCTCACTAAAGAAGGTGTGCCTTTGCTGGTATAAGTTGCACTCCTTTTAGTCTTCTTAGCTTTCTATTCACCCTTCTTTGTCTCTTTAGAAGGATGTTTCCATCTTTCTTCCACAATCCTTGCAACATCTTCCTCAATATCCTTCATCCTCTTATAAAATTTGATACAAAAGGTTCCTTGAGGAGACCCAATGCCTCATTGGCTACCTTAAGATGTTGCTCCAACCCATGTAGTTTATCTGTCTTTCAAGATACTCAAATATAACTTTAGGTTCATTTTCTGGAGTGGCTTCAATAGCATGTGTTATTAGTTCACATATGTTTGAGCCAAAAATGTGATATTTTTAAGGTACTTTTTCACCAATT
>JACYFF010002017.1:21860541-21968802 GCA_017589665.1 Selenicereus undatus
AATTTAATTTAGTTTAATTTTTCACCTCAAAAAAAACCACTCAACAACATACCACTATCTAAAGTGCCTTGTTCAGAAATCTCAAGGCATTAATCTCATAGATTTACTCAAATTAACAAGCCTTATTTTCAATCAAACAATTTTGAAACTTATCACTTATGGAGGCCAATTGAGAAATTTCAAGGCTTATAGTACCAAGGAAGAGTGGGGTGATCCTTGGTCAGAAGAGGATGTTGAAGGTTTAGAGGAAATGTTCTCTTCATTGTATTCATCCCCATATAGCCATGCAAGAAGGAAATTTTCAAGGCTTCCAACTTCTAATTGTTTATCATAGTATCTACAACTTCAATACATTCTTGTACCTCCATATGATCCTCAAAATACTTAAAAACCTTAGTCAACAAATCTATGTATCCTAGAGGTGCATTCCTTGACATTTTCTTGACATTATCCATGTATTAGAGAATGATTTTGGGGAACTATTTGTCATTATCCATCATAGTGTGATGAATCATTCTAGCGGACTTGTAAGATAGCAATTGCTTAGAGTCTCCCCTTGGGTAGACTATCCTTATGATATCGTGGAAAAACTTGGGTTCAGCGAGGAAGCCAAGTGTAAGAGACTTCTTTTTTATTGTTAGTAGGGACCTTAAATATACAAAAATTCCCAAAGCAAGTAGTGGCACAATCATTCAATGGTTTACAGCGTACCTTGGCAAGGTCAACCTTGAGATTTAAGATTTGGTCTAGGCTAGTAGCAAATAGACTAGAATCTATAGCCTTAGCCAACAGTGAATCTTATCCTCATGTCCTTACTTTTGCACGTTTGCATAAAGTAGCTTAACCAAATTTAGAAACATTGGTCACAACACCAAAAAGTTCTGTGCAGTTCATATGCTTTGAAACATATTAAAACCCAAGCTAAGCAATCAAGAAAACTTCACAGTCAAGATGAGCACAAGCAATCATAAACCTATCCACCACTTTTCCAAAATAATATTTACTTACCTCTTTGAACCATTCATCAAAGATGCTTAAAACATTTGTTGAAATAAAAGGCAAAATTTTTGCCTCATCAGCTTCATCAATTTTTAACTTGCTCTCTTCTGCTTCCTTAACTATGAATTGTTTTTGTCATTCGGGAGGAGTAGCAGCTGGTGACTGAGAGCTTCATGTGCATTGTTTTAGCTCAAACTTAGATAGAGCATTCTTTCTCTTCTTTGACGGTTTTTTTGCTTTAGTGATGGCAGTTTAAAGAGAGAAAGAAAGATAGAGGAAGATAGGAGTTTTTTGGATTATGGTCTTGTAGTTAAGAAGGGTTGAGTAATAGAAACTAGTGTTAAGACAGGTTGGCTAAGAGATGAAAAGGAGATAATTCCTAAGCGTAAATGATGAGGCATAACAGGTTAGGATGCTTTTCAATTAGCATAACGCTAACATGTTTAGGGTAATGGCAAGGTGTTGTAGCGTTGGTGGAAAAATGGAGGCAATCTTCTAAAAGATTTTCAAAAGATTTTCTAACCCAATTTTGTAAAGATTTCAAGTCAATTTTCAAAATTCAATTTTGATTTTTGAGAAAAGGTGTCTCAGTCAACAAATTACTATTAATTAGTCCAAATCAACATGACAATAAGCCCAAATTAGTATGTGTAGTGTCTTAACTTCAACTTCCTTGATATTTTCAAGGTTATCAAAGTCAAGTGCCTCCAACATGATTTTCTTTGCAAAAAATTATATTAAGGCCCTATTTGTTGAGTAAAATTTGAACGGAATGGAACCATTCTTGATATCTATAGGGGTCAAGAGTGGACCTTGAATCGTAAAATCATGTGTTTGAGAGAATAGGAATGGAATCAAGTTCTAGTCCTTGTTGTTGGCTACACGCAGCGGAATGGAATCAAAATTGTTTTATTTTGAAATATTATTTTTGTGACCAACTACTTTGATTTTTTGTTGGTTTTATTTTTTAAGTGCACTATAAGTTATTAATTTTATTTTTGGTTGAATATTAAATTTTGTATTTTTAGTAAGAAAACAGATCTAAAAATAAGGTACAAATTTAGAATTTTATAAACCTATAATAATGCACATTCATATATTTATAGCATTCATTGCTTAATAAAAAATAAAAAATGAAAATCAATCCCTTCATAACTATAGTCGTGGCCTATATCCTTTGACCTCTTCTCATGCTCAGAAGTCAGATATGCAGCTCGTCTTCCCCTTCAAGGACTTCCCTCACTCAAATATGGTGACCTGATCTACACCCAACCATTGTGGTTCTTGACATCAAGTAATGAGGGACTACATTTTGTCTCCTCTTATCCCTCTGTTGTAGTAGTGTCGTCAACAAGAGTGGGGCCCTACACTAGCAGCGCCACCTCTTCCTTCCTCGTTGATGGCCAACGGTCAATAAGAACCCTACACCAGAGGCGCCACATCTTCCTCCCACCCTCTTCCTCTCTCTGAAATTAGGGCTTCGATGAGCCTAGACAAGTGGAAATGAAGACCAACCAAAGAATTAAGCAAATGAATTGTGTAAACTAAAAATCTTGGTTAATATTTTTCTTTTAATTTTTAGGTTATTCATTAGATCACTATAGGTTGGGGACTTGAATCCCCTTAATTTTGGAGGGTTCAAGTCCCTTACATTGGGGGTAGGGAAGGGGGCTTAAAACCCCTGATATTGAGTTCCATCCCCTAAAATTGCTCGCCAAACATTAAGGAGCTAAGGGATTCAAGTTTCATTCCAACATCTCTCTGCAAACACCCCCTAAGTGGAATTGTTCCCCTTTAATTCGTGTTGCATAGTCAATAATTCCTATTTCCCTTCGAATAAAATAGAATTGATATTCACAAAGAGGCTTTGTAAGGTATCAGGTAATTGCATATTAATAAGTATAAAGTCTAGAATAGTATCACCTTTTTCCACATGATCTTTAGTGAAATGATCCCTTACTTCAATATATCTTATCTGGAGTGCTAAACTGGTCTTTAAGTTGTCCTCTAATCCATAGTATTTGAGCACATCATGTTCTAACAACAACGTATTTTAGCATCAATAGTGAACAAGACCACTGAATTTCTGCTTTAAGTGCCATTGCATAAGGGAATGTCCAAGGAATTGGCATGAATTTAATGTACTCTTTCTATCTACTTTGTATCCAGTGTGGTCAAAATTAGAGTACCCTATAAATTCCATGTCACCACATCTTAGATATCATATACGAAGGCTCTTGGTTCTAGCAAGATTTTTGAATATCCTTTTCACAACCTTAAAATGAGATTCCGTGTGAGCTTATTGGAATCTTACATATAAGCAAATGTTAAATATGATGTCATGTCTACTTACAGTTAAATATAATAATGATCCAATCATATATTTGCATACCTTTTAAGGGGCTGGTTACCACTTGTACCCAAGTCAAGCTCACAGTTTGAAGTCATTGGAGTCTTGGCATGCTTTGAACTATAAAGTCCATATTTCTTTAGAAATTCCTTAACATACATTATTTGGTTAATGAAGGTTCCATGTTGGCATTGCTTTATTTGTAGTATAAGGAAGAAGTTCAATTCTCCCATCATACCTATTTAAAACTCCTTGCTTATAAGCCTAGAGAATGTTTTACACCAGGATTCATTAGTAACACAAAACTGTATGTCATTAACATATATTTCCACAAGTAGGAAATCTTTCCCATTTGTTTTAACAAACCCAGTCTTGTCCATATTTCCATTTTTTAAATCATTTTTGAACAAGAATTTGCTTAGCCTCTTACACCATGCTTTAGGAGCTTATATCACTCCATACAAGGCTTTGTGTAACTTAAATACATGACTAGGATATTATGAGTTTTCCAAAACTAAGGAATTGTTCAATATAAATCTCTTATTTCAAGTGTCCGTTTAAAAAATAGCATTTCATGTTCATTTAATATCACTTAATGTCCATAAAAGATGCAAATGCAAGCAACATTCTAATAACCTCTAACGTAGGACATAGGCAAAGGTCACGCCATAGTCAATCCCTTCTTATTGCTTATGACTCTTAGCCACAAGTAGCTTTGTTCCTAACCACATTAATAGACTTGTATAGCTCATTTTGTAATATCAATTTCCGTCTAATAACTAGATGGTTCTCAAGTAAGGTGGTCAAGGACCAAACATGGTTTTTTGGTACTGGTTAAGTTCTTCTTACATAGCTAAGGTCCAATCAGGGTCTTTATGAGCTTTTGGAGGGCTCTTGGGTTCTATGAGAGGAAGAAATGTATAGAAAGCACATAAATTTCTTTAAAAAAATGTGTCCTTACACCTAATTTGATATCTAATACCATGTTGTTCATAGGGTGGTGTACAAGAAATTTGTAGCCTCTCAATTGTTCTCCAAGATTCTGATTAATGCTTCTTTCCTACATTGCTTCTTTTGTTGCTTCTTGCCTTACTTCATAGTCCTTACTATTTTCAACTTTAGGGGCTCTAACAGTATCTTTGAATTGGTTTAAGCTACCTAGAGGTAGACTCTGAGTTATTGCTTTGTTTGACTCAGCTCTTTCTTCTCCATCATCTTCATATCTACGAAGTTTAAGATCTTAGAATAATGTTGAATTGAGGCTTCCATCATTGTTTCATCAAACACCACATGGATGCTTTCTTCAAACACATTTGGTTCTCTTATTGTATACTCCGCAAGCTTCACTTTGTTGAGAGTATCCAGTAAAGATATCTTCATCACTTCTTGTATCAAATTTTACAAGATTATCTTTTCTATTATTGTGAATGAAGCACTTGCAACCAAATGCCTTAAAGTATGAAATCTTTATTTTGTTTCCTTGAGGAGCTCATAAGGTGTTATGTTTAGGATAAATGTTATCAAGCATGCGCAGCATAACCATTCATGAAGGACAATAGATGATGTCCCACTCTATTGCCTACCAATAAATCAGTGTGGGGTAAAGCAAAGTCATCCTTGGGACTTTCCTTGTTTAAATCTGAAAAAGCCATACACAAGTGGACTCATCCATCTTCTTTAAGCTCTAAAATGAAGTTGAGTACCCATTCTGGATAGTTAGATACCTTTAGGAAGCCAACATCTAATTGTTTTTTATGCTTTTTTCTTTAAGGCACATTCGGGTTCTATTCAGCAAAATTGTTGATTGATATGCTTCAGATCTGGATATAACAAAATTGTATGCTTGGTGATTTCTCTATCTATGCCAGGCATATCTTTGTAGAGCCATGCAAAAACATCCTTAAGTTCTTCAAGTGTTGAGTAAATAGCTCTTCCTCCTTAACAGTCAAGGATGAACCTAGTTTGAGCTCCTCTAGTTTGTCATCAATTAATTCTAACATTTATCACTTTTGTTTCTTCAAAGATAGCAATTTTATTATGACTTTATTCATTATTCAACAAGCATTTTAGGGGTATAAATTCTTCATGAGTCCAAACATAAGAACCATACTCAGAAAGACTCTTATTGAATGTTTGAATAAGTACATCAGTTACAGCACAAATTGAATTAAGAAAAAGGGGAATGTTCTTCCTCATACACAAAGGGGTTTTATCTCAGACTTGAAATTTTTATTAGGCTTGAGAATTGTCTCATTGTGGCTAGTCCACATCTTCTCAATGCACCACCCTTCATTGACATCGGTGATCATCTATTTAGGATTGAAACATTAGTTTGCCACTGTTAACCCCCACGTTGGATCTGTGTACTTCCTATTCCCTACCCCAAATAGAAAACCGAAGTAGTCTTGACTAACCTCTTAAGCCCAGTCTCTTTTGGCTTAAGTATTTTCAATAAATACACTTCTTCCCTTGGAAGAGTGCAATCATGAATGATTTAAATCTAAGGAGAACTTCCTTAGGTGTGGGATGTATCTTGGCTATGGGAACCCACAACAAGGTGCATCTTCTCCCTCTTTTATGAAAGTTCCATTAAGAGTTGGGGACTAACGAGATTGTATTAATAGATCCCCTTGTTTTACATATGTTTTTTTGTAGTTTTCCTCTCGAATCTTTAGGCGAAGCTCTTGATGAGAGGGCTCATGCCCCAAACTAAAAAGTTGGGCCAAAGGGTTCAACTTGGGAAGAAGGGTGAGCATTCTTGATTCTTTTCCCTAGCTAGGTTCCTAACAAGTGGACGATATTCCTCATCATTGCATTCACCTTCTTGTTAGAGAAGGGATCAAAGTCTAATGGGATTTCATCTTTTGGGTCGATGATAGTGCATTCATCAGCTATAAAGCCCTAATTGTCTAGTTCATTGTCATCATGCGCAGCCTCTAGGACGAGAGCTTTCTTTTCAGTGGCAGTGATCATTAGATCAATGTTTGTGGTTAGTACAACCCTTTAACTATCATCTTGATCTAGAAATCCACCTTCTTTTTATTCCTCTGACCACTATAGGCAACAGTCCCCAAAATGGTCCTACGAATGTTGTCATAGGCTCGTAAGCCTTAGGGTAAAGATGTCATGTCCATTTCGATTATTCCTAACTTCTTTGTTGTTTTATGTGGGCATATATTAATTGATGTTCAACTATCCACTACGGCCATGAGTATAAACTTGTTTCTGTAAGTTATAGTGAGATATAGAGCTTTGTTGTGTTTTATACCCTCATGTGGAAGGTCTATATCATTGATGTTAAGGTTGAAAGGAACCTCTTAGTTGTAAAGAAATCGACCTGTTCTTCGACCGTGCTCTGTACTAGGACCTTCATCTTGGCGGAGGCCTTCGAAAGCACCTCTCAATGATTTATAAAGGAACCTAGAAGATTCTATATTGTCATGCCAGCCTTTTTCTTTTTCAACATGGAGAGGATAAGGTCGTCTTACAGTTCTTGAGGTACAACTAGACGAGGTTGTTCCCCCTCTTTAGTCAAGTGTGGAGCTTCATAGCGTCTTCCATTGTAAGTGAGATGTTGGACTTCATCTTCTTCATCTCATTTGCCTATGCGATTTCAATTGGGATTAGGGGGGTAATCCGAGTGTCTTGTTAGTCATCTCCCAATATTGCATTGACTTCGTCCCCAATGAGAGTAACAAGTCAATTTCTTCTTCTATCGTACAAATTGTGATTATGAAATTCAATGGGTTAGCTTGATTGCTGGGCTCAGGTACATTTGGGATGGCAGGATTCCATCATCTATCAGATCTTATAGGGTATGCTTTAAGGCCAGGCATTGAATGGTGGTACACTATTTCCCACGACAAAAGTTACAAAATGCATTGATGTCATGTTTTCTATTCCTCTTCTCCTTAGGTATATCAGGCATGAGCCCAATGGGCTTAAGGAGCCCTTGACCTTCAAGTCTTTTCGGGGGTCTATAGGCTTTATTCCTACTAAGGTGAAGACATTATTGGCGAGGTGATGTTTAAGGAGCCTTACTTCATTGACCTCATTTATCGCGTTGGCATTAGACCTCATAGCTGCTTTCTTATCCTTAAAGGAGGTTTTGTTGTCTTGATAAGTATTCTGAGGGCCTTTTTGCATTTCTTCTTCTACCAACATCTCAACATTATGCAGTTGCATGAACGTGTTCAAGGGTTGAAACCGCAAATGTTAGTGATTAGTAGACTGAAGGTTTCTTATAACTGTGTCGACTTATTCTTTTTCCTTGAGATTAGCGAGCATTAAGCACGCTTTTACCCTACTATAGGCTAGAAAGTCTGGGAAGCTTCATTTTTCTCCATGTTCTAAAAGTTTCAACTCACCAAGTGTGGCAGGTAACTCCTTATTATAGGAATATTGTGACAGGAATTACTTAGTCAAAGTTTCCCGGGTCCTGACCTTATTTAGGTCTAGGGACTGAAGCCAACTCCTCATCATTTCTCCTAAGATGAGAGCGAATATTTGAGGGAAAACGACTCTGTCTATGCTCGTTAGCCTCATGATATTAATTAAATTCCTTAAATGAGAGGATGGGTTGCTTAGGCCTATAAATTTTAAGTTTTTAGGGAAGGAAAACATGGCAAGCAACTTTCCTTTTAATATGGGTGCTTAAAGCGTTGGATCTAAAACTTGATTCCTAAATAATTTAGAGTTCTTTAAGAGTTGTTTTACCTTCTTTGGCCTCTAATTTATTGGTAAGGGATCCTTATCTTGGATCAAATGAATAGAGAGTGGACATCTTCCTCTCATTCATTTTCAATTTCATGCTCCTGCCTCTTTTTAGCAAGGTCATGTATGAGTCTTTATTGCTCAATAAATTTAGCCTCAAATTGAGTTTCCATTTCGGCTCTTAAATCGGCCATACAAGTTACAACTCATTTGGTAGTGTCACCATCTTCCTCACGATGGTTGTTGATGCCATTCCCTAAAATTGAATTAGAGCTCGAAGATCTTGCTAAGCAACCCTAGTGGTCCCTTCATAAGGGCGCTTCTTGCCTTTCGAGGCCACAAAATTTGGGATTGGAGGAAAGAAAGAAAATTTTTCACCTTTTAAAAAAATATAATTGCCACTTGATTTTGATTTTAGAAAAGTAAGGGGGAAGAAAAAAGACCTTAAACCAAACTCAAGACTGCTGGTGTTGGCATAGCTGGGACCTTAGAGTGCCCTAAGGACCAAGGAGATTAGGAGGAAGCACGAGACATTTAGCATCACGTTGCTAGGCCATGGCTTCCTCTCAACTCTTAGCAGCACACAAGCCATAATTGCTAAGTTACAATGGTATCCTGATTAGAATTGTTAGCAAAGAATTTCAATCAGGCAGACATGAATTCGACTGTTGTTAAGTTATATCCATGAGTTCCTAATTTAAACACTTTGCATTCCTGATAGGGCATTGGTTCTTAGTCAGAAAGGTTGAAACAGACGGACTTGTTTTGAAAAATATGGACTCTCTTGACACACGCCAAGATAGCTCTTTACATTTATTCAAGGTAGTCATTCATATGAGGCTTGATCCTAAATCTATGTTCAAAGGGCGCGCGGTAGAGTCAGTGATCATAACATCCAGGCATAACGGACTTGACCTTTTTATCTTTCAAGTGAGATTTGAAAAGTCCCACATTGGTTCTCCTTAGGTATAGCGCCACAACTAACTAGAAAGGGATAGCTATAATAAGGAGTTCCACATGATGTCAAAAATAAAAGGATAAACTTAGGGGTGTGCTTCACTAGGGGAATTCGATAATCTTTGATATATTACCAAGGCCAAGAACACTGTCCAAAATTCTCACATGATACATGTTTTGAACCATAAAATAAAACTTTTAATTATATTCATTTCTTTCAAGTCTCACCAGCTCACGCACATCCACAATAGAGTTGCCACCGAAACTGCCATTGGACGAATGGCCCCAACGCGGAGGAAGGAAGAAAGAAGGGGTTCGGGCTCCTCGAGGCACAGTTGGCTTTCATTTCCATTTCTTCCACCCCCACCACTCCCTTTTACAAGTGAGCGTGGGATGCATGTCGTTAGTTTTCTCAGAGTAACTTCCATGATGAAGTTTGATAGGATCGAATGATGCTTTAATTTTAGAGAGTCACTAACATATTTTTTTTAAGGACATATAGAAACCTCTAATTCTGCAGAAAATGCCAATCTTTTCTCTTAATAAAATACTTAAAATTCAGAACAAAGAACCGAGGGAGTTAAGAAGGAGAAGGGTTTTTTTCTATAAAATCATAATTCTCTAGATTCCCAAATGTGGATTAAATAATGGCTCCATGGCTATGAACCATGAGAAGGAATTTGGGGATGAAGGCAGGACCTAAGGGATAGTGAAAATCACCACTGGATCACCTGCATCAATAGTGGGCTCTGTTAGAGATGAATGTATTAGAATTTATATTTTCGATTCAATGCAATAAATTTAGTTTCATGAATTAGTCTTATTTAGTAAGGGATTTTATTTAGAAGGACGTTCTTCGATGACCACTTATTAGCAATTCACCTTTAAAAAAACCAAATGTACAAAAAGAAGTAAATCAAGGTGATCACTTTATTTTGACCATATTTTTAAATTATGAAGAAGAATAAAAGCATAAAGTACATAATCATGGAGTATCAAAGAAGAATATGATAAGGAAAATAAGAATTAATAAAAGTGATAAACAAGTTATTTTTTAATTCATGATGCTAAGGGCCTACCTCGATCCAAGCATAATGACAAGGCAACGATTCTTGGCTTCCTTTCATTCCAAGTACGTTAGGGTAGGATAGGGCTAGTTCTTTTCAAAATGAACACCCTTTTGTAAAAGGTTTAGGATTTTGATAGAATTTTGTTACAATCAAGTCTTGAAAAAGAATTTTTTATGAGGGAATGGGTAGAACGTTATTAGAATTTTGCCTGAGAGACGGAGAGTAGAGTTTCCACTAGGATAAGTTGGTGTATCAATTTACATGAGAATGAGACGTGCATGCCTTTATTTATAGGGGTAGTAAGGTGACTTCCCCCACGCAAAATAATTTTAAGAGTATAACCAAATCAATTTTATTCGCAAATATTTTAAAATGAAGCAAAATGGGTTGATTTTAGATGTAATATGCTAAATCAGACCCGAACTAGCTTGATTGCAACAATAAAAAAAATAATCACATGTGATTATACGAGTGGGGAGCAATGAAGGCCCCAACAACCTTCAACAGAACTTAGCAGTACCCGCTAAGTGGCAAAAACTCATCACTAGGGTCTGATAGCACTACTAGAAAAAGTGCTATTTACGAAGGAAAAAAGCGTTGTAAAAAGTTGTGAAAACCGTTGTTATATGTCTTTGATGACGGTATTTAAAACCGTCTTCAACCGTCTTAGAAGGCCTTTTACGACCAATCTATTGTAGAACATTTACATATGTTTACAACAGTTTTTTTATAACTGTTGTTATAGGACGTACTTCTTACAACAAGTTTTTTTTTCCGTTGTAGAAATCCTAAATTATCCACGACTGTTTATACCGTCGTATTCAGCATGGAACCGTCGTAATTGCAAATTTCTAACAAGAATAATTTTTGATGTGACACACAAAAATCTAATTATTTATGACAATTTTTTCCGTTGTAGTTGACTTGATTATCAATTCTGTTGTAATTCTTTTTTTTAATAAATGGTCGTATAACCTAATTTGGGAAATATATTTACAAGACTCGTAACTTAATGAAATTCATATAACAATAAAAAGCCTGGAGAAGAAATGAAACATATACTAATATTCATATAAGATGAAGGCCTCCAAGATGTTTAGGAATGTACACCTCCAGCAAAATAGCCTCAACTCAATACGTATAGAAGAGACATACTAAAAGACTAGCCCATTCACCAAAAACAATAGGCCTAGCTAATTAATTACCAATTAAAATTACCAAAGATTGGCCTATTTGTAAAAATGATAGGCCTATTTACCCAAAAAAAGGCCTAGCCGTTCCATACAAATCAACAGCCACAACAAAAACAACTAATCTTCGTGTGTCTGGCAATATCCACACATCATCTACACTTGAAACCTGCAAAGGTAGAAACATTTCAAACCTTTCAAAGTGTGCATATTTCCCTAATTAAAGCAAATAGAGAACCATAAGCAGGTACAAAGACAATAAGCAAGCTAAAATATGTTGTATTAAATTTAGATTCAAAGATGTCGGTGCATGACATTGCAAGAAAGTAACACACCAGTAGTGCGACAAGTCATATTGTCCACATCAATACAGAATCAAAGTAAACAGATGCTGGAGGCTTTCATCAAATAGGGGCAAGAAACTGTTATCCAAAATGTTCCAATGAGCGGCAACAAAGTAACACACACATCACAAGAAAAGACAATAGCCAACTCAGTCATATTGCCAACTTGGTGATATTGCCCACATTACTTTGCTACTTTGCCAGCAAAGCTAAACTTTCACCCCTCGGGTAAGCCGTTCTCTAACCAATAAAAGCTGGACATGCGTTAATAGGGGCTCAAGATGAACACCTTTCAGGATTGCCACCTATAGGAGATCCTAATAATGGTGAATTGTGCAACCAGCCATCAAATAGACATTCTGAATAACATAAGGTTCTGCAGTGATCCCATGACTATAGATGCATCTAAATTAATATTAGTGTTAAGTCGAAAATCATGCACCATTTTTGTAATTATTTTTAGTATATCATATATTATTTTGTTTAATTTGTTTTGTTTTATATATTTTCAGGAATAACATTAATTAAATAAAGAGTGGAAGATATGATGTCGAAATACGAGTTTTATACGCTTGGCTACAGGACGGTCCAAAAATAATAATTATGAAAATTATTATTTTCAGAATTATTATTTTGGGCTAGGATTTCAAGAATTGGTAAACAGCTACAAGTCTTGATGAAGAAGAAACCTAAGCAAAGAGGGAGAAGAAAACCCTAGAAGCTAAACCCCCACCCTATTAATACACACCCCACGCATAACAATCAGCCATCATCTCCACCTCTTCTCTTCCCTTTTACGCACAGCTTCCCCATCAGCCACAACCCTCCTCTCCTCCTCTCCACACACGCATACATCATCACCACCATCTTCATCATCTTCTCACTCCACGCAGCAGCCCCATTCATCTCATCTCCCCTTCCCCACGCACATCAGCAGCTTCTTCTTCTTCACAGCACCAGCTTCAAATTCTCATCTTCACAGCCCCACACAGCAACCCATACAACCCCACGCTACCTCCTTCCTCCTTCCCATCATCATCTTCATCAACCTCCATCACCATCTTGATCACCATCAATCTCGGCTTCACACCTCACGGCTGTTTCAACCCCACGCATCACCATCATCTTCAGCATCAGCTTCATCGTCATCGATCACCGTCATCTTCATCATCAACCTCTCAAGTAGTGCTGATCTTTGTTTTATTTTACTATTGGTATTATTCATTTTATTATTATTATTATTATTATTATTATTATTATTATTATTAGTTTTAGTTTTGTTTTATTTATTTTGTGGTAGGTTTGATATTAAACATGAACTATTTGAGTTATTATTGTAATTTTAATTTTAAAATGAGTGAGTAAATTTTTTTTATGCTTAGTATAATCTTCTTGAAGCCATGCTAAATTAATAATTTTGAAACAAGTTGTGTGCTTTAATGCTTAGTTGAATTATATTCATGATTCTTTAGCGGTTAGTGTTTATCGTTTATGAAATTTGTGTTAAATCGATTAGAATGCATGCTAGTTGATTAAATACAACTTCGATTGATAGTTTAGAAGATTGTAATACGTAAAATTTATAATCTTTTAGGCCTAGGTATCACCCTAATTAATCATGGATGGCTCAAACCCATCTCTTTTAATTAGGTAATCGCTTTAGATCTTTGTTAAATCGATTTGCTGGTAAATTGGTTACAAAGTGTTAAATGATGTTTTTCTAATACGTAATGCTCTAATTTGGTTAAATTTTTGCGCTGGTGTAAAGATTATCAAATTAGTAGGGTTTATATTAGGGCTGGACCTAAGTAAACTAGGATCTAAGGAAAAACGGGGAAGAACCGCTGGTGGACCTCTTCTACAGTTTAACTCATGAATAAAATTAACTTGTGTGTTAATGATAAATATTAATTTGCATGGTGGATTGAGATTATACTAAGTATCTTTCACAAATTTGATAAATTTTGATTATTATTTATTGCTTAGAATTAATTTGTTTAGTTTGTTGATTTTTGTTCTGGCCTTATTAGCTTAAATATAATTTCAATCAAACCCCCCCAAAGTATAGTCTTTTAGGAGTGTCTAGGTATTTTTAGATAGCTTAGAGTTTGATTTTTGGAGTAGTTATAATTTTAGATTGAGTTTTAGTATTTAATTGCCGGTTTGTTTGAACTTAGACTAAAAATAGTTATTTTTGTTATTTTTCGATTTTAATTAATTCTTAGGGTTTATATAGTGTCCTAGTTTGCTCATATTCAATTTCGTAATTTTTGGAAATTATTTGATAATTTTTCAGATTTATTTTTCGAAATTAATATGTGCAGGTTTTTTGTTTATTAATTCTGAATGTTTCGATTTTTAATTTTAATTTACGATTATTAAGTATTTTTAGGTCCAGAAATTTGTGTCCTGGGATTAGGGTAATTTTCCTTATTATTTTCGTATTTTTATTTATGCAGAATATTTTATTTCCAATTTAAGATTTAATATTCTGTTTGATTATTCTGCAGTAATTGGCTGATTTAATTTTTATGAATTAAATCTGAAATTATTCTGAAGATATATGCCTATAAGGTTACAGAATATTAGTTTAGGATACTGTTTGTTATTTTTAATATTTATTTTTCTGATTATTATTTGCTGTTTTGATTTTTATCAATATTTCAGTTAATATTCTGATTTTATTTTTCTGGGTTGTTTAGGAAATATTTTTACTGTTTTATTTCCAGAATATGACTCATAATATTTAGGAGCATTATTGGGTATTTTTCTAGATTTTATTCATTAGATTTCAATTGTTTTAGAGTTATTAAAATTAGATTTAACAAGTTGATTAATAAAATTACTTAGAAGCAAGCTAGCCATTTAAAGCAATCTTTCCTCGTGGATCGATCCCTACTTCCCTACGCTATAAAAATTATATAATAACCGAAGTAGTGGTTAAATTTGTAGCCCTTGACAGGCTTTACAATTTGCCTCACAGAAGTTGAACCAAATTAAGAAAAGTAGCAACACTCTGAAAGTTCAGTAAATCGTCAGCAATGAAAAACATCTGCAACCCAGAAAAAGTATACAACCACCAACTCCTCCTCAGTCAGAGAATCCACAATGGTACCTCTATCTGCAACTCCAATGATCAAATGCCTCAAAATTATGCTCTTATGCTGCACATCAATTAAAAGTTATAACTGAAAAGCAAGCTAAACAAAGGCCACCTTAGCATCTCTCCATCTACCCAATCCAAAAAAAAATCAAAAAATCAAAAATCAAAAACTCTCCCATAAGCTCCAAGAAGCAATGCCAATCCAACCGATGTGCTTCTAAGCATCATCCATCCCATTATGAGCAACTTAAATTGCGGACAGGCCTACTTACTCTCCACAAAAGCATTTTAACCTAGGCAGGTAATGCTTGGCAACCTAGAGAACCTTTTAGAGAGGACTCAAATCAAAGATCTCATACACAATTAGTAATACGAGTAACAGACCAAAAATCCTTAAGTTTGAGGAAGTGATCCATTTTAAGACATAAAATAATTAAATTGGAATTCATACTCATATGTGAGAACCTTCAAGACCTAAAATAATTAAGTTCTCCGTCCTTCAAAAATTCTAGGCCCCATCTTGTTTCTTTCATTTTAAAATAAAATAAAGGCTCTAGCCCTTAATCTTCTTCCTCCTCCTACGTCTTCTTTACCATCATCATCACCAATACTTACAGAATCAAAGCAAATAGATGCTGGAGACTTTCATCGAATAGATGGTGGGCATAAAGTTTTCATAACTTTCCCAGGTAGAAAGGGTTGGAGGAGGGAAGTAAAGAAAGAAAAAGGTAGAAGAGATGTGAGATGATTATAAATTAAAAACGTAACGAGAAGTATTAGAAAATACTTACCTAGTTCATCAAAAACACAAAAACATGTCCATAAGCATGAATTTCCATCAATGAGCTAAAGAACGTGGCAAGATGTTGGATATTTTTTGTAAAACAATGTCCTTAAGCACCTTGACTTCACCTTGAAGCTCCTCTATATCTTTCTTATGAGCGGCTTGCATATCGTCAATCTTTTTTTGATGGTCAGTTTCATGATGCTCAATGTTATTGAGTCGGCTTTCCAACTCGCTAATGTGCTGATTTTTCTTTTCAAGTTGAGCTTTCAGGTCAGCCTTGCTAGGTTTAGGTCCTCTAACATCCTTTGGTTTCAAACCTAGTCCAAAACGTATTACGTGATCTCAATCTTAACGTCCGAAGCATTTCTCTACAGGCTTAAACTGAGACATGGAAGGGTTCTTCTCTTATCCTCCCAAAATATTGTCCTACGTTGAAAAATACAATGTTCCAAGCAATATGACAATTTTGAAAATTTAAATACAATGCTAACTGACAACAACATTAGCAAGTTAATTAGCTGTACATATACAATTGCATCTTCCTTTTCCAAAGTCCCATCCTTTTTCTTTCGGGTGGCTTTAAAAATCTCCGCAATGTCTGGGACCTTTCCATCCTTGCCGCCCTATTAGGTACAATAAAAAAAAAATAAACTTGACCGATAGTAGTATGAACAACATTGTTTTTGTGAAAACAACTAGAGACACTTGTACATACCAAGTCTTCACAGATGACATCCCGAATTGACCTGCTGCCAGTACAAGGAAGCATAGTCAACCGTGCTCTGTTCTTAGAATTTATTGCACTCTTAATCTATAAATCACACCAGTTAATAATTATAAGACTAGAGGTGTTGAAAAGATTTACATATAAAGAAGCCATCAAATTTCAGCTGACATTAGATAGCCACTACAAGCCATTCCCAGCCTTCTTTAGTCAAACTCTTATGGATGCTCTGTGGTTTTAGTGCTTCTTGAACACTGGAAACCCCTTTAAGGTTATGTTGCATCATTTCACCTCGCCAACCAGTCGATAATCTCCGTGCACAGCTCATGAGCTCCTTTCGACGATGCTCAATACCCCCACCTTTGAACTTATCCTATCACATGTAAAACTTGTCAATCTTTTGGATCGATTTTAAAAACTGAAATTTTCAAAATTTGAGGGGAAAAAAACCTAAAACTTATGCTCTCATACCACAATAGCATCCCACAACTTCTCCAAGTCTTTGGCATCAATTTCACTCTAACTATGCACTCTGACCGGTAACATGTAACGATCATGAACAAGCTTGTTGATATGTCTCATTAGGGCACTCCATTTTTACCCACCAGCCCATTGTTATAGAAAGTCACATCGAGTTTCTCCCCATCTTTAAGAGTACCTACTTGTCTGACCTTATTCCTACCCCGAGGCCTTGAATTTGCACTTTGCTTTCTTTTCTTGCTTTCGCCACCAGTAGAAGCTGAGTGCAACAAAAAAAAATCGAAAATAATAAGGAAATTATATTTCAATTGTCATCAAACCATTATTAATGTCAGTAATGTCTAGGACATTATTAATACCAAGAAATACACATCCATTCATACGCTTTCAAATATGTACTTGCATATGTTTCCTAGCTTGTTCGAAGCCACTTATAGTAGTTGTTGGCCTCAGAATACAGGGCCTGGAACTATCATCTCATGCATAAGGATTAGTAAAGTTCACTTGATCAACACATCTTAAACACCACTAAAAAATGGAATAGAGAATACAAGCAACAACTCATCAGTTGACTTAAGTGACCTTTACAGTTGGACTGAGATTGCGCATCAACGTAGCCTCATCAATTAACTTAATGGAAGACCTCTCAAACACCATTAAAGAAGGGAAGGCAGAATACAAGCATAATACAAGCAACACCTCATCTCAAACATCCATTCATGCACTTTCAAATTGGAAGGCAGAATCAGACAATTCATATCTCACATTGCACATCAAGGCAGCCTCATGCAATTCATATCTCTATTCTAATCACAAGTTCAATGGAATATTCTAGATTAACCCAATTCTTTTGCAATTTTCTCTTAATCCAATTGCTAAAACACATCAGAATTTTAAATATGTTACCTGACAAATCAATTTCTCTACAACCGTCATTACTAGACGGGTGAATTTGGGAGGGGTTTGTATTGTTTATTATTGTTTCCAACTTTTCACCATCTCCTAAACCTTTATTCCCGAAAGAGTTTCTATGTTCTTCAACGATCTCATTTTCAATGTGCATAATATCGTGCTTGTTCCTTGGTACACGTATCAGACATGGTAACAATCAATACTCAATCTTTACCAGATAATGTATCAAATCAAAACAAATAAAGATATTTAAAGATCCATGTTTTATGAAGACAAGGATATGTTCACTACTGGAGTGGAAGGTGTTACTGCTGATCATCATAAGCACCATGTTCTTCAAACACCTTGTTACGTAAGTGGAATTAAACGATGAGAGGGCAAATGATAACATATTTAAAGGAAAAGAAAACAGGAACTCTAGAAACACTACATACAAAAATTTTAGCAGGCAAAATGCTTTACCAGATTCTCCTTCGTTGCTACTTCAGCATGTGGTCCAGCCTCAATGGGAGTTTGATCAACTTGGGTTCCTTAATAGGAGCTTGTTCACCTTGGGTTTGAGCTTCCATTGAAATAGGACGGGAGGATGTCTTCAAGCTTTGCACACGACCCCAGCATAAGGAACCAAGTGGCATAAACCTTTGCTTCACTAACCTCTTTCCTGCATTTGACATGCTCCCTAAGTACATCAGATGCAATATAAGATTAGAAATAGATATTTCATTTTTACCACCAATTAGTCATGCACTGTACGCAGCCAAGGGAGTTAGGGAGGAACCGTATGTCATAAAGTTTGACACTTGATAAGTTACAAACACATTACAAACGCTAAAGTTCCATAACATATTCAGCGAGTACGAAATCATTTATTCCTAGGTCTTATGGTTTCTCTAACCAATGGAGGGTTATCAACAATATCTGCTTTCTACTGCCAACATTAGAATATTCTAAATCCTCCATTGATGTGGAAGTAGCAAACTGGGCATGAAATGAAGAAGCCTGTTGATAAGCTTCATCTGGATCTTCTGCATCTGCTTGTTGCTCCTCTTCCTCGATGGACATCTGATATGAATCACGAGGCTGTACTTTCACCCCTTTTGATTGACATCAATCACATAGAAAACTTGTGATGCTTGAGCTACCAAGACAAATGGCTCACTGGTTTTCAAAAGACACTGACAGTTTACGCTAACAAAACAAAATTTATCAACTTTCACTCCTTTTTTTGGGTCTATGTCCCACCACTTACATCGCAAGAATACGACCTCATTACCTCCAGTGTACTCCAAAGCAAAGACCTATGTTAAAACCCTATAATAGTTTGCAGCAGCTTCTCCATCTCCACTATTACCCACCACAAGAGCTCCACTATTTTGGGTCTTTGGACCATTCTCTCTATCTAATGTATGAAATTTAAATCCATTAGTGATGTAACCACGATACCACTTTACATAAGGTGTAGGCCCTCGAGCTAATGATAAAAGATCTTCTCTAAATGGACAAGTCCCTTCTTGATACACCTCTTCTACATGTAAAACCCCAAAAAGAAATAATAAGATTGACATAAATTTAAGGAAACTCACATAAGATAATTTAGAAAATATAGCTTACTTTGGTCTTAAACCATCTGACGAAATGATTATTCTTTTCATCATCAGTCATTTCCTTCAAAGGCCCAAGCATTTGAGAATGCTCTCTACAGCATATAAGTAATTAGTTTTTATTTTTAATAACCGATAGAGAATAACTAAAATTATTAGAAATAAATGACTCACTGTTGAAAAGGTGAAACTTCAGGGCAATTCATCAGGGCATACAAATGGGCTTGGTCTTTTTCGCGCACATCTAAATCACATAATTTGGTTGCTCCTAATGGGCGACCAGGGTGTGCAAAGGTACTCAGAAGTTTGTTATGTTCCACCCCACCATCATAATTAAGTCCAGGGCAATTAATCCTTGTTTGAATCCCATGTAAATATCTTGAACAAAGTGTCATACACTCATCTGCAATATAGCCTTCAGCCATTGAACCCACAAGACAAGCCCTATTACGAACACGACTATTGTGTGTATAAAGACATTGTTCCCCAGAATACATCCAACAAAACTGCACTGGCCCACCTATTATGGCCTCTTCTGCTAAGTGGATGGGCAAATGTAACATAATATCAAAGCATGAAAGAGGGAACCACCTTTCGAACTTGGACAAAGTTAAAGGCATTTGAGCCCTTATGGCTTCCAAATCTTCTAGTTTCAATTCTTTGGCACATAAAACATTAAAAAACATGGACATCTCAATAATTGCTTACTTCCTTGGTAGGCATGCCTATCCGTATAATAAGAGGAAGCAATCTTTGGAAAAGAATGTGGTGACCATGGCTCTTCAAGCTAGAGATTTTACACTCTTTCACATTTACACACCTAGAGATATTTGAGGAGAAGCCATCAGACACCTTAAGATCCTTAAGAAATTTGCAAAGCACCTGCTTTTGCTTTTGAGATAATGCATAAGGAGCTGGAGGCAACTCAAGCTTACTGCCCTTTTCAAGAGGATATAAATATGGCCTAATATTAAAGTCCTATAAATCTAAACGAGCCATGATAGTGTCTTTGGTTTTCCTTTTCATGTTCATAACAATTCCAAGAATGATGTCTGACACATTCATTTCAATGTGCATAACATCCAAATTATGTCGTAATAAATTGGTGCTCCAATATGGTAGCTTAAAAAAAATAATTTTCTTATTCCAATTATCCCCTCCTTTTTCATGGTCAATTTTCACATTCACTTTGGGAGCTTTACTTAAAGGAATTCCCTCTAGATCTTGCACTTGATCTAGAACTTCACTTCGGATAGTGGGATAAGAGGGTCATCCATCTAGACATTGCCAAACCAATCTGCCTTGTTACGCCAACTGTGGTTCTTAGGTAAGAAGCGTCTATGGTGCATGTAAACTTGCTTTGCACAATGATGTAATCTAAGAGAGTGGGTGTGTTTATGACAAATAGGACACGTAAGTTTTCCTTTTGTACTCCATCCAGATAAGATTCCACACATCGAAAAATCATTTATAGTCCACAATAAGGCTGCATGCAACCTGAAGTTTTGTCTTTGTAAAGCATCACATGTCTCTACCCCTATGAACCACAACTCCTTCAATTCCTCTATCAAATGTTGCAAGTACACATCTATTGCATCACCAGGACCATCAAGGCCAGGAATGATTAGAGACAAGATGAAATTAGATTGTTTCATACAATTCCAAGAAGCCATATTATATGGAATAAGTATAACAGGCCAAATACTCTAAGGAGTTGATGCATTAGAAAATGGTTGAAATCCATCACTCATCAATCCAAGTCTAACATTATGTGGCTCACGGGCAAAATGTGTATGAAGCTCATCAAAATGCTTTCGGGCTTTGGAATCAACTGGGTGTCGTATGATTCCATCTTTAATGCGCTCTTTTTGATGCCACATCATCTCAGATGCGGTCTTAGAGGATATAAAGAGGCGTTGGACTCTCGGCTTGAGTGGGAAGTGCCGCAATATTTTTACTGGTATTTTCTTCCCATTTGCTCTCCTTTTCTCTCCCCCACTGTGTTTATCATCCCTCCACCTCAATGCATGACATAACTTACATGCATCAAGATTTGCATCTTCTTTCCAGAATAGCATGCAATTATTCCTACATGCGTCAATTTTATTATAAGAAAGTCCAAGATCTTTAATAATCATCTTAGCCTCATAGTACGACTCAACAAGTGTAGACCCCGATGGTAACCTATCGTTTTTCGAAAACTGCAACAACATAGAGAAAGATTCATTACTCCACCGACCAAGAGACTTTATATGAAGTAATTTCACCGTTGCAGATAACTTAGAAGAGCTACAACCAAGGTATCCAGGTTGCTCAAAGTCTTTCAATAGCCTATAAAACATTTTTGCATCTTCATTTAGTTCCTCTCCAAAATTTGTATTGCTTGAGGAACCTTGTTCACTTACACCATGGTAAACAGGAAATAGGTCTCTTATTATCTCATCTATCTCATCATCACTTTGATTCCCACTTTCTAATCCCTCCTCTCTAACAAACTCACCCTCCATCTCATCATTTTCATATTGAGGTTCATTAGCCCTTTTATCATGGTGGTACCAAAAAGTATATCCCTCAAGTATACCATATATAGTAAGATGCATCTCAACTATGTGTCTAGCATGCTCACTTGAGTTACAGCACTTTACACAAGGACATTTTATAACTGTCGTCCCCTCTCCCAACCGGCTAAATGAAAATGAAAGGAAGCTTTTAACCCCTTCGCTATATTCATCACTAAGACGATCATGGACAGAGAGAGTCATCCATCTTTTATTAGGAGCCATTTCCTAAAAATCAAATGATCAACGGAACCCTAGCAAGTTCAAATAGAAAATATAATAAACATGAAGATTAATGAAGAAAAGCATAAATTCAACCATATAGCCTTTATGTATGACACAGTAAAATAACATGGTCCCAAGCATATAAGTTGGCAAAAAAATAATCTATTCCATTACCCCTCCCCCATATATATGCTAAGTTTAGGTGGCCAAAGATAAAATAAAAAAAATAATCTCATAGGCAAAAAAAAAGAAAGACAGAAATGATGTCTCCTAGTGAAGTGGTAGATTTAATTATCAACACATAGTTATTACAAATAATGGTGCTCCTTACTTGCTATTATTATTAGGAAAAAATACTCAAGTTTGCTAACTCAATTACATATAGAATGATATGATCCAAAACAAACTAGCTAGATTTTGTAAACTATCCTCACAACAATTATATATTACCTTTCATTAGACTATGACACAAAAAGCTCAGAAGAGACCTAAGCTCCTATAAACTATTAATAATGGTCACAAAGTGCAATGTGACATGTGAGGCATGAATAAGAGGATACATTCACCATATGAAAAATATTTGGACATTTTTGTGAAAGTACTCAAGCTTTTGGATAACAGTCTTCATTTTAGGAATGGAACCTCATCTTTGTGCTTCCACCTCCAATACTATCTTCGAACGCTCCAGATGCCCCTTCAAACTACTCCAATAAGAAAATAGTTTCACTTTCATCCTCTTACTAGTTTTGGAATGTAATTTCAAAACACCAAGAGGTATTTAAAGTGAGATGCCATATACCTAAAACTATTCATTTCTAGAAATCTTGAAATCCTTTGGGCAGAAAGCAGCATAAATTCACCATTTAACAAATTACTCAAGTATTCACTGAAACAATGTTACTCAAACCCAACTATACCTATGTTGAATTGTTGAGTGTTTGACATGCGTATCACATCAGGCTTGCAGTTTTTGAAAAGGTTCGAACATTTTTTGTCCAAAATGAAGCCTCAAATGCCCATATCCACATCCGAGCATGAAATGCCAACATAGGTAAGGTAGTTGATGCAAAACGAAGAGTCAAAATATCCCCAAAAATAAAACCCCAACACCATGTAAGTAGCCTTCATTTTGGGGTTCAGTGACTAAGGTCTTGAACCATTTCACTTCAAATACCTATTAAGATCTTCAACATATCTTTGTAAACAATGTTGAAGCCTGGCTCCAAAAGACCAAAAATTGAACATTAACTTATAAGTCATCAAATCGCACTGAAGTTGTGCAAATAGCACTTCCCAGTGATTACAATTCACAGTCACTGTTTTTACAATGCAGAGCAAGAAAATTAGAAAGCTCCTTTTGAATCAAGCAACCAAAAAAGAATGATTTTGCTAAGTTTCCACTTCCCAGTGATTACAATTCACAATCAAATTGCACTGAAACTATACAAAGATTAATATTGTGATTGATGTTTATATTAAATTCAAATAAATCACAATCACCTCTTAAGAGATTGTTCATATGTCACTGTTTTTATATTCCCTACCACCTCAACTTCTAGTAGCTTGTTCATATGTACACACAACTTGAAGAGATAAAAAGTTATTGTCCCCTTATTTCTTTTGATAAACAAAACTTGAGGTTCCAGGTATTATCTTCCATTTCCATTGCAAAACCCAAATAATAGCTTAGTAACACCACCAAAATCACACCAGAAAAATGCAAATACATAAAAATCAGAATCATCAACTTTACTTAATTGCAATCAACAACGTAAGAGCAAACAGATTCCATCTATCAGCAAGATTTTTCAAAACATAAGCAACTGAAGGATTACAGGCCATAAAATTGAATAAATTTCACAACAATTCACTCAACGAAGAAGAAAAACAGAATCAAACAGATATGTGATGTGATCCAATGTCAGAGATAGGAGACGCGAGCAAGAAAGAAAGCAAATTACTTGAGAAAGACAAGATAGATGCCTTAAACCTACACAAATCGTTGCCTGAAATCACCAACACACTGAAAGCTTCAGCCCTTGTTCGTTTTCTTAAACCCTAAATTTGACGTTGCCTTGAACCCCAGACAAGCTGGAGCTTCTTCCAATTGAACCGTGAATTGAGGCTTTCAATTTCAGGGCATTTTTTGTGAAAGAAAGACAGAGAGATGACTGAGGGTCGCGTTTCTGGGGCAAAGAATGGAAGATCAGATCGGGTAACAGAGAGAGGAAGGAATATATCGTGATTGTGAGATGAGTGACTGAGAATTGAAGGAGCAGATCAAGTAGAGAAAGAGAATTAACGGAGTAGATCGATCGCATTTTTCGGCACTCAGGACAACATTCTGGGTCGCGATTTTGCTGAGGGGAGAGAGAGAGAGTGACTGAGGGTCGCAATTCTGAGATTGAGGATAGAGATAGAGAGAAATAATCCAGGTTGAGAAGATAAACTAATTACAATTTTTGGGGGCTTTTTCAATTTTTGGGGGAAACTTTCCCACGAAAAGGCGCTTAGTGCTCCCACTCAGGCGAACCCAAACCCATTAAATTATTTACAATGGATGTTTCCGGTCATCTACAACGGTATTTTATATCCGTCAATGCTAAATAAATTTTAACAACGGAAAAAATTTCTGTTGTAGAAGATAAACTAATTACAACGGTATTTTGTACCGTCACAAGTTACTGGTCATAAATAAATAAATTTCTAGTAGTGTAGTGCTATGAATCATTTTGTCGTCCCCTTGTTGTAGTTTCAATAGAATTATTTGATGAGAGTTGTATTGTGAGGCAATGCACCGCTCCCTACTTGATACAATGTCATTCACTTAAGCACAAGATCTTGAGTTCAAGCTCCAAAGTTATCAAATGATGCAAACTCCAGGCGTTTTTTGCACTTTCCCTAAGCATAAGCCTTTTTGGCAGTACTTATCTATGCATTTCATGTATAAAAATGAAAAACCTACAAAGCAGTGCTTGAGGAGATAACACATGAGACACAAGCCATCTTAGAATTGATTGGTTAGGGTGACATGTGCTCTTTACATGTTGATGAGCCTGGGTCGATATCAAAGCCAAGATGACAATGCTACTAAGTATTTTCTTAGTGCCCTTCCCCCATCCATATGATTTACACACTAAGCTTCCATGTGTAAATCAATTTAGGATTGATATCATCACCAATGCTCTTTTGTTCACATTGCGGGTTCTCATTGCCAATCTTTTAAGTCTTTTGTGACTAGTGCTTAAGCTTAAAAGGTTGAGATTATCTCTGCTAACAAAGCCCTAACCTAAGCCTAAGCGCTCATGAGTCGAGCTTCAAGCCTTAGAAGCTCAAGCTCGGCTATACCCAAAAGCACCCTTACTCAAAAGCAAAAAGCCTATAATATTGTGATTTAGAAGTATCTTGTTGCTGCAATATTTGCTGCAGATTTAGCTTATAGGTTTTTAGAAAGGCCAAAAATTTTTTGGATTTTGTTGTCATATCTTTTTCAAGAAGAGGAATATGAAAATATATCACTTAGATGCTAGAAATCAATACAAGGGACATATCATATGCTTTAAAGAGTAAGCATGTCATTAAAACAACAAATCTCAAACACCCCAACCATGAGTTTGGAACATATACTGCCTACTAAGAGCAAATCTAACTTAAATTCTCAATACACTGCCTATAACTTCTTTTGTGAGTCAACTTTATTAGACGATGTTGAAATTCATACATAGACAAGATTACATGTATAATCATTTCTATTAGCAAAGAGATATAATCTAAGATCCTCTCTGTCTTATATAAAATCACTAAAACATAGTGATAATTATTTGGCCTAGCTTCACACACAAAAAAAAAAGAAATGGCATTCAGACCATCATTGTACCAACCCCCCCTCCTCTCGCACCCCCCACGCGGGATTGTTTTTTGGTGAAAGTAAGCATTTCCATTACCCCCCAAAATTTGGAATGAAGCACGAGGATGCGACTTTTTGTTTCTCTATTCTGCTTACTAACATTATTTTCAAAATTAAGCATTATATGCTGGTGGTGCTATTGACAGTAGCTCCTAATTATTGCTTTGTATGTGATTTGGATTCTTGCATGCAGGATCAGGTGAGCACCATGTACAGTTGTTGAGGGGTCCTACTTTTCCCTTCAAAAATTGTGCAGTTCCTCTCATTTGATTCCATATAGGCTGCAACAACTGGCACTATAAGAATCTGTTTCAGTACCCTACCACAGTTTTCCTTTGCTAGCACCCAGACAGTGATATCCTCCCAGTTTGTCATAATAAGACTTTTCAGCCAGTAGCTCAATTTGGTCCAAACATCTGTATAAAATCTGTACTCCAAGAACAAATGTGCATGACATTCATCCAAGCCTTGACATAATCCCCATTTTAAATAAGCATCTGCCGTAATGCCCAATTTATGTCTTCTATCGTTTGTGAGCAATTTTCTATGAGCAATTACCTAAAGCACAAAATCGTACCTTGACATTGCCTAATAGGGATGACCAGAGAATTTCGTTTTTATCCCATCTCACATTACCAACGAAATCCATATAAGCTCTCTTTATCTTGTATTCAACTGCCTAAGCTTTAGCAATATTGGATAAGCCCGTCTCTGATCTGAAACATTTTTCAACTACCAAGATGCTTAGGCAGGGCAAAAAATCTCCCAAAATTCTTTCTATTCTTTCTGGACCTAGGGAGTCTCATTTCTTAATGCAACATGAATGAAACCACTTTATCAATAACCTCTCCTTTTGTGGACAAAGGGCCCAAAGCAGCTTTCCTACTATAACTAAATTTCAGATTTCCATATTCAATAAGCCCATGCCTCAAATCTTATGTGTACAAACAGTTTTCAAGGCAACTAAGTGGGTGTTTGGCCTTAATTTTTAAACTGCTTTTAGCATTGTAAAACAGAAATTGGGCCAAACACCCATTTTTCCTAAAGTGAAAAATAGCTTTTGAAAAGTGATTTTGGAGAGAAGAACCCCCAAAAGCAAAAGCATCAAATTGGTGCTTTTGTTTCTATTCCTCACTGATAGGTGTAATCACAAATTACAAGATTGAATTTTTATATATTGATTTGAATGTACGGGTATAATCTCCATGAATACAATGATCCTTTGATTCTTTCTCCTTTTGGATGGATTTTCCCCACCTTTGAATCAAGGGGGTAAGGTCCTATTTATAGGAAAGCCTCCCCCTCCCCCTTAAAAGTCAAGATGGGCCTTGACTTGGGTTTTGGGCCTGTGCCTTTCAATTAGGCCTCACCCTAGATTGGTTTGACTTTATTTGCTTTGACTTTGAGTTTGACTTTAACTTGGGAGTCTATGGGGCTTGGGCCGAGCATTAACTTGGAAGTTGCCTCAAGCCTTGACCAGACGTTGACTTCAAAGCCATTTGACATTTGACTTGGAAGTCGATTTAAGCCTTGACCTTTGACTTGATAGTCAACTTAAGCTTTGACCTTGGACTTTGACTTTGACCTGATTTTGACCGTGCCTTAACTTGGACTTCGTTCGGCCTTGAGGTCGTAGCTTGCCTTGGTAGTCATCTTGAGCCTCGCTTTGGGCTGTGACTTGAGTTTTGACTGAGCCTTGACTTAGAAGTCATTTGGGCTTCATCTTAGGCTTAACTTCAGAGTCTTTTGGGCCTCGACTTGAGAGTCTTTTGGGCCTGACTTGGGAGTCTTTTAGGTCTGATTAAATTAACTAAAAGGGTTGGCCTATTTAATTAATTTAATTTTATTTAGTACGACACGAATAAATTTTAATTAAACGGGTTAACCCAGTTAATTAATTGATTTTTAGTACGACACGAATAAGTTTAATTAAAAGGGTTGGCATTCACACGTTCTCGTACAAAGCGTTTGTCCAATTTGGATGTTAAGACGGATGGTTCATTAAGAGTAAAGAGACGTACTGTGGTTTTCATAGGCAACAAAAGAACTTTAACTCTGGCGAGGAGGTAGAGGAAGAAGAAGTTGTTTCTTCCAATCATATCACCGCCTATGAATGTGGTAACTCAGACTCAGAGATAGAGCTAGTTGAAACTCCTGAGAGTTTCGAAGATGGGCCGGCTACAGTTGATGAGTTTCGAAGATGGAACCAATGAAGGGCCTCGTCCTATCTAAGTAAGCTCCTCACTTACACCTGAAGAACAAAAGCAGTACTTGGAACTCCTGTTAGAGTACAGGGACGTGTTTGCCTGGAGCTATAAAGAAATGCCCGGGTTGAACCCAAAGGCTGCAGTCCATCGCCTATCCATCAAAAGGGGTCCAGCAAAAGGGGTATTTTTCCTGAGAAGCAACTATAGCGACATTTTCGCCCAAAGTTGGTACTAGAAATCGAAAAAGAGGTCAACAAACTCGTAGAGGCATGATTCATTCGCCAGGTCAAATACCCAACATGGATTGCAAACATCGTGCCTGTTAGCAAGAAAAAAAGGGCAATTTCTAATTTGTGTGGACTTCCGGGATCTCAACGACGCTTGTCCAAAAGATTGTTTCCCACTGCCTATCATAGAACTAATGATCGACTCGACTATAGGGCATGAAGCATTATCATTTATGGATTGTACTGCAGCATACAATTATGGCGTTGGAAGATCAGGAGGCCACAACTTGTCGCGCGCCTAAAGGCATTTTTTGCTATAAGGTGATGCCCTTCGAACTCAAGAACGTAGGAATAACTTACTAAAGGGCAATGCAAACAATTTTTAACGATATGCCCCACAAAAAGGTCGAGTGTTATGTCGATGATTTGGTGGTCAAGTCCAAAAAGAAGGTAGATCACTTACAAGATCTTCGTCTAGTCTTTGAGTGATTACGAAGATGGTGATTAAAGATGAACCCACTCAAGTGCGCATTTGGTGTCACCTTTGGAAAATTCTTGGGTTTCATCAATCATCATATAGGGATTGAGATCGACCAATCGAAGATCAAGGCAATCAAAGAGATGCCTGAGCCTAAGAATCTCAGGGAGCTTCGTGGACTTTAAGGTTGCTTGGCATATATATGAAGATTCACCTCAAATCTTGCGGGATGTTGCCACCCCTTCAACCACCTTTTGAAAAAGGGTGCACTGTTTGAGTGGGACGAATCATGTCGAATGGCTTTCGAGAAAATAAAGGAGTATTTATCCCATCCTCCGATGTTGGGGGCACCCATCCCTGGCAAGCCTCTTACACTGTACATTGCAGCCAAGGAAGAATCCTTAGGAGCATTGTGTGTGCAGGAAAATGGGGAAGGGAAGGAAGTCACCCTATATTACTTAGGTCGTATGTTAGCTAGCACTGAATTAAAGTACTGCCTCATTGAAAAGATGTGCTTGTCGCTCATCTTTACTATTCAGAAACTTAGACATTGTAGTGGTCTCCAAAGCCGATCCCATCAAGTACATCTTGTCAAGGCCAATCTTAAATGGGCGACTGGTAAAATGGGTTGTTTGAAGCAGTACGACTTTCTTAGCAGATCATCCAATTCCTGATGATTGGGAGCTCAATGATGATTTGCCAGGGGAAGAAGTGTTCTATATGAATATCCTCCCCCTGGGAAATATATTTCGATGGTGCAGCTAGGCGAGATGGCGCTGGTGCGGGAGTGGTTTTCGTTTCCCCTTAGAAGCACATTCTGCCATATTCATTTGTGCTTACTCAGTTATGCTCCAACAATGTGGCAGAGTACCAAGCGCTCAGCTTAGGTCTTCAAATGGCTACTGAGATGGGGATTATTGACCTTAACATATATGGCGACTCACAGTTGGTCATTAATCAACTACTTGATGAGTACGAGGTTAAGAAAGAAGACCTTGTCCCGTATCACAAGCAAGCATTATGCCTGCTAAACAAGTTGGACATAGTCAAGTTAGAGCACGTGCCAAGCAGTGCCAACAAGATGGCTGATGCACTTGCAAGCCTTGCAGCCACTTTGGCACCGGAGCCGGAAGAAGGAATGACGATTCCAGTATGTAGCAGCTGGGTTGTTCCGCTAGTTGATGAAGACTTAGAGGAGGGCATCAACATGATCTGCGCTCTTGAAATAGATGCAGAAGATTGACATCAACCTATAATTGAGTATTTAGAGCATGGAAAACTTCCTAGCGACCAAAGGCATAAGAAGGAAAATATAGCAGAGAGCTTCAAGCTTTCCTTACTACAACGGAACGCTCTATCGACGCTCTTTTCTTGACCTTTGGTTACGATGCTTGGATATGGAAGAAGCAAAGCAAGCAATGGGGGAAGCTCATTCAGGTGTGTGTGGAGCACACCAATCAGGGCCTAGGCTACACGATCGCATTAAGAGGATGGACTACTACTGGCCCATTATGGTGCAAGATTGCATAAATTATGCAAAGAGGTGTGATGCTTGCCAGTTCTATGCCAACTTCATACATCAACCTCCAGAACCTCTCCACCCAATGGTGGCATCTTGGCCTTTTGAGGCATGGGGGCTTGATGTCGTTAGACCAATCACGCCTAAATCGTCTGCTAGTCACTCCTATATCTTGGCTACCACTGATTACTTCTCTAAATGGGCGGAAGCAATTCCACTAAGTGAGGTCAAAAAAGAAAATGTGGTCGACTTTATAAGGACACACATTATTGATCGATATGGTGTGGCGAGATACATTATCACCGATAATGGTAAGCCCTTCGTCAACAGCATGCTAACTAGCTTGTGCGAGAAGTTTAAGTTTGCCCAGCACAAGTCCACCATGTACCATGCCCCTGCAAACGTCCTAGCGAAAGCCTTTAATAAAACACTTTGCAACTTACTTAAAAAAGATGTCGCAAATCCTACAAGGGATAAGCATGAAAGACTAGGGGAGGCTCTTTGGCCATACCAAACCGCATACAAGACGTTAACACAGTCGACCCCTTTCCCTCTAGTATATGGAGTTCAAGTCGTTCTACCATTAGAGCTCCAAATCCTATCGCTTCACATCGTCATAAACGAAGGTTTAACGGAAGACGAAAATCAGAAGCTTTGCTTAGTTGAGCTGGAGGCCCTTGATGAGAAAGGACTTTAGGCACAACAGAAGTTAGAATGCTATCAACCTCGACTATCAAGAGCATTCAACAAAAAGGTTCAACCGCACTCGTTCCAAGTTGGGGATCAAGTACTTGCGCTAAAAAACCCAATCATCATAACCCACAAGACAGGAAGCAAATTTGCCCTGAAATGGGAAGGACCCTACGTTGTTCGTGAGGTTTACTCAAATGGCGACTAGGAGATAGTAGATGGACAACGGTGTAAGACCCATAAATGGCAAGTTCTTGAAGCGCTATTATCCTTGAAATAGGATGTTGTAAAGCTCCTAAATAAGAGCCTAAACAGCTCATTCTTTCAAGTTAAATTCCTTTGTATTACTCTTGGCCCGCAAGAGTATAAACTGCGAACAGCAAAATAAACCTCAAATAAAAAAATCTTTGTAATACTCCTGGCCCGCAAGATTATAAACTGTGCACGACAAAACAAATATATACAAAAATTTATTTTGTTGAACTACTTAATGACTTGATCTTATTAGCAATTGCAATGTTTCCATAAGTGTGTAGGCAACTCGGTAAACAAATTGCCAAGTACAGTAAAAAATAATAAAAGGGGATTGCATGGCGGCAATCAAATTTCATATGAAAGAGGACACACAGTCCATTACAAGTGTTTATTACAAATATAAAAAAAATAGAGAAAGAGCGAAATAAGCGGAGCGATATATCAATTGGTGTCCATCCAAGTGTCAGGGTCGAGTGAGGATTGCAGTGCTAGCATGACTTGCTCATGCCTCTCCAACTCCTTCGCATCATCGGACGAAAGAGTGGGCACTGTCTTATGGTCGGCAAGAGCTTTGGATCTCACATCAACTACTTGCTCTGTAGCCGCCACCAGGGAAGATTGGACCTGGAAGTCGCCCTTAAACTGGCGCTTCTCTTCCCAAGCAAGGCGAAGCGTGTCCTCGAAATCAACAATGTTCTACTCCACACCCTTGAGTTTCTTTGTCAAGGAACCAAGATCTGCATGAACTGTGGCAAGGCATGAGCACATAAGATCGACCTACTCAGTGCACAAGGCCTTCTCCTTTGCCACATCATCTAGGCTTTGGCATGAGGAAGCTACTTTCTTTAATGATAATAAAGCCGATACAGCACTCCCATAATCCTTCACCTTCTTCCTCAAAGGGGTCAAGTCTCCACAAAGCTTCTCAATCCCCTTGTAAATCATTGGGGCACCATGAAGTTTTCCCTCTATTTCATCAAATTTTGCATTCTTCAAACTAGTCAAATACTCGGACCCCATCACTCGTATGGTGCCGGTGAAGATGCTTTGGGTGGCAGTTTGGGATAGAAAGAAGTCGTGGAGGGAGCATCAACACAAGAGGGTCTTCCTTTTGAACCCCCAGGAGTGCCAACATCAGCGGCAGTAGAGTGCAACCCCATTATGGCTACCTCATGAGAGTTGGGTCCATCATCTAAATGCTGGCTCTAGGTAGCTGATAAATGCAAGGCCTCTGTTCCTCTAGAAGCTGAACCCTGATGTTTGCCTCCTCACAATCTCAATGTCCTTGCCAATGTCTGGGGTTGCCTTGGGTACAAATGATCTAGCTGCACGACTAACATCATCGAGTAACTACTCGTCGACAATGGGTGTAGCCTCTTGTGCCAGGTCAAACTCCCCAAGTTGAAAAAAGAGAGGGGTGAAACAAGATAAGTATGGAATCATTCCATACTAATCAAAAACCAAAGGAAGAAGGGAAAAGAAAACGATAAATAAAACGATGAAGGAAGGGAGCATACGTCCTCAAGATTGGCTAGCTCGCCTGAGCAGCTCTGGACGTCATCAAAAAAGTCATCCCCAAGGTTGACTCCAGCACCCCTGGGGGTCAAAGTCTCGCGCCTCTTGTGCCCTCATGTCTGAAGTTCGCTACAAACTCTCAGTCGCTCTCACTACCTGGCGCCAGACCTCGGTTTCTATTAGCAAAGTGAACTCTCAGGGACCTATGAGCGTCACCACTGGACTCTGGTCCCTCAGCATCTAAATCTGCCACAGGATCGTTTCCTTTCTTCCCCTTGGCCTTCTTCGATGAGCCAGTCTCTACAGCCTTGTCTTACTTGGATGAATTTGCTTCCGTACTCTTCTGCAGGACGAAAGCATTAGATCGAAGGTCATGAATGGTCAGCTTAGGGCACAAAATCTTATAAGCTGAGGTGATATATTGACTTAATGTCAAGGAGCGACAAAGAAGAACGCCCTAAGACATAGTCCCCAAAAATAGGAGCCGCTTCCAAAATAGAAAGACTTCATCATATAACACCACCCGGGTATAGGGATCCTCAAGAAGCACTCTGGGAATTCCCTGGCAAAACCTAAACTGCCTACTAAATCGATACGGGTTGTAGGGTTTAGCACAGAAGGTGGTACCCCGGCGAATAAGAAGGAAACCATCTCGAAGAGTGATCAGGTAGGCCGACTTATCCTCATCCAAATCTCCATCGTCGATAAGGGTCTCTAGTTGGTTTCTTCCCACCATTAGACAACCCAGGTCAGAGACTCTTCCTTAATGTATAAGCTCGCGCACATCCTAGTGTCGCTACGTGTCATTTGTGACCCAGATTAGCGCACCATTAAAGGACCCGGAGGGGGAGGCTGCAATACAAGGTGAGTCTTGAAATAGTGGGCAATCCATCCATGGAGGTAGTGGCAAGGAAAAAATGACCGTGAATGGGAAGACTTCACAGCCTTAGTAATCCCATTAAGGCCACAGTAGATGCTTGCTAGCACAAAGACTGCTAGACTGAATGTAGTACCAGATGCCATCATTCTAGCAATCTCAAAAGTGCCCAGGCGAATGAACTTTTCCCCTGTCTCCGGAAGTACGAAAGCGCACAGCCAATATGATAAGAATGCAGCAAGATAGGTGCTCTCCATTTTCCCTTTGGGAACCCCCAGGCTTCGAAAGACTTCCAACTCATCACGACTACAACAAAGATCTTGGGGCTGAATCTAACCGCTAGGATTTTGCGTCCATATGGAAGTTGAGCTACGGGGGCGACACTGTGTTGGCAAATTATGGATAACCTTCTTCTTAGACCAGAAATCAATCCAAGCTTTAGCACTAACGTCCTTCTCGCAGATAGGCATCTTTTCTAAGCTTCTAAAAGCAGTAAATAGGAATTTGTAAGAAGATGGCATAGTCCTAAAATTCTGCTTGTCCTGATACTCAAATGCTTGGAGGCTAGGGACAGTCTCATCATAAATCTTGCCGCTGATTGGGAGCCCGCCAAGCCTGTGCAAGTCCCATAAGGAGATGGACATCTCTCCAGATATGGTGTGAAGAGTGTTGGTGGTAGGACACCAACTCTCACAAAAGGCATGCAAAACATGCATGTCGCTGCTGTATGAGTATAGCGAGGGATACACTGCTTGGTATAAGGCACATCTCCGCAGGCGTGCCTCAAAATAAGGGAGCACATGCTGTGTCCATTCCCAGTACAAGGAAATGTATCCAAAATCTCCATAAAGAAGTAAGTTCGGGCCCCATCTCCCCTCTCGGATATAATACGATGCCCGTGCATAGGAAATTCGGTGAGAAGGGTGGACTTGTCGTGATACGCGCTCTGCAAGAAGCAACCAACTGAATCATCCTTCACACCTTTTTCCACTCGAATGGAAAACTCAGGAAGAAGGGATGACGGTCCTATAGCAAGAGCCTAATTGGCCTTTGGCCTCCTCAAAGAACGGTAGACCTGGAAGTAACTCCCTAATTGGGGTTTGTCGTCTTCCTTATCGATGACGGAATGAAGAAGTTTGTCGTCATGCTGAAATTCTTTAAGATGCACCATTATAAATCACCTGAAAAATAGAAGAAAACATAAAGTTAGTTTTTTTTTTAGGAAGGAAATCAGCAAACAAAATAATGTCCAGGCAAGATGAATATTACGGAAGGGTGAAGCGTGAAGAAAAATCAATAAAAGCATTAGTTTTCAGCCACCCAATTGCTCCTAGTTGCTCATGCCACTTTCATGCGTATAAGTATCCAATCTAGGCACCAAGGGCTTAGCGGTGAACCGTTTCGCAAGTAGTTCTTTAAGTCTTCATACCACTTTTATGCATATAGGTATCCGTTTTAGGCACCAAAGGCCTAGCGGCGAACCATTTTGCAAATGGTTCTTCAAGTCTTCGTACCATTTTCATGCATATAGGTATCCGTTCCAAGCACCAAAGGCCTAGTAGTGAACCGTTTCGCAAGTGGTTCTTCAAGTCTTTGTACCACTTTCATGCGTATAGTTATCCGTTCTATACACCAAAGGCTTAGCGGTGAACCATTTCGCAAGTGGTACTTCAAGTCTTCATGCCACTTCATGCGTATAGGTATCCGTTCTAGGCACGAAAGGCCTAGCGGCGAACCATTTTGCAAGTGGTTCTTCAAATGGTTGTTCAACCTATACAAGCAACAATACAAATGCAACCAAAAAAAAAAGGGAAGGGGTCTTAGCATACCTAAGAAAAAAAAAAACAAGCCACAAGCGACAAGGAATGCTGTCTTTCAATAAATAAACATGATATTGTGGCACGAGAAAATGCGACAATAAGTGAATGTGATGTTACGACGGCACAAGTAGGCATGAGAAGACTCTTCAGTCTAATAAAAGGGCTTCCTACGGATTCATTTCAGCCAAAGTCACAACTTTATTGCTCATGGTAAAATAAAAAAATGGCAACCTCTTCAAGGCACAACATTGCAAATTTTAGCAAGCTCTTCATGGAACAACATTGCAAATTTCACATAACTTGGCCATAAAAAAAATTATTATGTTGCCTTTATCCCCTAAAGATTGATACTTTGATTTATTCAAGCTATTCAATCCACAAAAAGAAAAGAAAAGAAGAACTTGGCCTCCACATTCAAGGAAAATGAATCAAGGTTAATGTATGATGAAACAAAAGAAGAAAGCAAAGGTTTTTAATACAAGTTGACAAAGCACATGGTAGGCCAAGACAAGAAGGCAGTAAACAGTAACAAAGGCACCAATGTGCAAGCAAATGAGTTAGGCAACACCTTAGTGAATTTTGGCATTAATTGTTCCCTTTTGTGTAGAGAAGTCGAACAAAAAGAAAGACGACCAAGCTTTAGTCTTTTTCACTCTCTCTCTCTTCCTCACACGCATGCCCAGATTATTACTAATGCACATGCTCAAGATTTATGCCCAGATTTTTGCACCAAAAGCTTGACTCTTTCACATAGCAGTCAAACAAAAAAAAAGAGAAGAAAAGAAACGGGTTCAAAGTTATTACCTTGCCTTTTATGGTTGTTCATGGAGAGTTTTTTGGGCACAAAAGAATGGTTCTTTGGCCTTTGTAGTTGATTCTAAAAAAAAAAAAGAGGGTGAGTCAAGCACACCAATGACAAAAGAAAGAACTTGCTCTGTTAACAAAGAAGAAAACGGGCATGAAGTTTTACCCAACAAAAAAAAGAGGGAACAAGGGAAAGGTGGAAATATGGACAAAGTTCATACCTTTGATCAAAAATGGTGCCAAAGACCAAGTTTTACGGATGGCTTCCCTTGCAAACCTGTTGCACCAACAGCAGCGATGGGGGGTGGCTGGACAGTTGGTTCTGGGTTTCTGGGGGCTGGAGAACGACGAAGACGAAGAAGAATAGTGGCTGGGCAACACCAAGGGTTTTGAGGTTGCTAGGTTTGTGGGGGATGAAATGTTGAAGGACGGAGACGAAGAAGGGTTAGGCAAGATCAGGTAGGTTGCTTACCCTAGCCGATGCTCGAAGAAAAGACAACAGTACCCTGGCAAGTGAGTGAAGCATGCCACTTAATGAAATTAGGAGAAGGCAGCCCGGTCTAAGCCTACAAAAAAAAAAGAAATAGAGGAAGGAACAAGCCCAGACCAAGAGAAACGGGAAGGAAAAGCTAGAGGCCGGGCCAGGCCTACTCGGAAGGGTGAAGAAATGGGGCCCGGTCCATGCAAACAAAAAAAAGGGAGAAAAAGGAAAAAGGTAGGTATGGGTTGCCTATTTGGGGTGCCAAGATTGTAAAAGTCTGCCCTAATGCAACTTGGGTCTTTTCTTCCATCATTCCATATGGTCCAGCCCACTTTTCTTCCAACTCTTTGAAAAAAAAAATTTATCGTTTGTTAAACTTTAACTAAAAAAAAAAATTCAACAGAGCATGTTGAAATTCTATTCAATCATTTGTTGTGGAAAATGTCGGGAGAAGGAAATGAAGAAAACGGGTTGCACATGCTTCTAGAAAACAAATCGAGACTTCGATCACACTTATACGACAACAGTCTCGTACATAACCTTGTCTCGAGGGGGCAATTTGCAGGCATTGAAAATTTATTTGTGTCGTACAAAAAATAAATTAAATTAATTAACTGGGCTAACCCTTTTAATTAATTTAATCAGGCCCAAAAGACTTTCAAGTCAAGTCCAAAGACTCATTAGCTAAGCCCAAGATGCAACCCAAATGACTTCCAAGTCCAGGCTCAGTCAAAATTCAAGTCAAGGCCCTAATCGAGGCCCAAGACAGCTACCAAATCAAGTCACGACCCCTAGCCCGAACGACGTCCAAGTCAAGGCGCGGTCGAAACCATATCAATGTCAAAGTCAAAGGTCAAAGCCTAAGTTGACTACCAAGTCGACGGTCAAGGCCTAAAATGGCTCTCAAGTCAACTTCCGATCAAAGCTCGAGACGACTTCCAAGTCAATGCTTTGCCCAAGCCTAGGAGACTCCCAAGTCAAAATCAAAATCAAAGTCAAAGTAAATGAAAGTCAAAGAAACCCAGGGTGAAGCCTAATTAAAAGGTCCAAGCCCAAAACCCAAGTCAAAGCCCATCTTGACTTTCAAGGGGGAGAGGGATGCTTTCCTATAAATGAGACCCCACCCCCTTGATTCAAGGGTTGGAAAGTCCATCCCATAAAGGAGATAGAATCAAATGATCATTGTATCCATAAAGATTGAAGTCATTCATTCAACTCAATTCAAAAATTCAATCTTTATAATTTGTGATTTATGGGAAAGTCTCCCCTTCATTCAAAAGATGAGTCTTGACTTGGGTTTTGGGCCTACGCCTTTCAATTAGGCTTCACCCTGGATTTCTTTTACTTTTATTTACTTTGACTTTGACTTTGACTTGGGAGTCTCCCGAGCTTAGGGTGAGCATTGACTTGGAAGTCACCTCGAGCTTCGTCTGGGCGATGACTTGAGAGCCGTTTTAGGCCTTGACCTTTGACTTGGTAGTCAACTTAAGGTTTGACCTGTGACTTTGACATTGACCTGGTTTCGACCGTGCCTTAACTTGGACGTCGTTCGGGCTAAGGGTCGTGACTTGACTTGGTAGCTGTCTTGGACCTCGATTAGGGCTTTGACTTGAATTTTGACTGAGCCTCGACTTGGAAGTCATTTAGGCTTCATCTTGGGCTTGGCTTATAAGTCTTTGGACCTGACATGTGAGTCTTTGGACCTGACATGTGAGTCTTTTGGACTTGATTAAATTAATTAAATGGGTTGGCCCAGTTAATTTATTTTATTTTATTTTTGATACGGCACAAATAAAATTTCAGTGCCTACAAATTGTCCCCTTGAGACAAGGTTATGTATGAGACTGTTGTCATATAAGCGTGATTAAAGTCTCGACTTGTTTTCTTAAAACATGTGCGGCCCGTTTTGTTCATGACCTTCTCCTAACATTTTCCACAACAAATGATTAAATAGAATTTCAACATGCTTTGTTTAAATTTTTTTTTTTTACGTTGAATAAATAATGAATGTTTTTTCCAAAGAGTTGCAAGAAAAGTTGGCTAGATCATATGGAATGATGGAAGAAAATACCCAAGTCGAAGCAGGCCAGACCTTTACAATCTTGGTGGCTCAAACAGGCAACCCAAACCTGCCTTTTTCCTTCTTCTTTCTTTCTCTTTTTGGTTTGCGTGGATCGGGCATGTTTCTTTGCCGTTCCAAGTAGGCCTGATCCAACCTCTAGCTTTTCCTTCTCTTTTCTCTTAGTCTGGGCTTGTTCCTTCCTCTTTTTTTTTTTTTTTGCTTGTGGGCTTGGACTAGGCTGCCTTCTCCGAATTTCATTAAGTGGCACGGCTCACTCACGTGCCAGGGGGTACTGTTCACCTTTCTTCCTCCTTTCTCTTCGACCAACCACTAGGGTAAGCAACCTATTCTATACGAGAAGTGGTGTTCCCTTGCTTACTTGCTTCTTTCTCAAGCTGATGCTTAGGAGAATCATCTTTTCTTGCTTGAGGGGCTTGTTTGCGAAACCTTCGCCTGTGGATGAAATGGTTGATGGCATGGTTTCCTTAGGTGCAGTACCCTCTTTGAAGAACCTCGCGTCTGCAAAATGAGACTCAATTTTAGTGAATGGCTTAACATCCCTATTTATTTTCTTCTCTTCATCTCGATAATACTTAAGGCACTGGTGTAAAGTGGAAGCCACTATCCATGCTCATGAATCCATGGTCACCCAGGTAATAACCTGTAGGACGTCTTAGCATCGATTACATGGAAGATTGAGGTTGTTGACAAATCCCCCATTATCACTTTGACACGAATCATGATGATTGTGCGCTAGCCCTCAAAGTTGAAGCCTTGAATCATCGTTCAGCTCTTAGAAAGTTCTTCCACTATGATGCCCAGATCGTTCATTGTAGATTTGGGCATGATGTTCATGGTTGAACCTCCATCTACGAGAATGCGCCTGACTTTTTGCTTCCTAATGTAGCCAGCGACAAACAAAGGACGATTGTGAGGCTTGGATCCTAACAAATAAGTCATTGTTGGTGAAAGCGACTGCGGTGTTGCAAGAGGCATGCTGAACAGAGCTTTCTGTTGATCCTCCCACATCCTTAACTTTGTCAGCGTAAAGTTCTGGGTGTTATAAGGTAGCAACAACATGCTGGTACATATGATCTGGCAAACAAAAGATTTATCCCCAGCACATGCGAGCTGGGAAAGCCTCCAGGATAGTCACGGTCTTGTTAACTACTCTAGGAGACGCCTCTTGTCTGTCACTTCCTTCGTCTTCCTCTCCTTTGAGCTTAGAACATGAGGTCATGTTGACTATGACTTTCTCGAGGAACCCTATCAGGAAAAACTCCTTAAGTGTGACAAGGACAAGCGGCTCCTGCTCAAAGAGGTCAATAGGCAGAATTTCATGTCGTTTGATGTTCTTGGACTTCTTCTTACCTTTTGAATGACGAGTACTCTTCTTTCTTCCTTATCTCTTCCTACGACGGAGAGGTGGCGATTGCACTTAGCTTTGCTCCCTTGGCCTCCGGCGAGTGGTAAGAGTTCATCCCTCTTCATCACCATCAGCTTTATCAGAGACATCCCCAAAAAGATCAGTCTCTATCAAAGGACCTTTGGATTCAATTGGAACCACCACAGGCTCCAAACTTCTAAACTAAATTGTAATTAATTTCTCTCCAAGGGAGAAAATCAATTCAGTGTTTACTCCACCATGAGGTCGAGCATGCTTTTGCTTCCAGGGCGATGAAGAACACTTCAGTTGAGTGAATCCAATATTATTTTCCCATCCCTGGCAAGTTGCATAATACACTCCTTGAGCGTATTGCATTTCTCAAAAGGGTGACTTAATCACCCGATGATACTGACAATATTTTGGGTCGGTAACCCTTCCCGCTTCTTCAAGCGTTTTAACTCTGGAAGCTCGACAACCCCATTTTGAAGGAGATCATCGAGCATTCCTAAAAATTCAGATTCAGGGAATCGATATTTCTTCTCCTGCAATTCTTTCAATGTAGGACGCTTCTTTGTTACATCCTTAAATGGCAGACTCTTCTTGACCTCTAATTTAAGCTTTCATGTAATTCGAATTGGCTGGCTTGTGGAGGTGGACATTGCTTCTTTGGTTGTGTTCTTGGAGAACTTAACATTCTTCTTGAATTCCACCTTGTCCTTCTTTGAATCAGTAGGATAAGAGGAGTTTCCACGATGATTAGCTATCGTCACCTCCATATCATGCGCTTCAGTTGCCAACTCTTGGAAGGTCCTAGGCTTGCTCATTTGTTAAATGTACAGCAAATCCCAGTGCATACCTTGGGTGCACATTTCGACGGCGGAGGCTTCAGATAGATGATCCTTGCACTCGAGATTAAATGTGCACCAGCGGTTGATGTAGTCCAGAACTGGCTAATCTTTCCACTGTTTTGTATTTGTCAGCTCATTCATGCTGACAGTGCACTGAGTGCTGTAGAACATGTTGAGAAACTCATGCTCTATTTGTTCCTAACTGTTGATGGACTTAGGCTCCAAGTCGGTATTCCAGTCAAAGGCAATACCCTTTAATCTCCTGACGAACTCTTTCACCATAAGGTCACCATCAGTCCCAACATTGTTGCATGTCTCAATGAAGTGTGCAACATGCTGTTTTAGATTACTTTTCCCATCAAACTGTTTGAATTTAGGAGGGTGGTAATCGTGGGGCATACGAAGAGCATCAACCCTCTTAGTATTCAGGTGAGTTTTGCACAAACCTCCACCTAACTGTGCCTTAACAGCATTTGGCATTAAATCTTGGATTTGCTCAATAGTCATTGATCTAGAGGACTTGATGTTTTTAGACGTAACGTATTTCTTTGGTTGCTTCTCATTGTCAGAGGCCTGAACGTGGACTGACACTTTTCCAAAGTTCTCACTATCTAAGTCCTTTGAAGAAGATTGAGTTGACCGTTTTTTGAACTTCCTAGTCAACTCAAGAATCTTTTCTTCCTGAAACTTGATGCGCGCTTCCTTTTCTGCGCTTACCCTGGTGAGTTTTTCTAGGATGGCCTTCATGTTAGCCATTTTCTCTTTCAGGGTGGTGGTTCCTGCCATCATGGCAGGCATGACAACGGTTTTAGAGGACTCAGCTTCAGTCTCTGGCATGTGCGCCCCCTTTGGTGAGGGCGAAGAAGAATTACTACTGTAGTAATCCTCAACCTCGCAGATTGGAGATTGAAGCTTCATGTTTTGAATTTCATCCATCCAAGATGACGCCTCTTGCGGTGTCTACGAGTCTTGGAGTTTGGATGAGGGCGGTGTAGTTTGCCTAGTAGTGGTCAACTTCACAGCTTTCGCCATGCTCCTACTCTTCATTGCGTGAGTGCGCTTGCTAGAAGTGACACTTGCCTCACAGGATCTAACAACGAGAGATCCCATGTTCTTCTTCTTCAAAGCTTGTGCGGCGATGTCCTTTCTAGCCATGTCTTCGTTGAAGATGATGTTCTTGTGACTTGAAAGCCTTGATCTTTAGGAAAGAGAGATAAGAGGTAGAGATGTCCCACCGAGCGTCCCAAATTTGTAATCACAAATTACAAAGCTTGAATATTTGAATTAATTTGAATGAATGGGTATAATCGCTATGAATACAATGATCATCTGATTCTCTCTCCTTTATAGGATGGATTTTCCAACCCTTGAATCAATAGCGGTAGGGTCCTATTTAGAGGAAAGCCACCCTATCTCCCTCGAAAGTCAAGATGGGTCTTGTGTGCATCAACTACCCAAAGCCAGCATTTAATTGATGGACCCACCTCTGTTATGGTAGCCACGAGGGGGTTACTCTCTGCTGTCGCTGATGTTGGCACTTCTAGCGGTTCAAAAGGAAGACCCTCTTGTGTTGCTGCTCCCTCCACTACTTCTTTCTATCCCAGACCTGGCTCCCAAAGCATCTTCACCGCCGCCATACGAGTGATAGAGTTTGATTAATTGACTAGTTTAAAGAATGCAAAATTTGACGAAGTAGAGAGAAAACTTCAAGGTGCCCCAATGATTTACAAGGAGATTGAGCGGCTTTTTGTAGACCCGACCCCTTTGAGGAAGAAGGTGGAGGATTATGGGAGTGCTGCATCAGCTTTCTTATCATTAAAGAAATAACTTCCTCATGCCGCCACCCAGATGATGTGGCAAAGGAGAACACCTTGTGCACTGAGCAGGTCGATGTTGCGTGCTCATGCCTTGCGACGGTCCGTGCAGATCTTGGTGCCTCGATAAAGAAACTCAAGGGAGTGCAGTAGAAGATTGTTGATTTGGAGAACGCACTTCACCTTGCCCAGGAAGAGGAGCACCAGCTTAAGGGCGACGTCCAGGTCCAATCTTCCCTACTGGAGGCTACCGAGCAAGCGGTTGATGTGAGATCCAAAGCTCTTGCCGACCTTGAGATGGTGCCCACTCTTTTGCCTGATGATGCCAAGGAGTTCGAGAGGCATGAGCAAGTCATGCTAACACTGCAATCCTCACTCAACCCTGACACTTGGATGGACACCAATTGATGTTTCACTCAGCTTGTTTTGCTCTTTCTCTTCTTTTCTTTTCTTTTGTAACAAACGCTTGTAATGGACTAAGTGACCTCCTTCATATGAAATTTGATTGCTGCCCTGCTATCCACTTTTAGTATTTTTTACTATACTTGGTAATTTCTTTACCAAGCTTCCTATGTACTTATAGAAACATTGCAATTTCCAATAAGATCAAGTCATCACGTAGTTCAACAAAATAAATTTTTGTATATATTTGTTTTGTCGTGCACAGTTTATACTCCTGTGAGCTAAGGGTATTACAAAGGATTTTTTGTTTGAGTTTGTTTTTGCTGTTCACAGTTTATACTTTTGTGGGTCAGGAGTAATACAAAGGAATTTAACTTGAAAGAACGGGCAGTTTGGGCTCTTATTTATTACAACATCCTATTTCAAGGATAATAGCGCTTCAAGAACTTCCCATTTATGGGTCCTACCCGAACCCCTTGTCCATCTACTATCTTGTAGGCACTAATTGAGTATACCTTGTAGACAACATAAGGTCCTTCCCATTTCGGGCCAAATTTGCTTCCTGTCTTGTGGGTCATGATGATTGGCCTTTTCAGCACAAGTACCTCATCCCTAACTTGGAACGAGCGCAGCTGAACCTTTTTGTTGAACGCTCTTGATAGGTGAGCTTAGTAGCATTCTAGCTTCTGTTATGCCTGAAGTCTTTTCTTATCAAGCGCCTCCAGCTCAGCTAAGCGAAGGTTGTGATTTTTGTCTTTCGTCAAACCTTCTTGTATGACGATACGGAGCGATGGGATTTGGAGCTCTAATGGTAGAACGGATTCAACTCCATATATCATAGCGAAGGGGGTCAACTATCTTGGCGCCTTGTATGTGGTTTGATATGCCCGAAGAGCCTCCCCTAGCCTTTCATGTCAATCCCTTCTAGACTTTGCGACAAATTTTATGAGTAAGTTGCAAAGTGTTTTATTAAAGACTTCTGCCAGGTCGTTTGCAGAGGCATGGTACATGCAGGACTTGTGCTGGCCAAACTAAAACTTCTCGCATAGGCTAGTCAACATACTGTTGACGAAGGGCTTACCATTATCGGTGATAATGTACCTCGGCACACCATGTCGATAGATAATGTGTGTCCTTATGAAGTCGACCACATTTTCTTTTTTGACCTCCCTTAGTAGAATTGCTTCCACCCATCTAGAGAAGTAATCAGTGGCAGCTAAGGTGTAGGAGTGACCAGTGGACGATTTAGGCGTGATTGGTCCAACGACATTAGGTTCCCATGCCTCAAAAGGCCAAGATGCCACCGTTGGGTAGAGAGGTTCTGAAGGTTGATGTATGAAGTTGGCATAGAACTGGCAAGTATCACACCTCTTTGCATAATTTATGCAATCTTGCACCATAGTGGGGTAGTAATAGCCTATCCTCTTAATGTGATTGTGTAGCCTAGGCCCTGATTGGTGTGCTCCACACACACATGAATGAGCTTACGCCATTGCTTGCTCTGCTTCTTCCATATCCAAGAGCACCGATAGAGCGTTTTGTAGTAGTAAAGAAAGCTTGGAGCTCTCCACAGTATTTCCGTCTTATGCCTTGGATCACTAGGAAGTTTTCCATACTCTAAGTACTCAATTATAGGTTGATGCCAATCTTCTGCATCTATTTCAAGAACACAGATCATGTTGACACCCTCCTCTAAGTCTTCATCATCGGGCGAAACAACCCAGCAGCTACATACTGGAATCGTCATTCCTTATTCGGCCCCCAGTGCCAAAGTGACTATAAGGCTTGCAAGTGCGTCAGCCATCTTGTTGGCATTCCTTGGCACGTGCTCTAACTTGACTATGTCCAACTTGTTTAGCAGGCATAATGCTTGCTTGTGATACGGGACAAGGTCTTCTTTCTTAACCTCGTACTCATCAAGTAGTTGATTAATGACCAACTGCGAGTCACCATATATGTTGCGGTCAGTAATCCCCATCTCAATAGCCATTTGAAGACCTAAGCTGAGCGCTTGGTACTCTGCCACAATGTTAGAGCATAACTGAGTAAGCATAAATGAATACGAGGGAATGTGCTTTTTTGGGGAAACAAAAACCACTCTTGCACCAGCGTCATCTCGCCTAGCTACGCCATTGAAATACATTTCCCAAGGGGGAGGATATCAATGTAGAACACTTCTTACCCTGGCAAATCATCATTTAGCTCCCAATCATTAGGAATTAGATGATCTGTTAAGAAATCTGCCGACACTTGCCCCTTAACCGCTCTTTGGTGTAAAAAGATAAGGTCGTACTGCTTTAAGATTAAGGCCAATGTTGTCTGTCGTCCATTTAAGATTGGCTTGGACAAGATGTACTTGATGTGATTAGCTTTGGAGAACACTTGTACTGTATAGGCCTGTATGTAATGTCTGACTTTCTGAATGGCAAAGATGAGCGACAAGCACATCTTTTCAATGTGGGCGCACTTCAATTCAGCACTAACCAATGTACGACTTAAGTAGTACAAGATGACTTCCTTCCCTTCCCCATTTTCCTGCACACACAACTCTCCTAAGGATTTTTCCTGAGCTGCAATGTACAATCTAAGAGGCTTGCTAAGGATGGGTGCCCCCAACACCAGAGGATGGAACAAATACTCTTTTATTTTATCGAATTCCATTCAGTACGATTCATCCCACTCAAACGGTGCACCCTTTTTCATAAGGTGGCTGAAGGGGTGGCAACGTCCTATAAGGTTTAAGATGAATCTTCGGATATATACCTAGTGACCTTGAAGTCCGTGAAGCACCCTGAGATTCTTAGGCTTAGGCATCTCTTGGATTGCCTTGATCTTCAATTAGTCGATCTCAATCCCTTTATGATGAATGAAGAAACACAAGAATTTTCAAGAGGTAACACCAAACGCGCACTTGAGTGGGTTCAACTTCACTTGGCATCTCCGTAATTGCTCAAAGATTAGACGAAGATCTTGTAAGTGATCTGCCCACTTTTTGGACTTAACCACCAAATCATCGACATAGCACTCGAATTTTTGCTGGAGCATATCGTCAAAAATTGTTTGCATTGCCCTTTGGTAAGTTGCTCCTACATTCTTAATAGCCCCAAGGGCATCACCTTATAGCAAAAAATGCCTTTAGGTGTGCGGAAAGTTGTGGCCTCCTGATCTTCTAACGCCATCAAAATCTTATTGTATCATGTGGTACAATCCATAAATGAAAACGCTTCATACCCTGTAATCGAGTCGATCATTAGTTCTGTGACAAGCAGAGGGAAATCATCCTTTGGACAAGCGTCATTGAGATCCCGGAAGTCCACAAAAATACGAAGTTGCCCATTTTTCTTCATGATAGGCACGATGTTTGCGATCCATGTTGGGTACTTGAGCTCGCAAATGAATCCTACCTCTATGAGTTTGTTGACCTCTTTCTCGATTTTTGGTACCACCTCTGGGTAAAAACATCACTAAGGTTGCTTCTTAGGCAAAATACCCCTTTTGATGGATAGGCGATGGACTACGACCTTTGGTCCAAGCCGGGCATTTCTTTATAGCACCAGGCAAACACGTCTCTGTACTCTGACAGGAGTTCCAAGTACTGCTTTTCCTCTTCAGTTGTAAGTGAAGAGCTTACGTGGATAGGACGAGGCTCTTCATTGGCTTTAAGATTCAACTCTTTTAACTCATCAACTGTAGCTTGCCCCCTATCTTCGAAACTCTCAGGAGTTTCAGCTAGCTCTATCTCCGAGTCTGAGTTATCACATTCATGGGCGGTGATATGATTGGAAGAACCAACTTCTTCTTCCTCCGCGTCCTCGTTAGAGGTAGAGTTCTTTTGTTGACCTATGAAAACCATAGTACGCCTCTTTACTCTTAATGAACCGTCCGTCTTAACATCCACACTGGAGAAATGTTTCATACGAGAAGGGATAGAGCTCTAAACTTCATTTATCACTCCCAAGCGGCTAAACATAGAAATTTTCTCCTGCTGAAGTCGTGAGCTTGAAGACTTTTCACCAATGTTTATTCTAGCAAAAACTTAATGCTTTGGCTGGGAACATCTTTGATCCTGTTGAAGTCAAAGATTTTATGGTCTTTCCCTTTCCCTATATGGGTGAACACTGACGGACGTTTTCTCGAAGTGGACGGTTATAACCTATCAAACACAAAGGGCTTTGGGTTAGGTGAAGCACTTTCATCTTCACTCTCATCTACCTCTTCAGCTAAGATGTGCTAAATCACCACCTTCTTATGCTTTCATCGCCCAGAGATTCTGACTGGCTGAGGAGGCGTGAAACCTAGGCAAACTTTAGAGGCGCCTACTGAAAATCCCTGCTCCTAGATCTTTCTCTGAGTTTCAGTAAGTCCATGAGGGTTGACTTCGACTACCTTTCCTAAGGTAGCTGGATTTTAAAAGTCATAGCCAGCCTTTTCCATAAGCTTGTAGGCATTGGGATCAAATCCCTCCTTAGTCCGCACATTTGGCAAGTCATCACCTTCTTCAGAAGAGACAACAAACCCTGAAATAGGAGGCCGACTCACCTTAGCCCGCCACATTTTAAGGGTTGGAACTATTACACCCTCTTTTAGGGAGGTCATACTAGCTCCATCATCCTTAGTAGCTTGGGTCTTGATGGTGCTGCCTGTGCACTCGCCAAAGAGCGATTCGCCCTCCTTAAGGCGAGACTCGAGTATATACCTCAAAATTGGTGGCATTGATCCTATTAAAGCGACATCTGGTTTAGCAACTGAATGCTGGCTTTGGGGAGCTGATGCATGCAAGGCCTATCTTGATTTTCAAGGGGGAGGGGAGGCTTTCCTATAAATAGGATCCCCCTTGAAAGTCTCTATGAATCACAAATCATAGAAAACGTGTCGTACTATGCTTAGTACGGCACGAATGAATTTAATTAATTAATTTAATTTAGTACGACACGAATAAATTTTTAATTCAAGGGGGAGGGGGAGGCTTTCATGGGTTGGTTATGTGTTTAGTCTCGTGTTCGGGAGTCTTCTTTTTTGAACGTGTGAACAATTTAGTCTCTTGTTTGGGAGTCTTCTTTTTTTAACGTGTCAACAGTTTAGTCTCTTGTCCGAGAGTCTTCTTTTTTGAACATGTCAAAAGTTTAGTCTCTTGTTGAACAGCTGACTTGGTTTTAACATGAACTTTGAGTATGTCTTTTTTTTGTGGTGAACAGTTTAAGCTCTTATTTAGGAGCTAATCCAGCATTTCCTCAAGGGAAGCCGCTGACATCTTGGCTTGCGTCGTAGCTAGAAGAAGCTTACTCCTTAGTTCTTTCTTTTGTGCTGACCCTAGCCCCATGGCCAGTGAGAACTAGGACACGCCTCTTTACCTTCAACGAGTTATCCACCTTCACATCCAAAGTGGAAACACGCTTCATGCGTGAAAGAATTGAGCTTTAGATCTCATTCAATTTGCCAAGGTGGTTGAACACTGAATCCTTCTTTTGGGAAGGCAGTGAGTTTGATGACGTCTCGCCTATCATGATTTTGGTGAAAACTAATGGTTTAGGCTTCTCATCCTTCTTCAACCTATGGAAGACGGAAGGTCTCAGGATTTTGCCCTTTCCCAACCTACTAAACACAGAAAGGCCAGTAGGACATTGGTGCGACGTTGATGGTTGCAATCTATCGAACACCGATGTTTTCAAATTGGTTTTAGTGTTTACACCCTCATCATTATCAACGTCCTCGGCTATGACATGGATAGTTTCTGCTGTTTCATTCAAATCAAAAATGATTCTTCCTTCCCTAGCCAGTTGCATGATGCACTCCTTAAGTGTAACGCACTTTTCAAGAGGGTGACTAATGATTTCTATGGTACCGACAATATTTGGGGTCGGCGGTCAATTTGGTGACACCTTTCTCAAGCAAGTCATCTAGCATGCCTGACAAAACTGAGTCAGGAAATGGATACTTCTTTTCTTAAAGCTCCTTTAGTGTGCGACGCTTCTTTGTCGCAACCTTGAACGACGAGCACTTCTTGTCCCCTAGTTTTGGTTTTCCCGTAATGCGAATTGGTTGACTTGTACAAGTGGACATCGCTTCTTTGGTCGTGCTCTTAGAAAATTTAACATTCTTCTCGAATACAACTTTGTGCCTCCTTGATTCAGTAGAATAGGAGTTGCTGCGATGGCCAGCGATCATCACCTCCATGTCATGCGCCTTGGTCGACAATTCTTGAAAATTCCTAGGTTTGGTCATTTGTAGGACATACAGCAAGTCCCAGTGCATGCCTCGGGTGCACATTTCAACGGTAAAAGCTTCAGACAGTCGATCCTTGAATGCGAGGCTAAGTTCGCACCAGCGGTTGATGTAGTCAAGAAATGGCTCATCTTTCCACTGTTTTGTGTTTGTCAGCTCTGTCATGCTGATAGTGCGCTGAGTGCTGTAAAACCTATTAAGGAACTCTTGCTTCATTTGTTTCTATCCGTCAATGGACTCAGGCTCTAGGTTGGTATATCAGTCAAAGACAATACCTTTCAATGTCCTGATGAACTATTTCACCATAAAGTTGTCATCAATCCTAGCATTGTTGCATGTCTCAATAAAGTGCACAACATGCTATTTTGGATTGTCGTTCCCATCGAATTGTTGGAATTTAGGGGGTTGGTAACCGCGGGGCATGCGAAAGGCATCCACCCTCTTAGTGTAAGGCTTGGTGTATTTGTATAGGTTAGTTCTACGTGAACCTCCACCTAGCTGCGCCTTAACTGCATTTGCTATCAAAGTCTTGGATTTGCTAAATAGTCATTGATCTATAGGACTTGACATTTTTAGGCGTAACACCTTTCTTTGGTTGCTTCTCGTTGTCAGAAGCCTCGGCGTGGATGGACACTTTTTCTGCATCCTCACTTTCTGAGTCCTTCGTAGAAGATTGAGCTAGCCATTTTTCGAACTTCCTAGTCAACTTAGCAATCTTTTCTTCTTGAAGCTTGACGCCCGCTTCCTTTGCTTCGTTCTCCCTGGTGAGTTTTTCTAGGATAGCCTTCATGTTGGCCATCTCCTCTTCTAGAGTGGTTGTGCCTGTTATAATGGTTGGCAATATCACAGTTTTGGAGGACTCAACTTCAGTTTCTAACATGCGTGCCCCCTTTGGTGAGGGCAAAAAAGAGTTGCTGTTGTAGTAGTCTTCAACCTCGCAGACTGGAGATTTAAGTAGGAGATTTTGAATTCCATCCATCCCAGAGGGCACATTTTACTGCGTCTTTGAGTCTTGGAGTTTGGATGGCGGCGGTGCAGTTTGCCTAGCAGCGGTCGGCGTGGCAGCTTTCACCATACTCCTGGTCTTCATTGTGTGTAAATGCTTGCTAGAAGTGACTCTCGCTTCACAGGATGTATGAGAGAGAGATCCCATGTTCTTCCTCTTCGAATCTTGCACTGCAACATTCTTCATGGCCCTGCCTTCTTTGAAGATGATGTTCTTCTGACTTGAAAGTCTTGATCTTTAGGAGAAAGAGATTAAAGATAGACATGTCCCACCAGGCGTGCCAAATTTGTAATCACAAATTACAAAATTGAATTTTTTATTAATTTGAATGTATGGGTACAATCTCTATGAATACAATGATCCTCTAATTCTTTCTCCTTTAGGATGGATTTTCCCCACCTTTGAATCAAGGGGGTAGGGTCCTATTTATGGGAAAGCCTCCCCTCCCCCTTGAAAGTCAAGATGGGCCTTTCAATTAGGCCTCACCCTGGATTGTTTTGACTTTCATTTACTTTGACTTCAACATTGACTTTGACTAAGGAGTCTACTGAGCTTGAGTCGAGCATTGACTTGGCAGTTACTTCGAGCCTTGACTGGACATTGACTTGGGAGTTGTTTGACGTTTGACTTGGAAGCCGATTTAAGCTTTGACCTTTCACTTAGTAGTCAACTTAGGCTTTAACCTTTGACTTTAACCTTGACCTGATTTCAACCGCACCTTAACTTAAACGTCGTTCGGGCTTCAGGTCGTGACTTCCTTGGTAGTCGTCTTGAGCCTCGCTTTGGGCTTTGACTTGAGTCTTGATTGAGCCTTGACTTGGAAGTCATTTGGGCTTCATTTTGGGCTTGACTTAAAAGTCTTTTGGCCCTCGACTTAAGAGTCTTTTGGGCCTGACTTAAGAGTCTTTTGGGTTTGATTAAATTAATTAAAAGAGTTGGTCCAGTTAATTAATTTAATTTTACTAATTTTTAGTGCTTACAATGGGCGTGGTACATTAAGTGTTTATTTTATGTCTTTGACCATTAAACCCTTATGAACACAACTAATTCCTTTCTACCTCCTACATAATGGCCCATCGAATTTACTTTCTTAGAATTTTTCTCCTCTCTCGTATCAGCCCAGTCTCTATTTGAGCTTCTCTCTCCTTAAAGGCTTTTAACCCTTCTCAATTGAAATTACTCATTGTAAATTCAATCTATGCCTTATAGCAATGCTACTCTAGCATGAATCTAATTATAGAATGGGAGATGCTAGTGCTATAAATTTCTTTTACCCAAAATTGATGTAAAACTGCTTGTAGCACCCCCCCCCCCCCAAAAGAGAAGTGAAAAATTGACATAAAATCCCACTCAATCTATGCTTTATATGCGATAAGCAAGCAAACATGGAAAGAATTAAAAGAGTATTGACTATAGAGTGGCCAACTTTTATATGGTATTTCTGGTGAACTATAATCTACTTGTTGATTTCTCTCCTCTCTTCTTTATTTCTTATGTTCAATGCATATCTCTATATTTTTTTGTTTTCTGGGGGGGATCATAGTTTTCTATCAATTGAAGTTTGAAATTAGAATTTAGATGTATTTGTTGTGATTTCCCAAAAAGGTTAGTTTTAACCGCAAGCGCACGGTACTCGTTGTAACACTTGAGGGTCGATCCACAGGGATGGTTGTGAAATTAGGTTACCAGAGATTCCAAACTAATTTAAAACTACATGCTAATTAACTAACTCCAAGGTTATGTTATTTTATAAATTAATGGATTAAATAAAGAAAATTGAAAATTGAAATTGTAAACCATAATCTTTGCAAAATAAGAAGCACCGAACTATAATGAATTTGAGCTCACCAACACCTAGCCGTAGTTGACCAATAAAAGCACTGCAATTTCGAACTGAATTGAATTGAACTGTTTAATGTTTACTTTGAACAATTTAGAATTCGAAACTACAATTTTTAGTTGAATCGAATAGCCCAAGCCAAAACTAAGAACTGAACCCTAATCTGAAACTGAAAAAAAACGATAATTGAAAACCAATAACTGAATCGAAGCACCACTCCTAATCTACTCTACGCTAATCCTCTCTGTTCTGCTGTTTGAGCCCCATTTTAAAATCCAAAAACACCAACTTCAGCCCCTACGAATGCTTATAAACCGCCCATTAATGATGGTGAACAATGGTGGAGTGACTGAGGAGAGAGAGGGGTGCCATGGCTGCGATTATGGCATTTGGAGAAGACGAAAGGATGTGTGATTATGGTGAAAGCACATAGAGGGGCACGACTGCTCTTTTTTTTCTTTTTTTTTGGGTCTGGGTCGTGAAATCATGAGAAAGAAGAAGGGGATAGGGGCCTTATGGCACGTGACATACGTGTGACCTGACTAAGTGAAGCAAGAGTTGGGGGGCTGGACTTGTAACTCAAATATGACGGAAGCGGTGTAGGCCTGCATACTAGGAAGGGGGAAAGGACACGGCACCCACCATGGGGCCTTTGCTCGCTGGGCTTCGGGCATGTGAGCTCGCCTAGGCCTGCTTTCTTATCTTATTTCTTGTCCTATTCAACCTGATCCAACTATTGCACTGGTTCGAGCGAAATTATTTTTTCAACAATGTTTCCAGTTCCTACAAAATAAATAAAAATATTATGAAAATTCTAATTTAACCAATTTATTCCGAGCAATTATTAGATAATATAAGGATATAAAATATCATAATTTATGGTTTAACAAATACCCCCACACCTAAGTTTTGGTCATCCTCGAGCAAAACAAAACTAAAAATCCCAGAAAAGAAAATAAAACAAAATCCTAACTCACTTTTTTGGAATCACGGTTGCACTTAGCATGTGCAACGAGCCCTTTAAACCCCTAGGTTACCCATAGTGGACGAGTAAGGTCTCGTGAGAGTTTACAGAAGACATACCCACAAAATCTATAAAGGAAATAAATCGAAAAAGGACTAGAGAGACGAAAATTGAAAAATAGTTTGGATTTACAAACATAAATATACAAGGGAGAAGACTGTGCACATTCTAACTAACCAAATCACACATGTAGCAAAGATATTAGCATGCATATAAACGGAATGCACTCATCAAGGCTGTATACCCCATGAATGACATGAAAGCACTAACTTTTCACCCCACTGCATATGAAGACTTTGAATCCATCCCAGTGCTCGTGTGCAAGTGCATCATCATCCTAGGGTTTAGGTTTACCAAAATCAAACCCAATCCCACTTGACTGACACAAAATACATTATTGACTTAGTAACATAGGAAGTAAGCTTTTCCAGTAGCAGTATTGCCTCAAAGGGTAGCACCCAGTAGCACATGCCTCAAAAGGTAACCCCCAGTAGCGCATGCCTCAAAGAGATACTTGTCATTCCAAATTCTATTTCATTTCCTTTTCGTTTCTTTCTTTTCTTTCATTTTCATTTTCATTTTTTTCTCTTTTTTTGTGTTTTTTTTTTTTGCTTAGAATGCCAATGAAAACCAAATTAATCGTGTCAAATATAAGTGGGAGAGCCAATCATGGAAGACTAAGACTTAAGATAATGATGATGATATAAAGAAGGATTGGATTACACATCAATAATGAACAATTGGGGTTAGAATTAGGGCTCGTAATGAAACACTGAGGACAGAGGCCTATCATGCATATCATGCTTATATACAAACTAATAATCAAAGCTCAGGAGATTTAAGCTAATCAGAATAGCACAAAGTCTCTCAAAACAAAACAAAAATCTTTTTTCATTTTCCAAATTTTTCCATCTTTTTCAATTTTCTCAATTTTTTTTCGAACTTTTTTCAAAGTTTCCCCACGCCCACACCTAAATCTCACAATTTTCTCGTTTGGAGTGAAAAGAAACATAAAACACAACCATCAAGAAAAATAAATATACAAAAAGAAAAGAAGACTCAAAAAGAAAGGAAAAGGGAAATACGCTAAACAAAAAGAAATTAATAAAAATAAAATAAAGCAACAAATATATAGAAAAGAAAACAAAATAAAAAGAGATAAAGAGGAATGTTTATACCAGGTCAGGTACAAAAGTACACCTAAGCTATAGTCTCCAGAAATATACACAGATAGAGGTTCATGGAGCATCAGCCACTCCATATTAAGCTGAAAAGGGCCACTTAAATCAAAACTCGTTAGAGCACGTAGCAGTTTATCAAACAAAGAAGCCAAACTCTCAATAAAAGCAATGCAATAGAGATTAAAGAGTTGGAGCCAAAATGAGTACATCCACCACAGCAAAAAACCCAAGTAAGGGCCCGCTTTAACTTATTAAATAGTTGGACCCAATCAAAAAACAGGAAGACATGCGTAAAATCAGCCAGTGAAAGGATCATTGGCCTAGAAGTTATATCATCATGAAGGATCGATCTAGGGAAAACATTGGGTCCTAAATCCACAAGTCTTGCAATCTCAAGAAGCTCAACAGTCTGGACTAAATCAAAATTCTCAGTGACAACATTATCAGACTCGACTATTTGAGACGTGCAAGATTCAAGAATGAGGTCAGCTTGGATGGGGTCAAAAGAAAAAGATTCATATTTAGCACATAAACCATCATCAGAATGTCCCTGGAGATCAATCTCACAAGAAAAAGATTCATATTCCATAGAAGGAATATCATCATCAAAGTCCAATTTAGCGGGTTCAAATACCTCCACACATGTCTCCTGTAAAATAGCTTCTTCTGACTCATCTATCTCGTGTTGCTCAATGTCTGGCTTGATGCTCATATCTAACTCAATAGCGGTGTCAAATTGTTCACCCACCTCAAACTAAAAAGAACCATTCAAAGTGGTGTGTGGGTTGGAGGAAATTAGGATATCATCAGTGACATCCTTAGGTGAGCTAGTGAGGGGTGCAAGGCTAGATGATAAAGAATTAGGGAAGTCCTCCTCTTGCTCTACACTAGGCAAAGACATGTCATTATGCAAGTTAGGCATGGCAAGATAAGAGGACTCAAAATCATCATAAAGACTAATTTTAGGTTTAAGAGATCCTAAACCAAAGTTGTACTTACTATAATTCTCCATACTTTGATCAGAACATTGATAATATTCCGCAATTCTCTGTTTTAGATTCTCTATCATTTTATCAGACAATTCATTTATCTTCTTTTCAACACTTGCACAAGTAGCATCAATATATGCACGATATGGACAGTTACAAGTATCATGATAAGAAGAGTCACAATATTCACACAAAACAAGGGACACATAAGAATAAGAGGGGTCATATGAATTTATAAAGTGATCATGAGCGTAAGGATTAGCGTGAAAAATAGACTCATCAAGAGTTGGGCATCCAAATTATTTTTAGTTTGTTCAAACGCATAGGTATCCCAAGTTAGTTTTTCAAAGAAATCTCAAACTTCATCTTGAGTTTTAGATAATAAACCTAGTACACCTCCAGGATAAATAGACTCAACATAACCCAAAGATTCAGAATTTAGACCTGCAGCAATGACCTCAAAAATTTTCCATTTTTTAAAATTTTGATTCAATTGAGCATGATAATCATTAAGTCTCGAAAGATAACTCCAAAAAGGTTCATGCTTATATTGTAGGAAATTTAAAACTGGCATGCTTAAAGCTCTTGTTTTTTCAATTTTAAGAATTTTTTTATTTTTTTTGGATTTTCAAGTTTTTAATTTTTGTTTTTTTGTTTTTTTGGAAAGAAAATACATCTAGGACACTATTTACAAACTAATGACTAAAACAAAAACAAGAGACTCAAATAATTAAATGAACAAAGCAAAATAAACTAACAAAAATAAAACTATGCTGCCAAAATAAAAGAAAGACCAAAAAGACTAAAACATCACACAAAATATAAAATGAACACAAATACAATAGAAGAGCATTTTTTATTTTTTGCTTTGTTGCTGCTACTTCTGTGCCTGCTTCCTTCATAATAACCAAATTTTTAGTCTTTTTTTTTCCAGCAGAAAAGAATAACCAAAATCAAAATTAAATGGACCAAAATAAAAAAAAACAAAATATAATCTCTAATTGAAAATTAAAAGCCTAGGAAATCTCAATTATACTAAAACAACTAAAACTAAACTAACAAACACAAAATCGAAAAATTAAAGATACGTAATGAAAATAAAATTGACGCAAATAACTCAACGCGACCTAATGTCACAACGTCATCCTCGGCAACGGTGCCAAAATTTTGTTGTGATTTCCCGAAAAGGTTAGTTTTAACCGCAAGCACACGGTACTTGTTGTAACACTTGAGGCTTGATCTGCAGGGATAGTTGTGAAATTAGGTTGCCAAAAACTCAAAACTAATTTAAAACTAGATGCTAATTAACTAACTCCAAGGTTAAGTTATTCTATAAATTAATGGACCAAATAAACAAAATTGAATTTTGAAATTGCGAACCATAACTTTGCAAAATAAGAAGAACCGAAATCGAATGAATTTGAGCTCATCAACACCTAGCTGTAATTGACCAAGAAAAGCACTGCAATTTGGATACTAAACTGAACAACAAAAATAGAGCGACAAGCAGAGCAAGCCATTAGGAAAGAGAACATGAACGAACCAAGGTCGCCAAAAATCGAATCAAAGAGCACCCATAATAGATCATCCAAAATCAAAACGAGGGAAGTGAACTGAACTATTAAACATTCACTTTGAACAATTTCGAATTCAACACTACAATTTCCGGTTGAATCCAATAGCCTAAGCCAAAACTAAGAACTAAAACCCTAATATGAAACTGAAAAGAAACGATAATTGAAAACCGAGAACTGAATTTGAGCGTCACTCCTAATCTACTCTATGCTAATCCTCTCTGTTCTGCCATTCGAGCCCCATTTTAAGCTCCAAAAAAGCCAACTTCAGCCCCTTTGAATGCTTGAAAACTGCCTATTGATGATGGTGAATAATGGTGGAGTGAATGAGAAGAGAGAGGGGTGCCATGCCTGCGGTTATGGCGTTTGGAGAAGATGAAGGGATGTGTGATTGTGGTGGATGAAGATAGAGGGGCACGACTGCTCTTTTTTGGGGGGGGGGTCTAGGTCGTGGACTGATGAGGAAGAAGAAGAAAGGGGATGGGGGGCTGATGGCACGTGGCATGCTTGTGACATGACTAAGTGAACCAAGAGCTGGCACGTTGTACTCGTAACTCAAGTGTGAGGGAACCAACATAGGTCCGCATACTAGGAAGGGGGAAATGACAGGGTGCCCACCGTGGGGCCTTTACTCATTGGTCTTCGGGCCTGTGAGCTCGCCTGGGCCTGCTTTCTTATCTTATTTCTAGTCATATTCAATCTGATCCAGCTATTGCACTCGTTCGAGCAAATTTATTGTTTTTTTCTTGGTGTTTCCAGTTCCTACAAAAAAAAATAAAAACATTATGAAAATTCTAAGTTAACCAATTTATTCCAAGCAATTATTAGATAATATATGGGTATAAAATATCATCATTTATGGTTTAACAGTATTACAATGGTGGTGGCCAGCAAGGAATCGAAGGATTTGTCAATAATAATCTTCGCCAATTGCTTCCGTAGATAAGCCGCAAAGGGGGAAAAATGAAAAGGAAATGGAGGTTATGCATAATGAAATGTAAACTGTTTTCACAAAAGCAAGACCAAATAGTTTAAATTTCTAAAAAATACTTCCTTTACAAGCTTGGCCAAACACTTGCGAATTTATGTAAAAAACAGTTTTTGGAAAAAATGCTTTTAATAAGTAGAAATATTTTTGTAAAAGTTTAGCCAACACCCTTTAAAACTTTCCTGTAGTCAGTTAATTTTCTACTCTATAAAAGGGCTCTACACTTCTCGTATAGCTTGCAAGACAGCTTTAAGAGATATAAATAATTGATCCTAAAATGTCTGTATGGATGTGACAACAAATTGCAGGAGTTGCAAGCGACCATTTGTCCATGAGTGAGGTTCTACTAATAACTGCTTGCTGATTAATAGAACTAATAACTGCTCGCTGATTGATGATAATTTATCCACCAAAGGAGCCCATGGTGCTACTAATAACTGCTTGCTGATTAATAGATCTCCTAGATATCTCACAGGCAACACCCTTTTCTTGGCTTTGACAGCATCAACAATTTGTTGAACTTCATTAGGCACTACCCAAAAAAACTTCTGTTCTAGCAAAACTTTTTGAGTTCCCTGATAGATTGATACATTAGCAAGATCATCAAAGCATTTAAACAACAGCTTCACAGAGATTCTATCCCCTCTTGAAAACACTAGCAAGTCGTCAGCAGCCATAAGACCAGTGAGGTTGAGTTTCTCACATATAGAATGGTATTAAAGTCGTGATTTTCAGTCAACATCTGCAGCTTTCTAGACTAAAATTCCATCACTAGTGTGAAGAGTTATGAAGACAAGGGATAACCCTGCCTTAGTCTTTTCTTACCCTTGAAAGGTGCCAAAGTTCCTCAATCATACAGAACATTGTAGTAGACTGTACTGATGCACATATAAGTCCAGTCAACAAACTCAACAAGACAACCTAAGCCTAACATAACATGCTTCCAAAATAGCCACTGAGCAAAATCATTGGCTTTCCTCAGTTCGACCTTGATCACATACCTAGGAGACAAGTTAGATGTGCTATAATGTTTCACTAGCTCATGTACAAGCATATTGTTGTCACTGATGTGCCTACCAGGAACAAAAGCAGACTGATTACTGCAGATAATATCAGGTAGCATAAACTTTAATCTGTTGGCCAAGATCTTAGAAATGATCTTGTGTATAATAGTGCAACAGGCTATAGGTCTGTACTCACCAACTTTATTAAGTTGGTTAACCTTTGGGACTAGAGTGATGGTAGTCCAGTTCCCACTCTTGTAGCTTTTTAGTTGCAAAACAGTTTTGGACTGCCTTCACCACATCATCTCCAACGACACCCCATGCTCTTTTAAAGAATGCAGTTGTGCACTCGGATTCTAGTGGCCTTGTCTTCCCTATTTCCCACACAGCCTCCTTAATTTCTTGTCTAGTAACGTAATTGCATAACTCCTTTTCTTACAGTAAAGCGACTCTTTCTCCCCTATATAATGAAGCGGGATCAAACATTTGCAAATTCTCTTGACATGTTACCGTCGTGTTGATGAAAGTTTGTCTAAACATGCCTTTCATCTCATCTTGATCCCAAACCTGCTCCCCATTATCATTGAGAAGGAGTGTAATTTTATTTCTATCTCTTCTAGCTTTCAGCGGTACCATGGAAAATATTTGGTATTAGAGTCTCTAAATTTTATGCACCATTTGCCCGGATTTATGCCCTAGAATATGTTCTTTGATATCTTCCAACTTCGTGAGGTTGCCCAAAAGATCCCTCTCTTGGTCAACTAACCCCTTATCAAAAGCTGAAATCTGGATAGCAGACTACACAATACCCAGCTTACCTTACATCAATTATTTGTTGCTCAATTTTGCAGTATTTATCACCACTAAGCTTCTTCCAATCAGCTTTCATCCACTTTAGTATACTCCAAACTTAACACATTAAAAACCTTTTTTTTTGGGGGTTTAAGGCCGATGAAGATGATTTCAAAAGTAAGGAAGAATGATATAATTCCAAGCTAGTTTAATCACTGTTTCTAAGTCTAGGTAATCTGCATTGTAAATTGTGTATGATAATACGTGATGTTCACCTTGTATTGCAACATTGCCTAAATGAAAAGTGATATATGAACCCAGCTAAATGAACCAACACCCCCAAAATCCCACGCTTGTCAAAGCAAAAGTGATTGTCAACAAGATTTACCAGTTTACAAGAAATGAACTCTATCTCTATTAGTAGAAACCAGTACAACAGGAAAAGACCATTTACAACTTAAATCGTTTTAACTTTCAATGTACAATAGATGGATTCACTATGAATTAATATCCAAATCAAATATCAGGGCAGCTGTCTGTACAAACCTTAAAACCAGGGCTCTTCATTTCCCGTTTATTAGACTTGAGCAGGCATAGCACAACAATTGACTTGTCGAAAAATATGAATCAGGCAATGGTCACAACTCAATGGATGCTAAAAGATCAAGGGCTATGGTTCACAGTTGAGCCAGTGCTCGGAGGACCACTTGTCCGCCACTTACTTGGAAGCCCCTTCGTTTCATTTTCTGTTTAGATCTCACAAATATGTAAGCTGGAAAAGACAAGGACGCCAAGGTGAGTCCTTTCTGATCCATAATCCAAGAAGAAAAGCATGGAGTTACTCATCAAAGAAGAAGAAAAGCATGTAGTTTTGACCAAGATCTCAGAATAGAATTCTAGAAAAAGAACCAGATAACGTAAGGTTTAACAAAAGTAATGTAATTTTGCAAAAGCGAGAAAGAAAAGCAACTTTATGCAGAACACCTGCCAAAGCTAACCATAGCTTTCCTCATTACATCTATACTAGCAAACCTCAAATAGAAAATTTTCAAAGTAGATGACACCAAATGTTAGAGCCACTAGGTGTACCTCTCTAATAAATTTCAAGCACCCACTGCAAGATTAAGACCAGTTAATTACCAAGCAAACAAGATGAACAAAGACATCTTCTGATGAAGAGTTTCTCCAAGCAATATTCAAGTTTCAACCACCAATGCCCCTTCATTTACAAGAATTAAATTGATTCTCGCATCCCTACTAAAAATTACCCTGCCTAAAACCTAGTCGAGATAAATGCCACAACAATATCTAAATGACTCATCTAACAAAAGTAAGCATTACTCGCAAAATCAGCTAGTTTCTATGCCTAACAGTCATGTGAGTATGGTAAGGCTGCCTACATTTGAATCTCCCCAGATCCCGCGAAAATTGAGACCTGCACTGGGAGGAGTTGTTATTATTGTTGTTGGTCTACGCCCAACAGCTGATATTGAAAATCATATCTGGGCTAGCAAATGGGTACTGACACAAATGAATAATCAGGAGAGCTAAATTTAGTACAAAACCCTTCAATTTCGTCACCTAGACTAAATCCCGAATGGAACACTCATACACACACACATCTCTCTCTCTCGATATATATATATATATATATATATAGAGAGAGAGAGAGAGAGAGAGAGAGAGAGAGAGAATTATCACCAATTATTAGATAGCAACATGAGAAGCATAGATAAGTAGAGTATACCCATCATTCCCTTCTGAAGAAACTGAGCTGAATTCATAATCAAGAACATCATATACGACCGAAATCATCATATAATTACAAAGACAGAAGAAACAGAAAGGGAATCAGAAAACCAAAGAACAAACACGTTACATGTCTAACCACAAACCAAAGAATTTAGAACCTTAAATTGCATATGCCAATTATCATTGACACAAAAATTCGCCAAAATGAAATCAAAAGAAGAATTCCGCAAAAAGAGAGAAAAAGGACCAGAAAGAGCGAGGTTGGCAACAACGGAGAACTGGAAAGCGACTTTAGAGAGCCGAACGAGGACCGGTTTGGGAGGTTGATGAACAGGAAATGATTGAGAAGGCTTGAGATTGTTGTCTGCCTTCTCTTTATTATAGCTTTTGAATGTCAATCGAACAGAACTCATCCTTCTCCTCTCCGTCTCCATGTCCCCTCCCGCTGTGATTGAACTCCACCTTGTACGCAGGGAAGGATTTATGAAGGGTTTAACCGATTGTTCTCCCTTTTTGGATGCCCCAAGTCCAACTAGAGTTGGACACAGTTAACCCGACACAATTGTCGATCTGAAATTGATATAAAATTAAATGGGTTTGGGTATGGATTTTCAGTATGTTTAATTAAGTGGGTTGATACGTTTAACTCATTTAATTAAATAGATAGTGTTCAGCCTGAAATTATTACATTTTTATATCCTTTATTACCTAATATTTGCTTGAAATAAATTATTAATTTAGGATTTTAATATTAGTTTTGTTTATTTTGTAGAAATTTGACACATTTGAAGAATAAATAAATTGCTTAAAGATAAAGAGAGAAAATTGAATTAAAATTGGATTGGGTCATAACAAGCAATTGATTGAGAAAAGAAGAAAACGAATCGGCCCAGTGAGCGGCCCAAAACGCAGCTCCCCTTTCTTTCCTATGGGCTCAACCCTGACTGAGGCTCAGTAACGCAGCTCCCCCCCTCTGTTCTCTTCCTCTCTCTTTTTTTTTTTCCCTCTCAGCGGGCCTGGCCCGTTTGCTTCCTCTTCTTTCTCTCATTTGGGCTGGTTCCTTTCTCTTTCCTTTGAGCCTGGCTCCCTCACTTCTTCCCAGACCAAGCCTAGCCTGCCCATCTTCATTTTCTCACACCTGCCTCCACTTAAATTGTCACACGCGCCTCATGTGACCTGAGCGCCTCACCTCCCCCTTTAATCTTCTCTCTCCTCCTCGATGGTTCTTCTTCCCTTGGCAACCCAGAACCCGAAAGCAGGACCCGGACACCAACGCTTTTTCCTTTCTTCTTCCTCCATCATCATGACGTTTGTTTCTCACTCCTCCATCATTCATTTCAACCCAACAGTTATCCATCCCATTCTCTTCTTCTTCCTCCTTCATTCCCTCTTGCCCAGAACCCAAACAAAGAACATGCAAACAGGGTCGTGCCCCTCCATTTTCTTCCATCTTAATCACACGTCCCTTCATCTTCTTCTTTTACCCATTCCTAACTGAAGCTTCTCTCTCTCTCTCATGCTTCATTATGCGTCATTAACATCATCATTAATTGATAGTTATTGAGAGCAAGCTGAAGGGGCGATGGAGCTGCGTTTTGGGCGAGCTTTTATGGAGGCTTCAATGGCAGTAATGAAGAGGGGGGTAGCTTGAATTGCTAGATCAAAAAAATTGCTTTTTTTTCCGTTCGTTTGAAATTTCAAGAATTAGGCTTTAGTTTTTCTACTTCTTTCATTCCCAGAATCAAGAACTTCAAATTGTCAATTTGGGTTGTAATTCAAGCTGTAAGGAGCCGAATCTTCGAGATTTGAATCGATCTTCTTTAGGTCGTGCTTTTATTTTCTCTGTTTCATTTTCCTCTGTTTGTTTCACTTTTCTGTGCTTCGTTTATTCAAGTTGATGAAATAATTGCAACCAAGTATTGCTGGCTTGAATTATCTGCAATTTGGTACTTTAGTTTTCTTTTGCTGCTTTCCATTGCAAGCTGGCATATTTCTCACAGGTTCGCCAATTAATTTGGTCTATAAATTTATTGTAAGTTGGTTGATTTTAGCATCTAATTTCAATTTAAGTTAGAATTTTTTGTAACATAATTTTATAATTCATCCATGAGGATTGACACCTTCAAATATTACAACGTTAAACCGTATACTTACGGGAAATCATAACAAGTTTTTGGCACCGTTGCCGGGGATGGCGTTGTGAAATTATATTTCCTCGAGTCTTAGTTTAGTACTAGACTTGTTTGAGTCGTTTTTGTTTTAATTTTAGAGTTGTGATTTTTAGTTGAGTCATTCTTTTGTATTTAGAAATTTAGTTTGGTTTTAATTTTGAATTTAGTTAGTGTTTTGATTTTTGATGTTTGTTGATATTAGTTTTAGAGTTTATTGTTCGCTGAAAAAACAATATTAATGCATTTGGTTTATGTGCAGCACAAAGATCCAAGGTTGAACTGATCTAGAAATTACAGCTCAGTGCAGATTTTTCTCTAATTTAAGCATTATGTTCGAATTTTCTGGGCAAATTCTGGGGTGATTTTTGCTATTTTGATTTTTTTTTTCTAGATTCAAGACAATGTTTAGAGTTTGTGTGAATTTTTGTGGAATTTTTGGAAATGTCATGATTTTTCTGTGAATTTTTGACTTAATAATCTATTTGCATTTTTCTGCACTATTCGGGGATAGAAAAAATTTGATAAAAAATATATTTATGCCCCTTATGATTGTGTGGAATTTTCTGTCTATTTTGTTATGATATTGGGAGTTTTATTTTCTGTTTTAGTTTTATTCTTTAGATTTAGCTTGTTTAGATTTTAGTTTATTTTCTATTTTGTTTTAGTTTCAGTTGTATTTCTGTTTTTGTTTTTGTCTTAGATTGAGTTTATTTCTATTTTCTTTTTGTGTGTCAACAAGAAAAAAATATTATAAAAATGCTCTTCTTTTGTGTTTGTGTTCATTTTATATTTTGTGTTATGTTTGAGTAATTTTGGTCTTTCTTTTATTTTGTTATCATAGTTTTATTTTTGTTAGTTTGTTTTGTTTTGTTCACTTAATTATTTGAGTCTCTTCTTTTTGTTTTAGTCATTGGTTTGTAAATAGTATCCTAGATACATTTTCTTTCATAAAAAAAAGTAAAAAAATTTAAAAACTTGAAAATCCAAAAAAATTGAAAAATTCTTAAAAAGTGAAAAAAAAAATTCAAGCATGTCGTTTTTTAATTTCCCACAACGTGAGCATGAACATTTCTGGCATTGTTTGTCTAGACTTAATGATTATCAATTGAATCAATATTTTGAAAAATGAAAAATTTGCGAGATCATAGTTCTAAGTCTAAATTCTGAATCTAGGGGTTATGCTGAATACATGTACCCAAAGAGTTTGCTAGGATTGTTATCTAAACCTCAAGAAGAAGTATGGACTTTCTTTCAAAAATTGGCCTGGGATACTTATGATTCTAAACAAGCTAAAATGAATTTAAAATACCTAACTCCTGTTGAGTCTGCGTTTCCTACTAATCTTTACCCTTGGAACTCATATGATCCCTCTTATGTTTCTATGCCTCCTGCTTGGTGCGGTTATTGTGAATCTTCTTGTCATGATGTTTGTTCTTATCCGTATCGTGATGCTACGTGTGCAAGTATGGAAAAGAGAATTAATGAATTGACTAATAAGATGTTAGAGATTATGAAAGTGAGAATTACTGAATATTCTCACTGTTTGCGTCAGAGTATGGAGACTTGTAATCAGTCTGACTCTCGTTTAGGATCTCCTAAATCAGGAGTTAGTCTTTTTGATGATTTTGAGCCCTCTTGTCTTCCTAGGCCTAACTTGAATGATGCCTAGCATTTGCCTAGTTTAGAACAAAAGGGTGACCTCCCTATGTCTCTAGCTCCTGACCTTGCACCCCACACTAGCTCACCAAAGGACGTCCTAATTTATACCGACCCACCCACCATTTTTTATGACTCTTCTGAGTCTGAAGAGGATCAGGAATCTGAGAATGCTAGTGAGTTAGACATAAGCATCACTACTATCACTACAAGAAAAAGACCAAATAAAGACGGAATCAGCGACGGAATTTTAACATCAACGACGGAATTGGCGACGGAATACGGCTGTCGGATTTTCGCTCATTGCTAAGTATCCGGCGATGGAATTTCAAAATTCCGTCATCAGTGACAACGGATTCAGCGACAGAAATTGCGACATACTTTTTTTGGCAAGGGAAATTGACGGGGCAGGGGGCCGACGGAATGAAGCATCTGTCGCCATCAGAGATGAAATCAACAGCGGAATTTCCGTCGCTGATGGCTACAAATTCTTTATTTCGTCGCCCCCCTGCCCAAAAAAAATTCATGCTAATCCGTTGTCATTCCGTCGCTGGGCTTATCTTTTTTTAAAAATTAAATCGCTTATTTTTTATCATATCTGCTCACACAATTCAATCCCTACAACAAATTTACAAGATCTTCTTACTCAATCAACATCCAATGACTTCAAATATGACTTCATTTGAAACGTTCTTAACAATTCAAACCACATAAAAGTGGAATTTCACATCTAACGCAACACTTTCAACCAAGGGTTTTCAATTCACAAACCACAAGTTCCAAACAAAGTCTCTACATATCACAAACTACAAGTTCCAAATATCACAAACCACAAATCCAAACAAACCAAAAGTTGTCAGTAATTGAGAATGAAATTATATATATGTTTGCAGAAGAGAGAGAAGCAAGCGCCAAATGGGAGGGGACTGACATAAGCACCAGGAGGAGGGGAGTGAAATATGCAGAAATGGGAAGGGAAGTAAGCAGCAAGAGATGTCTTTCGTGAAGAATCAAACAAAAGAGCCACCAGCTGAAGGAAAACTGCAACCAACTCAATCACTAAGATCTTCCTCTTCCTCTTCCTTTTCCTCTGGCTCACCATCTTCTTTATTGCGAGTGATGAGTAAATGGTGGTTGAAATCCCGAGCCAGACGCCTGTTGCATTTGAAAGAAAGGTTAGAGGCGCTGATCGATGCTCATCATTTATTGGCTCAGTTGTTGGTTACTTTGGGTGAGCAATTTACAGGATTCCTCCAATTGCTTACATTTTTCCATAACCAACCGGTAACTTTCAACTTGTAAAGATAGCTCACCCCCCAAGTTGGTTACTACACCCCTTAAGTCATTGAGCTCTTGTTGTGATGGCATAGAACCGGTACCTGCTGACAGGCATTTCAGTGAAGTACGCATTAGTATTGTAATTAAGTAAATTCAATGTATAACGATGGTCGTTGGAACTTTAATATGAAAACTATACCGGATCTTTCAATGGGACTGAAGTAACCGGATTTTCTCATGTTGACAGCCTTGTCACCAATGCCATAGAAACGACCCTTCTTCTTCTTGAACGTCTTCACCCACAACTCATTGGGTTTGGAAATGGCTGATTTGGATCTTGAGAAGTGTCATCCCCGATCCCTTGAGAGTTGATAACATTTTGAAAATCACGTTCAAAGGATTCCTACAATACCGCAACATGCGCACGAAATCATGCATACTACAGTTATTTAAAATAAAGTATACAAGTTCATGTTGAACTACCAATGAAGATTGAAAATAACTAATTACTTACATTTATTTGTTGTGATTTCTTATCAACCCAATGGGCATCTTCTTTGCCCTAGAGTTTGTGAGTGCAACTGAATAATTCAACAATGGTGAGTTCCGTCCCAAGTTGTTCCCTCTATGTACGTGCCAGAAAGAATGATGCCAAGCACAACACAAAATGCAGTATTAAACTTAAACAAATACGTAGCAAACATTAATTCATTTAGCAGACGTCGCCTATGCTCATGCATAGGGATCGAGCCACAAGTGTGGAGAGATGGGCCACCACTTTCTGGAGTTCCCAGTCGGTTTTTCTCGACTGTTTCACGCAATTTCTTGTAATGTTTATTCGCCCAGTACTGTTGGAGTCCCTCTCATTGAGCATCACCGAGTTCAAGCCAAACAGGTTTTTTGTTATGCTTCCTTACTTTACCAAAGAAGTCTCTTAAGCGTGCATTGCCTCGGTTTTCAAAATTCCTTCTTATACGGTCCTCATGGACCAGATCCCAATTAAACTACTTCTGCAATTATGAAAACAAAAAACACATCAAATAATTCAATAGTAATTTATCGCGTTCATAAAAACTGTTAATACGAAGTCACTGTAGTTACCTTGAACTCTCCAAACCACAAATCTCATACTGGTTTGGACACTTTGCCCCAAACAGGCCAAGTTCCGTCAAATTTGCTTTAAAATATGAACGAAATCTTACTTACAACACCATCATTGGGGAGAAACCTAATTGAACATAACACATAAAATTCATTACTTGTTATGCAAAATTCATATACGACTTCATAAGATATAACAAATGAAAACTCATTACCATCTGGCTCATTCCAAGTCTTAGCTCAAGTGTTCCCATGACTGGATTGTGCTTCACTTTCACCACTTTCAATGTTCTCTTGGGATTGGTTTGTGTTAGGGTGAGTAGGTTGGGAAGTGGGCTACACAGTGTGAACATGGGGGTTTGTAGACCTGGCAAAACTGACCTGAGACCCGAGACCCGAATCGAACGACCCGGACCACTACCCGACCCGACATCCGAAATATGCTCACCCGAAAGTGGACCCGAAATCCGAATTGACCCGAACCGAACCATACCCGACCCGAAATTTTCTACAAAATTGCTTGTTTTGACACGACTAGTGTATTTGACCAAAAATTGGTTGACCCGAAATCGACCCAACCCGAACCATACCCGACCCAAACCGAAGCGACCCGAAATGTAACTTAACCCGAACATGACCCAACCCGAATTTGACCCGACCCGTACACGAACCGAATGACCCATTTGGCAGGTCTAGGGGTTTGGAGGAATGTTGTAGGCAAATTGGTCGTACATGGTGCTTTGGTTGAGAATGTATGAGGTCTGATGATGGAAAGCCCTAAATGAGGGAGGCAGTGGTCCTGAAATACCCGGTATGTAAGCAGCCATATTCGCTCCTGGTTGAACTGGTATATGAGATACCTGGGGGGAAGATGGATCAAAGTCCATTGCAGTCGGATCTACGGCAGAGCTCCTATGCCCTCGTCTTCTACCTCGAGGGGAGGACTTTGCTCGACGAGAACTTGAATTTATACCTGAAATAGGTGACAACAAAGCCAAGTACAAATATGTAATGATTGCACATATAAACCGTCTTCCTCATACATCATGATAGGTACATAGGTTACACATATTTTGCAAAGCTCATTCATATAATATAAGTAAATTCACAACTAATTGTTTGACATGTAAAGTACTCAAATACATACGAATTCATAACCACTCAATCATCTACATCCTCATCCTCATCAATGTCATCATCATCATCATCATATAAATGCAAATTTTTTTCAGCTTCATCTGTTTCATTGTTGTCATCCCACTCCCCCTCTTCATCACCATCATCATTCTCTACCTCATCTATCTCGTCATCACCCTGAATGAATGAAAACCCTCTTTCATCATTAACCTCTTCCAGTGGTGCACTTTCATCCACTAATGATGCAGGGATAACGTAATTCACAGGTTCGACGATAGTCGTCATGTCCGTTTGTTGGTCTGCAGTAGGTAGAGTGTACTGCTGATCCACTCTCGTCCTTAGTTTGGTTGGTATGACAACAAACCAATTGACCCTATCCCTTGAACGATCTGCATGTGGCATGAAGTATACTTGTGATACGGTGTTTGGGAAGATAAATGGGTCGTACTTTCGGTACTTTCTTGTACGGTGGAGCTCAATAAGGTTGCTTAGTTTATAAGATCGTGTCTCACAATTCAATGTAGGGTCGAACCACTCACAACTGAAGAGCACGCATCGTTTAAGTGGTTCGCCTGCATACTTAATTTGGACAATATCTTTCAGTGCACCGTAATAATCATTCTCAATATCGCTTTCCCCAGTGCCACAAACACCAACACCACAATTATATATTCTCTTCCCGATGCTTCGAGCTTCTATGTGGAATTTGGATCCATTCACTCTATATATTGTCCACGTCGACACATATCGCTTTGAGTTCATAGCTAATTGGCTCAAGTAGCAATGTTTGTCGATCTCGAATAGTTGAATATAATGCACCTAAGGTGACATAACTTGTGGTTTTAATTAATACGGTGCACCCATTTAACTGTTACGTTAAAATTATGAATAAATGAGTTAGAATACTTACATTCTCACTAAACAAATATGCAAAATGAGTTTCGATGATGGTGTCGACATCTGCGTCGCTGACATTGGGACGTGCAGCTCTGACTTGTTCTGTGAAAATTCTATCACATTTTATAAAGCCTATCAATATACTTACGCTCTTAATGATAAACTCAAATGGAATTGAAAATACCACTCACCCTATATAAGATTTAACTCCATCACAATTTAACAGCACGTGAAGATGGGCAACATATTCGGCATCTGTGAGATACCTAAATCTTTCCCTACCAATAGCGGTGCAAACACGGACAAAGTTGAAAAATGATTAATATGTTCATCGTCATCCTCATTTCTCCTGCACCTAGTGCGCATGGAGGGTACATTAGAGCCGAAGTAATAAGAGGCGAACAATGTCCTCTCTGCCTCTAGGTATGCTTCTGTGATTGAACCTTCTGGACACGCTTGTTGCTTTATCTTTTTCTTTAATCGGCCAAAGAACCTATCAAATTCACAATTGCATTCACTTCTAAGTGATTTCACATATAAGAATTGAGATAAGGTTTCATCGATTATAGTATAATTTACCTCTCAAATGGATACATCCATCGATATTGTACTGGACCACCTAATTGAGCCTCTTCTGCCAAATGCACCGACAGGTGCTCCATTACATTGAAAAAGCCAGAAAAATGATCTTCAACTCACACAAAGTGATAACAATGTTGCGATGCAATTCCTCAAGCATATCCTCCCATAATGTTGAGCATAAGTTCTTGAAGAACTGACTTATCTCAATAAGAGGTTTTAACACATCATCTGGGAGCGCGCCAAATGCAATTGGTAAAAGAGTCTTCATAAATACATAATAATCATGACTTTTCATATTGTTGAACTTAAACTCATTCGGGTCCACGAGATTCCTCAAATTAGAGCAATATCCATCAGGCATTTGAAACTCCTTCACTCATTCACACAAATCTCTTCGTTTATCCACAGGAATTACAAACTTCGCTTTTGGTTTAATCGGTTTACCACTTGGGCCTAAATGTAAATGTAATTCTAGTTTATCACATATTTCTGCAACATCCATTCTTGGTTTGGCATTGTCCTTTGTTTTCCCATGAACATCCATAACAGTGTTGATAATGTTCTCGAAGAAGTTCTTTTCAATGTACATCACATACAAATTATGGCAGAGCAGTTGGTGTTGCCAATAAAGCAACTCCCAAAATATAATCTTCTTCGTCCAGTTGTACTCATTTTCCTTAAATCCTAACATGACAAAGTCACCATTTGTACTTACTATTAGGTAATCTTCCACCCCGGCACAAAGTCACCATTTTCCTTAAACGAGAACTTACCTCCATTTCTTAATTTCAAAGCCTTTAACTGTTTCATACATATAGGACATGCCAATTTGCCATTAGTACTCCACCCAGATAACATTTCATATGCAGGAAAATCATTGATGGTCCACATAAGTGCAGTCTTCATCTGAAATGTATGCCCCGTAGAAATGTCATAAGTCTCAACTCCAACATCCCACAACTCTTTCAACTCATCAACAAGAGGTTGTAAATATACATTTATCTTGTTCTTGAAATTTTTGAGCTCAGGGATTACACAAGTCAAGAACACAAACGGTGTGGTCGTACACATTTTAGGGGGGAGCTTATAAGGTGTAACGACCACCGGCCAAGTACGATCTTGAAGACAATGTGTAAGGATTAAATCCATCACCACATAAGTCAAACCTCACATTTCGAGACTCTACAACAAATTCATGGTAGATGGTATCAAAATGTTTCCATGCTGTCCCATCTGATGGATGACGTAAAACATCGTCCTCACGTCGATGTTGATAATGCCATCTTATGTGCTCTCCACTACTTTTTGATGCGTACAACCTCTGCGGTCGAGGTTTTAACGACAAGTAATGTATCCTTGAGTATGGCAATGGATTCTGATTCCTTTGTTGTGACATTTACCTCTTTCATCTTGAATGCCCACAACATTTGTACACATCCAGGTTTGCGTCCTCCTTATAGAATAGCATGAAACTTTTCCTGCAACAATCAATTTGGACCACATCGTTGTCGAGACCTTTAACAACCTTTTTCGTTTGTCCATAGTTGCTTGGCACACGGTTGTTAGGGGAACACATCTCTTTCATTAATTGAACAACTTCATTGAAATAATTTTAAGGCATATTATAATCAGATTTAATACTCAACAGTCTCACCACCGCAGATAGCTCACTATGGGTAGAGCAACCATCATATAAGGGTTGTTGAGCAGCCTGAACCATATTATAAAATGGTTCGCAGCAAGTGCTTGACCCCTGTTCCCTTACATTTTGATTTGCTATTATAGCATCATCAACCATATCCTTCATCCGATCTATGTTGGATTCAGAATAGTCATTATTAACATGAGTTGAACCTCCAACATCGAAAATTTCACTATTTAAATACCCAGAACCATATTCCTGAGGTTCTATTTCCCCATGACTCATCCAAAAGCAATACCCTTACACAAAACCCTCATACATAAGGTGCATCTTGGCCTCATCAGGTGTCAAGTACACTCTATTTTTACATTTCCCACAAGGACATCTATACTTTCCCCCATTCAAAAACTCTGTCCGTGAACGTGCAAATTAATCGAATTCGTTTACTCCATCTAGAAATTTTTGCGTATAACCACTACGATCAGGCAGTAATCTATTATACATCCACCTACGATGTGGAAGACCATTCATATTCTGCTCAAATAACAATAACTACATAAGGTATTTGATAAGAATTAATTTTAATCAAAATTATAATAATTACATAAATTACGCAATTATATATTATACATGCTTACTTTAAAATTTCAACATGCACAAAAAAAAAACTTATAAATTTCGATAAATATACTTACATTCTCACGAATATCACAAAACTAATAATTCATGCATAGTTGACCACTTTATTTGACCAACATATCAAATTTCAACTTAAAATTACTAAATCTAAGTATACATTGCATTGGGCGAAATCTTTAAACAAATATGAGTTACAATTTCATACAAACATCACATTTGAACAAAATTATAAACTAAAGCATCTCAATCCACCAACATATCATCTTTCAAGTTCACATCATCAAACCTAAACCCTAAATTGTATTGAGCAAAATCTCCAACCAAATTCCGACAACATTATCAATTAAAACATTTCATTCCACCAACATCTGAAATTTCAACTACCAATCCTCAACCCTAAATCGCATTTACCAAATTCTTGTAACGAATTAGAGCAATAACCTCACACAAATTGCACATTTCAACAACAATATCAATTAAACCATTTCATTCCACCAACATATCAAACTTTAACTTCAAACTACCAAACGTAAACCTAAATCGCATTTACCCTAATCTTGAACTAAATTAAAGCAATAACCTCACACAAACACCATATTTAAACATAAATATGAACTAATTATGAAATTCTAACAATGTAATACAAAAATTTGAAGAAATTTCAAGTAGTTTAGTTGAAAAAAATACCTCAATTTACTCCAAAAAACCGACGGTGAGGGGGCAACAGACAGCGGCTAGTGGCGGGGGCGATGACAGACGGCGGCGGGGGGAACAGGGGACCGCCGACGGTGGGTGGGCAGGGGCGGAGGAGGTGGCCGATGGCTCGGCAGTAGCAAAGTGCACGACATCCCTCTCTCTCTCTTCGAAGCTTTGCAAAATAAAACCAGAGAAATCTGGTTTCATTTTAAAGGAGTGGCGACGGAAATTCCGTTACCAGTTTTTATTTTTTAAAAAAATTAATTATGGCAACCGAAATTCCGTCGCCCACTATCAATTCTGGCGACGGATTAAAATTTTCGTCGCCATATCTGTCGCATAATCTGACTTTTTTGTAAAACTATTTTTCAGTTGCCATTTCCGTCGCCAAATCTGTCGTAATTTTTTTACCGTCGCTAAATTTCATCATTAATATGAAATTTTTTAGCAGTGTATAGCTGAGGGTCATGATGAGTCAGAATACATTTCTGCACAGGAGTCAAGTGAAAAGGAAGTTGTGCCCACTAATTTGGAACTTAATGTTGACATTCTGGCTGTTGAATATGAATCTTTTTCATGTGGGTTTAATATTACTGCACATCTTGATGAGAATTTTTGTATTGAATATGAATCATTCTCCTTTGACCCTCTAATTCCTCATGACTCATTTCCTGTTGAATATGAGTCGTTCTGTTTTGATATCAATGTGAGTTTGGTTGTGGACTTGTGTATTGATTATGAATCTTTTTCTTTTGGCCTCATTCAAGCTGAACTCCTCTTTAAATCTCACAAGTCTGACTTTGTTGAATCTGTGAATGTTGCCCCTGAGAAATCTGCCTTAGACCAAACTCCTACACATATTGATCTTAAAGGACTTGTAGATTTATGACTCACTAATTTGCCTCAACCATTCATTCATGATGATATACTTTCTAGGCCAATGACCCACTTGCTGGCTACTTTTAAGTATGTCTATCTATTTTTTGATTGGGTCCAACAGTTTGAAAAATTGAAACGGGTCCTTACTTGTGCTGAATTATTGTGGTGGATGTACTCTATTTGGTATCAACTCTTACATGTTCATTGTCTTACTTTTATTAAGAATTGGCCTTCTGTATTTGACAAGCTACTTCGTACTTTAACAAGTTTTGATTTAAGTAGTGATGTTCCATTTGATATGGAATGGCTGATGCTCCATAAGCCTCTATCTAAGCACATTTCACGAGGTTATAGCTTAAGTGTACTCCTGTACCTGACCTGGTATAAACGTTCTTCTTTATCTCTTCTTTTTATTTTATTTTCGTTTGTATATATTTGTTGCTTTGTTTTATTTTTATTGTTTTCTTTTTGAGTTTTAGAGTCATATCATTTTCCTTTCTTTTTGAGCCTTAGTTTTCTTTTTATTTTATTTTTTGTATGTTTCTTTTCACTCCCAATGAGGACACTGTGAGATTCAAGTGTGAGGTTGGAGAAACTTTGAAAAAGTTTGAAAAACAGTTTGAACAAATTAAAATTGAAAAAAAAATATTAAAAAAAATTGAAAATGGAAAATCCAAAAAGATTTTGTTTTGTTCTGGGGGGAGTTTAGTACTTTTCTAATCAACTTAAATTCCCTGTGTTTTGATTATTAGCTTGTATGTACGCATGATGTGCATGTTAGGTCTCCATCCTTGGTATGTCATTCTTAGCTCTAATTCTAACCCAATTTGTTCATTATCACTATGTAATCCAATCTCTATTTATATTATCCTCATTGTCTTAAGGTCTTAGCTTTCCATGATTGGCTCTCCTACTTGATTTTGACATAATTAATTAATTTATTTTTTTGAAAAAAAAAAATTGAAAAAAAAGAAAGAAAGATAAATGAAATAAAATTGGAATGACAAGTATCCCTTTGAGGCATGCGCTACTGGACATTACCCTTTGAGGCACGTGCTACTGGGTGTTACCCTTTAAGGCAATACTGCTACTGGAAAAGCTTGCTTCCTATGTTAATAAACCAATAACGTAGTTTGTATCAGTCAAGTAGGATTGAGTTTGATTTTGGTAAACCTAAGCCCGAAGATGATGCACTTGCACACGAGCACAGGGAAGGAGTCAAATCTTTAATGTACAAGTGGGGTGAAAAAATTAGTATTTTGATGTCATTGATGGGGTAGAGAGTCTTGATGAGTACATTTTGTCTATATGCAGACCAATATCTTTGCTGCGTGGGTGATTTACCTGACTAGAATCTGTATATATCTTTTCCCAATTTTGTACATATTATTTTTTAAAAAAAAACCATTTTTTTTTTGAGTTTCTATTTCTGTTTTCTTTTATAGATTTTGTGGGTATATCTTCTACAAACCCTCATAAGACCTTACTCGTCCACTAGGGGTAACCTAGAGGTTTAAAGGGCTGGTTACATATGCTAAGTGTAACCGTGATTCCTACGAAAGTGAGTTACGATTTTATTTTTCTTTTTTCTACGATTTTTAGTTTTGTTTTACTCGAGGACGAGCAAAACTTAGGTGTGGGGGTATTTGTTCAACCTGAAATTATTATATTTTTATACCATTTCATTACCTAATATTTGCTTGAAATAAATTATTAATTTAGGATTATAATATTAGTTTTGTTTATTTTGCAGGAATTTGACACATTTGAAGAATAAATAAATTACTTGAAGATAAAGAGAGAAAATTGAATCAAAATTGGATTGGGTCATAACAAGCAATTGATTGAGAGAAGAAGAAGAATCGGCCCAATGAGCGGCCCAAAACGCAGCTCCTCTTTCTTTCCTGTGGGCTCAACCCTAACTGAGGCCCACCAGCGTAGCTCCCCCCCTCTGTTCTCTTCCTTTCTTCTTTTTTTTGTCTCAGCGGGCCTAGCTAGTTTGCTTCCTCTTCTTTCTCTCATTTAAGCTGGTTCCTTTCTCTTTTCTTTGGGCCCGGCTCCCTCACTTCTTCCCAGACCAAGCCCGACCTTCCTATCTTCATTTTCTCACACTTGCCTAAACTTAATTTGTCACACGCGCCTCACGTGACCTGAGCGCCTCACCCCCCCCCCTTTAATCATCTCTCTCCTCCTCGGTGGTTCTTCTTCCTTTGGCAACCTAGAACCTGAAAGCAGGACCCGGACACCAATGCTTCTTCCTTTCTTCTTCCTCCATCATCATGGCATTTGTTTCTCACTCCTCCATCATTCATTTCAACCCAACCATTATCCATCCCATTGTCTTGTTCTTCCTCCTTCAATCCCTCTTGCCCAGAACTCGAACAGAGAACCTGCAAAGAGGGTCGTGTCCCTCCATTTTCTTCCATCTTAGCCGCACGTCCCTTCATCTCTTCTTTTACCCATTCCTAACTTAAGCTTCTCTCTCTCTCTCATGCTTCAATCCGTCAGCAACATCATCATTAATTGACAGTTATTGAGAGCAAGCTGAAGGGGCAATGGAGTTGCGTTTTGGGCGAGCTTTTATGGAGGCTTCAATGGCAGTGATGAAGAGGGGGGTAGCTTGAATTGCCAGATCAAAAAAATTGCTTTTTTTTTCGTTCGTTTGAAGTTTCAAGAATTAGGCTTTAGTTTTTCTACTTCTTTCATTCCCATAATCAAGAACTTCAAATTGTCAATTTGGGCTGTAATTCAAGTTGTAAGGAGTCGAGTCTTTGAGATTTGAATCGATCTTCTTTGGGTCGTGCTTTCATTTGCTCTATTTCATGTTCCTCTGTTTGTTTCGCTTTCCTGTGCTTCGTTTATTCAAGTTGATGAAATAATTGCAACCAAGTGTTGCTGGCTTGAATTATCTATAATTTGGTACTTTCCTTTTCTTTTGCTACTTTCCATTGCAAGCTAACATATTTCTCATAGGTTCACCAATTAATTTGGTCTATAAATTTATTGTAAGTTGGTTGATTTTAGCATCTAATTTCAATTTAGGTTAGAATTTTTGGTAACCTAATTTTATAACTCATTCCTGAGGATCGACACCTTCAAGTATTACAATGTTAAACTGTATACTTGTCGAAAATCATGGATTTGTACCTCCTCAGAAGGCTCATAGGTTTGTACAGAGATAGAAAAGTAGATCTCCATATGGTGTTCATTGACCTAGAAAAAGCATATGATAGAATTCCGCGTGAAGTGGTTTGGAGATGCTTGAAAAAGAAAGGAGTGTCACCCTTATATATTCGAGTTATTAAGGATATGTATAAGGGAGGTAGGACAAGTGTTAGGACGCCAGGAGGATTCACCAATGACTTCTTCGTTGATATGAGCCTACATCAGGGTTCCGCCTTAAGTCCTTTTCTTTTCACTCTAGTTATGGATATACTGATAACAAGGATTCAAGATGAGTTACCATGGTGTATGCTATTTGCAGATGACATTGTTCTTATTGATGAGACCAGACAGAGAGTTAATGACAAGTTGGAGGGATTCAGGCATACACTGGAATCTACAAGTTTTAGAGTAAGTAAATCGAAAACGGAATTCCTTCATTGCTGTTTCAGTGGAAGGGTAGATGCGGGGGGAAAAGTCACACTGGATGGAAGGTTGATAACTAAGGTCGATAAGTTTAAATATCTAGGCTCGAGCTTTCAGCAGAACGGGGATATTGACGAAGACATTAACCAGCGAATAAAAGTGGGTTGACAAAAATGGAAGTATACTTCAGGTGTGCTGTGTGATAAGAGGGTGCCCCTAGGATTGAAAGGCAAAATCTATTGTATTGTAGTTAGACCGGTTGTTCTTTATTGATCGAAATGTTGGCATCTAAAAAAGATGCAGATTCAAAGGTTGTTGGTAGCAAAGATGAGGATGATTAGGTGGATGTGTGGGTATTCGAGGATAGACAGAATTATGAATGGAGTTATCCGGGACTTAGTTAAAGTAGCTCCCATCGAAGATAAGATGAGAGAAACAAAACTCTGATAGTTTGGCCATGTGAAAAGGAGAAGTGTGGACGCTCCAGTGAGAAGATGTGAGATGATCAACATCCCCGAAGGTAAAAGAGGGAGGGGACGACCAAAAAAAAGTTCGGACGAGGTGATTAGAGCGGATTTGAAAGTTGTCAGTTTGACGGAGGACCTGACTCAAGATAGGAAGCTGTGGTGAGATAGGATTAGAATCTTAGATCGCAGAGAGTCCACCCCGTAGCTGTCTTTTGGTGCAATGGCATAGTGCTGGTAATGGTTATGTTTTTTTCTCTTCGCATGTCGTGTTTGAATACATGTAGTACTTTCTTCTGGGAGGAGTCATCGTTTGCTTACCTCGGACTGTTAGATTGTTCTTATGCTATATAGCTCCAGCTACTAGTCCTTTTAATTTATCTTGGTCATCCCTTGATATGTGTCCTTAATTTTCCCATTAAATGTTTTCATAAAATCTTTTCTCTATAAAATCTTTTCACAAAATCGTTTTTTGTGGGTCTTTTGGAATCCGCCTCTCTACGGGTAGGAATACCGGTAGAGGTAAAGTTGCCTACAACTGGATCTCTCTAGACCCACGAAAGCGAGATCCATACTGGGAGGTGGTGTTGTTGTTGTTGTAATTATTGAATGTGATATGTAAACTTAATTTTAACTATATGGAATTAGATATTAGTTGAAAATGCTAAATGCATGAATAGGTAATTGGGTCGCTAAACTCGATATGTTCATCTTAAACGAGTTAAGCAGGTCAAACTATTTAAAAATTAAATGGATATAGGTCAATGTTTTTCAACATGTTTAATAAACAAGTCAGGTTCAGGTCGAGAAATTCTCAACTCATTCAAACTCGCCATGAACAAAACCTAACCCGACCTTACCTATTGCCAAGCTTTATCCCCACCCACTAGTATATGTGCGGTGTATGGAGCCCATGTTCCAGAAGGTGGACGTTCAGCAGGTGTGGAAAGACAAGCGCCATGCGTGTCCGAACGTCTGCTTGTTCCAACTCTTTTTTTTTTTGCTCTCACCTGCCTACGTCAAAAACAATGCATTTTGGTGGGGCCAATAAAATCAACTGACATATTTTGATATGGAGAGGAAAAAAAGGAAATTTTATTGGGCTGGTTTACTGTTAGAGTCTTTTCTGGGCTTGAAAACTGGTCCGTCAGACCAGAACCAACAGCTATATTTACCCTTTTTTACTTTTTGAAAACCTTTGCCTATAAGTAGCAAGCCTTAATAGTGAAAATTTCATTCAAAATTAATTTCTTTCCAAAGTATATAGTATTTTACATGCTCAAGGAAAAAAATACGTAATCAATTTTTCAGGAATTCAAAACATACTTTTACACTTCTATGAAATAAATATATCATTTTTCAAAAAATAAAAAAAAATTTACAAGTTATAAACATCAAATGCAAATGCAAAATTAAAAGGATAAAAGTAATTATATTATATATTTGGTTATCTAAGTTGGAGTTCTATGGGTCGAAGATGACGGAATGCAAGTTTGAAAAAGTTGAAACTTTTGTTGATGTGGCAAGCAGAGTTGTAAAAATTGGAACTTTGGCTATGTAGTCTAACAATTAGGTTCATCTATTTAAAAAAAAAAAAAATTAACCGCCTCCTTAACCTTTTGGAAATTAAATGTAAATAATGTACCTTTCATTTTGGGCTTGCCCGAATTTTTTCATAATTACACTTTGATTCCAAAATTTGGTACCATATGTAATTTTGGGTATCCTGAGAAAAATTGGTTCCGGATGTTTTAAGCTTTATTTAGTGACTTCAACACTATTATTACATAAATTAAATTGTTGCTAGATCGAGGCGTTCCTTTAACTTCCCATTCATAGAGATCACTAACTTCAATCATATCTCCTTTAGATCAGGCACAACACAAAGCTGTTTGTTTTCAACCTGGGATTGCAACCCCCTAATCAATTCTTTATATTTTTGAAGGATAGTAGCACTTCAATCTAGAAATTAAAATATAAATAAGAAAATGCCTGATTGAATGACGTTTCACACAACAAAGCTTCTTTTAATAGAAGTTTCAAAAGTGGGGTTTCCACACTGCATTAATATCATGGCTTGTTCCATCATACCTATATTCGATGGAACAACTCCCAGCGTAGGTCCACTTTTCACAATGTCTAGGAAGATCTAAAAATAGGCCGCCTCACCTTTGCAGACATCTCTACCTGTAGAGAGACCTATTAGTACTCACATAAAAATTTTGGAAAATATTTTAGAAGTTAAAACTTTTGATAGACAAAAGATAATGTACATGAAATACTAAAGTCAAGTGGCACTGAGTATCTATAAAAATAACATAGGAGAGGTAAGTATAGTACCTTAAACAATTTAAGGTAGGCAATAATAACTATGTCATGAGGAGGTTAATACCAACACACAAAAACTAGAATAATAGCTAATATGTCACAACAACATCTCCTACAATTCTGAAGCCAAAGGATTGTTAATAACCTAGATACCTATATTCCACAACCTTAATCATAGGCCTCCATAGACTTCGATCCCGAACCATGTCCTTCATCTAATCACCTTGTCCAAGTTTTCTTAGATCATCCTTTGCCTCTTCTGCATTCCGAAAGATTAATTATCTCACATCTCCTCAAGGGTGTCTCGACATTCCTCTTTACATGACCAACCATCAAAGTCTAGTCTCTTTGAACTTATCTTGTATGGGTGCCACTTTTCTTTATTTCTAATGACCTCATTCCTAATCTTGTCAAATCTTGTATGGCTACATATACACCAAATCATCCTTGACTCAAATACCATCAACCTCTTAACTTGGGTTTTTTATTGCCCAACACTCTAAGTAATACAACAATCTTGGTTTAGTGACCATACAGTAAACTTTGGCTTTTAATCATACAAGGTTCCTCTTATCATGCTTCCATATTATCATCCCACTTTTATATGCTGGTTAATTTCTTCATCAACACTCCGTTTCTCTTGAATGATCTAGCCTAAATATCTAAACTTCTAAATCTTTTGTATTCCCACACCACCAATGTTGACTTCTCCACTACCCTCTTCCCCTCCATTGAAGCCACATTTTAAGTATTCTGTTTTTGATCTTCTTAATTTAAAATCTCTAAACTCTAGGGTATGTTTCCATCGCTCCAACATATTGTTAACTCTATTCCTAGTCTCATTGATAGGAGCAATATTATCTACAAACAGCACACACTATGGCAACTTGGGTTGGATCAGTTAGTGAGTTCATCCATAGCAATAGTCAAAAGAAATCAACTTGAAACATAACCATGATGGAGTCTAATGTCAAGGGGAAAGTCATTTGTAACTCCTCCTAAGGTCCTAACACTAGTCTTTACTCCTTCATATATATGCTTAATAACTCAGATGTGCGCAACTGATACTCCTCTAAGCATCTCCATAGCATCTCACGCGATACTCTATCATAAGCTTTCTGTAGGTTCAAGAATAGCATGTGAAGATCCTTTTTCATATCCTTGTACAATTTCATGAGCTTTCCAAGAAGCTAAACTGCTTCTGTGGTTGATCTACCTAGGATAAAGCCACACTGGTTCTTTAAGACTGAAATTTCGTCCTCAACCCCGTTTCGGTCAATCTTTGCCATAACTTCATGTCATGGCTAAGTAGGTTTATGCCTCAATAATTATTGCAATTTGAATATCAGCTTTCTTCTTATAGATTAGGATTACTATATTGATTCTCTATTCATGGCAGGACATCTTTAAAGTCCTAAAAATAATATTACATACCTCTGTTAACCACTTTAATCCCTCTTTATCTAAACATTTTCACATAGATTTGGTCTAGGCCCATGGCCTTTTCATTCTTCATCTTTCTTAGTTGCTCTTTAATTTCATCTTTGCTGATAGGGTTGCAGAATCGATGGTTTTGTTGCCTCACATGGCATCTTTACTCCTTCCCTGGGAATTCTCAATAATTTCACCATTGGAAAGCTTATAAAAGTACATTTGTCATCTTTCCTTAATTTCTACTTTCTCTACTCGTACCTTATTGTCTTCATCTTTGATGTACCTTACATTACTAAAATCTCTTGTTCTCCTTTCCCTGGCTAGCTTAAAGATCTCCTTCTCAACTTCCTTAGTCTCAAGTTTCTGATATAACTTTCCATAGGCAATGTTCTTAGCTAACTTGATGGCTTTCTTTACTACCCTTTTTGTGTGATTTGTACCTAAGTTTATTAACATCTTTTTCTTCATCAATTCTATTATTGACTCATGCAGCATATGCATCTTATTTTTCATTGAATTTCTCTTTTACCATTTCATACCAACACCAAGCTCCTTTCATTCTGCCTCCACCTCTGCCAAACTTTCTAATATTTCCTTTGTCCACCTCTGAATGCACTTTGCTATTGCTTTCTACATTATATCTGCATCCTCTACTTGTTTCTAGCTCCTTTCCACTTTAATCTTCTTCGATAACTTTGTATGTCCTCTTTAGTATGATTCTACCCTTTAACTCTAGGACCACCAACACTTGTCTTCTTTCTCTTCGAACTTTAAATCTTCACATCCATCTCTAATACCCTACGTGGTACCCGCCAGTACAAGAAAGCGTGCCTTTTTATACCAAAAAGTTCGTTTCTAAAATCTGTAATTTCGTTTCTAAACACATTTAGACACGAAATTGTCGTCTTAAAAGTTTGTTTTTAAATGCACCATTGCTTATCAGATTTTAAAATAAAATCTATTTTCGTATCTATTTGATACAAAATATAGAACCGAAAATGGTTTTAGTATCTAATAAAAATGAAAACAATTTGTTTCAAATAATGAAGTTTTCGTATCAATCAAAACCGAATTTAGGAATGAAAATTAGGTTTTATTGCTTATTGAAACAAAAAGTTTAGTACTGTATTTTGTGTATATCTTGTATCTTATTGAACATAAAATTGATTTTAGTTTCTGAAAATCATAGCTAAGTATTGTGGGGGAGAGAAGCCATTTTCATTTTTGAATTGTTGTCTTTCACCATTAAATATGTTTTGTACGTCATAAATTTCATCTAAATTTGCAACCCCCTTGAAACATAATAATCATAACATGCTAACGGATGTGCTAAATACTGGAATATGTCAGCACATAATAAATATGCATATAAATGTACACTACGACTTGTGTGACAAAGTCTCAAATACCAAGAAACAATTCCTATCAAAAAAATACATATGCTTCCAGTCTCTAGTAGAAATCTGTTTCTTACAAGAGCATCCCTGGTTTTGTTTAACTTCCTCCTTAGTGAATGTACGTCCATTGTACCATTAAGAAATTGTTCAGAATTTGCAAGTGAGTCGCTAACTAGGCATAATTGGGGGGGGGGGTTGTAGCACATAGATCCCAACAGTGAGGAGCTAGTATATGCTTCTGGCCTCTGATAGAGCCTTGAGAATGGTTTCTGACTATGGAACATTAAGATTTAAATGTCGAAGCTCATCCTGCAATCAAGATAAATAGAAGACATGCAATTATCCTTTGCATTGGTAATTGAAATATGTGCAAGGGATCACACTTCTCGCTTACTGACTTGCACTATGGTGTCTCATTCTATGTAAATTACATTGTTCTTACCCTTGTTATTCTAGCAGCATCTGCAACTATAATCTACCTAATATATATTTACATACATCTTTAGGAACCTAAACATTAAAAGCAACAAGAAAGACAATGATCATGAGAATTTAGCAAAATGTGCTTAACCAAGCAACCATGTTAACTTACAGCAGAGAAAAAAGGCAAGGAGTGTTGTTACATACCTTAAAAAGAACATGGAAAAAACAAGCCCTTGGGTTTGCATAGCTTTACTGTAGGAAACTGCACATAAGAAGCTGAACTATATTAATAATAAAAAAGCATATGATTATAACCATATTGTTCATAACCCATTAAAATGTAGCCTTGATATATGGTTTTCTTATTCATTTTTCACTCACAAATTTGGTTCACTGATAGCCAGAGGTGAGGGCCCAAAAAATAAAATTTCTATCAAAACCTGCCAACACATACACATCCAATATAATATATGAAATGTCTAAACACATACATAAACATACTTTATATGTTTAAATCCATAAACGAATAATACACACTAATAAACATACTTTATTTATTTTGCCCAGTTGATAACTTAGGATCTAAATGCATACACAAACACATACACATACAACCAATCTAGATATTATGAAAAATGCAGATGAATGGCTTGAGGTTAATGTCAATGTACTCAAACACAAGGTACAGAACAAATTTTGCCTTTTTGCTCTGCCCTTGTTTCACATCCATCAACCAAATTTCATCATCAACCATCAAGCTATTAGTACCAATCCAAAAGGCCACAAAATCAAGAAATTATCAACTCAATATGCAATTGCAGATGAAGAAAATCTACAGATTCATACACAATAACCAAATAGGACAGACAAGCTAGAAAAATAAACATAGAATTTTGGATATTAAAAGATGTTGGAAGCACATTCAAAATCGCAGAAACCCTAGATTACCCAAAGAAAAATAAAAATCCAAGAGCATCACACCCAACAGTGAACTCAGGAGAAAAAAGGTGGAGAAGATTTGCTACAACAAATACCAAAACCCTTAAAAAGAAGGTAATTGGAAATCAAGAGAAGATTACAAATTTACATAATAGAGACATAATTAAAAATTAGATCTAGAAATTGGAACACTACAAGATGTTGAAGTGTAATAGAAACATCACCTCCAGTTGTTAAGAAAGAGCACTCATCGAAGATGTTGACCGAGAAAGCGACATCACACACGCTACACACCAAAATAGGAGAACCCCACAGGTTAGAGCGAGATAAAGCGAGAATTAGAGAGATGAAAACAAGGACATAGACAACCATGAGAGAAACAGAAAGTAACCTAGCGAATCGGAGCTCTGATTCATTGCCTGAGTAGCCGCAGGACTTGCTCGGGTTTAAGCTGAAGGCGGAGGAAAAGGGGAAGAGTGGATTGACATAAGCCTGTGAGGTAAAGCGCAAAATGAGGCTTCCTCATATATATACTTTAATTTGAGGTAAAATCAAAATTGTCATTTGATACTAAATTTGAAACAAAAATAAAATTTCGTTTCAAATCGAAACGAATTTCAGCAGTAGTTTCTAATATTCATCTCTATTTGATACCAAAATAATTTTTTTTCAAATTTTTATTTCTAAGCCTTTTTAAAAACGCAATTTAGAATTCGTATCTAAATTCATATCAGTATGAGCGCGCTCTTGTAGTGCCCAAATACTAACTTAGTATCCCTTTACAATCTTCACCCAACGTCCTATTGTGCACTTTAATTAGAATGTAGTGAATTTGCGTAATACCGCTCTTAAGGGTCGCCAAGTAGTCTTCCTTCTTCTTAAAATAGGAGTTCAGAATCACTGATTCATTAGCAGCCTCAAAATTTAGGATTGATACCCCTCCATTATTTATTTCCCTATAATCGAACCCGTTGTGTCGTATCATACTCATCCGCTTTTGTTCCAATAGGCCCATTATTGTCGCTTCCCAAGAAAAGTTTCTTCCTCTAAGGTACATTCTAAATAAGTATATCTAAATCCTTCCAAAAATTAGCTTTTTATTATCATCCACCGAGCCTATTTGTGGTGCATAAACACTTACCTTATTGAGAATTCTAACCCTAGCACTAACCTAGTTAACATAATTCGCTTTATGCCTCACTTTTATAATTTGATCAACTAGCTCCTTATCAACTAAAATACCAACTCCATTTCTAGCTGTATTAGTGCCAAATATCAGAGTTTACCCTTATTGGTTTCTTTAACTTTAACTCTCATCCACTTAGTCTCTTGAATACAGGGTATTTTAACCCTATGTCTATGTAAATCTTTAATTAATTATATCAACATGTCTGTAATATTCCATAATGTAAAATGCAACTTCTCGATCTCTACTCTCCTCCTAACCGCTTAACTCCCTCCCCCCGCCAAAAGGAAGGGCTTGGGATATTCCATAATTAATTAAACCGAAGAGGGAAAGGTGTTGACTGAGGATGTTGAAATTAGGGAGAGATGGCAAAGTTTCTTTGCTAAACTCCTCAATGGGGAAGGGGGGGAGCCGACTGTAGTTCGGGCGGAGAGTGTAGTGATCAGTGTGCGAGCGGCAGGATAACAAAGGAGGAGATCAGGGAGGCTTTGAAGAAGATGGCGAATGGGAAGGCAGTAGGTCCGGACCAGATACCAGTAGAAGTTTGGAAGTTCATGGGGGAAGAGGGTCTAGAGTGGCTCACAGAGCTTTTCAATGTTATTTTCAAGACCGCCAAGATGCCCAGAGAGTGGAGGGCCAGCACAATCATCCCACTGTACAAAAACAGAGGGGATATCCAAGATTGCAATAACTTTAGGGGCATCAAGCTGCTCAGCCACACTATGAAACTGTGGGAGAGGGTGATTGAGAGAAGGCTGCGAGAGGAAGTCGAGATTTCAGAGAACCAATTTGGATTCATGCCAGGCAGGTCGACCATTGAGGCGATCTACCTCCTCAGAGGACTCATGGGTTTGTTCAGGGACAGAAAGGTGGATCTTCATATGGTGTTCATTGATCTGGAGAAGGCGTATGATAGAGTGCCCAGGGAGGTTTTGTGGAGGTGTTTGGAAGAGAAAAGGGTGTCGCCTGCGTACATTCGGGTAATCAAGGATATGTACGAGGGAGGGCGGACGAGTGTTAGGACTCCGGGAGGGGTCTCCAATGACTTCGCTGTTAGTTTGGGCCTCCATCAGGGCTCCGCTTTAAGCCTGTTTCTTTTTGCTTTAGTGTTGGATGAACTCACTAGAGGAATCCAAGACGAGGTGCCCTGGTGCATGGTTTTTGCAGATGACATCATCCTTATTGATGTCACTAGACAGGGGGTGAACGACAGGTTGGAGAGTTGGAGGCATACGCTGGAGGCTAGGGGTTTTCGGTTGAGTAGGTCAAAAACGGAATACCTTCACTGTTGTTTCAGCGGGAGGACAGAAGAGGGGGGAGAAATCGTACTGGGTGGGAGGGCCATACCGAAGGTCGCAAAATTTAAGTACCTGGGCTCGATCATCCAGCAAAATGGGGACATTGATGAGGATATTAGCCAGCGGATTAGAGCGGGCTGGCAAAAGTGGAAGGCAGCGTCAGGGGTACTGTGTGACAAGAGAGTGCCCATGGGTTTGAAAGGCAAAGTCTACCAGATGGTAGTTAGACCGGCGGTTCTCTATGGATCAGAGTGTTGGCCTCCAAAAAAGACACAGGTCCATGGTTGATGGTCGCTGAGATGAGAATGGTCAGGTGGATGTGTGGTTTTACGAGATTGGACAGAATAAGGAATGAAGTAATCAGGGGTTTAGCTGAAGTGGCCCCCATAGAGGAGAAGATGAGGGAATCGAGGCTCAGATGGTTCGGCCACGTGAAGAGGAGAAGTGTGGCCGCCCCCGTGCGTAGGTGTGAGTTGATCAACCCTCCCGGTGGTAAGAGAGGGAGGGGTAGACCGAAGAAGAGCCTAGAAGAAGTGGTTAGAGAGGACCTCGGAGTTGTCGGTCTTACAGAGGACATGACTCAGGATAGGAGGCTGTGGCGGGTTAGGATTAAGGTCTCGGACTGTAGGGGTCCGCCGCCGTAGGGGGCAGTAGCCTACGCGGTGTAGGGTGGGTAGGGTTGTCCGTTTGTGCTTGTCTGCAGGTCGTGCTTCGCTGGGTTGTGAAGGCAGTAAGCGCCTATGGTTTGCCCAGGTATGTCTCTACTCCCCCTTTATTTGCTATCCCCCCCCCCCCTTTTTCTCTCCCGCTTTCGCTTACTCCGTAGATGGCTTCGCAATTGTTTTCACTATAATCTTTTTTCCAAATCCGTTTTTGGTGGGTCATATGGAATCAACCTCTCTATGGGTAGGAATACCGGTAGAGGTAAGGTTGCCTACAACTGAATCTCCCCAGACCCCGTGAAAACGGGACCCACACTGGGAGTTTGTTGTTGTTGTTGTTGTAATTAATTAAACAAGTAAAAAATGCTATGATATTGCTAGAAATACGTTAAACAAATGGGTATTTAGACTAGAAAAACGAAACTAAAGCAACCAAATGAAAGGCTAAGAATAAGGAACACACACATATTGAGCACACAATAATTTGATACTATAAAGGTATAAACACACTGATAATACCTTGGTTTCAATACGACAACAAGAGCAATGATATTGATACTATTTATCCTAACACACAATATTGATCGATATTACAACACCAATGGCCATGATATAATACTCAACAACCTATAGTAAAGACTAAGATACAAGAGCATAAGTTAGATTAATATTAAGAGATAAATAGTGAAAAATGTACTAATAATGATGATGATGATGATGATGATGATGATGATGATGATGATGACAACGACAACGACGATAATGAATGATGACATTGATGTTGACAGTGATAAATGTTGGAAAATAAGGACGTACATTAGTAATATAAAAGCGAATGATCTTGATGCTTAGTGACTTCCCACGAATTCTTGAATTAGGATTGATGGTGGCTGCTAGAGTCACTGTAATTGTCACGCCCCAAACCCAAACACGAATGATGGTGAGTTTAGCGTGAAAAGAAGGGAGAGAGAATATGGCATGCTGCTTTTGGTTTTTGTCACCACACCTAATTAACGACTATACCCCTTATTTTATAGCACTTAGGGCCTATTCTATTTCGCATTTAGATATAGCTAATAGATGTGAGGAGATATAAGGAGCTGTAAAAGCTATAAGGAGTTGTAAGGAGATGTAAGGAGATGTAAGGAGTTGTAAGGATAGATGTAAGGAGTTGTTGAATACTATAGAAAATCTATATGGGATGTAAGAAGATGTAAGAAGATGTAAGGAGATGTAAGAAGATGTAAAACATGTAAGGATTATGTCAAGGATGTAAGGAGCTGTAAGGAGATGTAAGAAGCTGTAAGGAGATTTAAGCTCTTAGCGAAATCCTAAAAAATACGAAATAGAACAGGGCCTTAGTTGAAAATACCAATAATGGGCACTATTAATATGCAATTAACTATTTTCTAACTACCCAATTAATAGGACAATTAATGTGACCGTTACTTCAATCAATAGCTCCCCCTCGGTCACATAAACCATAAGTTATACTTTTCTCTCCTAATTAATCTTTTCACGCCTTATACCGGGAATGGGCGTGGGACTAGAAAGTAACCAATAGTGTTATATTAAGTCACCATCTAACTACATAGCAGTTTCACAAAATACGGTACCTAAAATCATCCTCAACATTACCAGTGACATATATAGTCCCTCCATACCATATGATGTATCATATGATTATATACTCAATACGATCGCCCGGGCTGACAAGGTGATGATGGATAGATTTTTCCTTAAATACTCATAAAATTTCATCTTAGCTTAACTACTTTCGTAATGTATTCTCACTGAACAGTATACAACATGGCTCTTAAGAAACACATTAATTAAGGTAGCATCATCAAGCTTTGACTTCATATCATAGCTTTAGGTCAAAGGGCATCGTCCATGGGGCCACACAGTAGCAACAGATAGGGAGGTCAATTGTCAATCTACATATGGTTCGTCTTATAAGCACACACAATATGAGATGTCTGTCATGGCATAGTTCCCACTTAGCTGGGTACGTCAGTCTTTATGTCATACATATCGCTAGTTTAGATTTTCACCCAAAAGTCTAACCCGAGTGACTAGATCAACATACTAAATGTTAATCTTGACACTCAAGATTCAGTTTTTAAGGTTTTAACATGAAATATTATTTCATACTCAACTCCCTCGAGTCTCATCTTAGACTCACTAAGGTGACTATATTCATTTTACTCATACACTTCGAGTGTGAATAATCAATATTGTACACCTAGTGCCAATAAGATTTAGTCTTATCATGCCCGTTACTCAAGTGTCGGGGCAATTGCTTGTGTGACAAGGCCAATCAGAAGTCTATGACATTTCAATATACCTATCATGCAATAATAAATCATGAGCAGTTTGCTCATTTACAAAAGAACCATGTCCATCACATAACAAGATACATCTAAGCACTAAACCTTATGATTTCCTAGACTTAACAAATAAGCTTTGAACGCATAACTAGGAATAGGTCTAGTCACGGGAACATAGTCACTTGTTAGTGTATATATTCCTAATGGTCATTCTTTTTGTCCCATGGTAACAAGATGCACAATCTGCCTCTATAACTGACATTGTTGTACAATTTTCCTTCTTACTGCCCCATGACATGGCTTTCCCACCTAGGGCGAAGGCATGTTCTAAGCTTGATCTAGAATCATCCAGGTCACTGCCCCAGTTAACATTTGAGTATCCTCTCAACTTGAGGTCCCCTTGATAGCATAAGTTAGCAATATCACAACGTAGTGCTTACTAATCAGCAAGTCCTAGGTTACTTTGATAACAACATACCAAATCAACCCCAAAGTAAATGTCAAGTTGTGTATATAACATGGCCTACATTAAGCTTCTTACAACACTAGCATAAGGGTTATTGTTTATTATCTCTATTTCATCATCTATTTTAGGCCATTGATCAAGACTCAAGGGTAGACCCTTCTCAACTGGAGTATCTATGGGTTTGGAATTATACATCCGAAATCATTTCAAGACCCTTTGATATATGCTTCTTGGGATGGTTTCAAATTATTTCTACTCCTAGGACATACCTAGCTTCACCCTTGTCCTGCATCCCAAAGACATAGCACTACCACTTTTTGGTAGCTTCAATAATCTCCAAGTTGTTCCTAACCAATAGTATGTCATAAACATACAAGGTAGCAAACATAATCCCCCATGTTGATCTTTTTAACATACACATGATGGTCTTTTGAAACCACAAATAAGACAAATTAAGTTATGGCTTTATGGAATCTAAAGTGCCAAGGTCTAGAAGATTACTTAAGATCATATATGGACCTTTTAAGATGACACACCTTGTCCTCTTATCCCTTTGATACAAAACCAATGGGTTAGTCTATATAAATCTCTTCCTTAAGATTACCACTGAGGAAATCAATCTTTACATCTATTTCGAATAACTCAAAAGTCCAAATGAGCAACTAGGACTAGGAGTAACTGGGTCTGAACTTATTGATTAAACCATCTACTCGATGTTTTATCTTGAAAACCCATTTGTTTCTAATAGGGTTGTTCATTGTTCGGTCTGGACCGAGACCGGACCAGTCCGTGCTTAATCAGCCTAGTTCACGGTGCTGTCTTTTTTCAGTTTCGGTCTTCGGTCCGATCCCGGTCCAGACTGGCGGGCCGGTCTAAGTGTTAGGGTTTTTTTTTCCCCTAACTTTTGAGTTTGAGGTTTGAAAATTGAATCCCAGTTGCCCTGCTTGCTCAGTTGCTCGACTCTCCAGTCTGCTTTCCTCTCCCCAGTCGCCTCTCCCCCTCACTCGCAGACCTCCCTCTCGGGTCTCGGTCATCCGCACTCCTCCCCGACTCACTGTCAACCGGTTTTTGGTAGCCACCCACTCAGGCCTCCCTCTCTCGGCGTTGGCAATTGGCAGCAAACCGCGTCCTCACCCAATCGTGAGTCGCCCCTAAATCGCATCTCTCTGACTCTCTGGACTCTGGCTTTCGACTCTGACTATCCCAGCCAGCCAGCCGTGAAGACGACGACGATCGCCGGTCATAGCAGTCGCCGGTCCCTCTGGCTGTCTTATGCGTGGCCAGTGTCGATCTGAGGCCACTCAGGTCAATAAGGTGAGTCCCTCTGTCCCTGCATCTTTATCCCCTGATTCCCCTCTGACTTTTGCTTATTTGACATAAGGTTCAATGGCTCATGCTTATTCAGTTATTTGACATAATTTACATAAAGGTAGTGAGAAAAGTTTGTAAATAATAAGAATTTGTTTCAGTTGGTTGCTTTACTTGCTTATTTGACATAATTTACATAAGGTTCATGCGTATTTCTCCAAGCAAGGCTGGCAAGCAAATATGCCCTGATTGGCTTATTGCACTCTTATTCTTGGTTGGCATGGTTGCTTTTGCCTTTGCTGTTTTGCATATATGATATATCTGAAAGATAGACTTGTAAGTTGTAACTTGTAACATAGATTTGGTTGGTGCCCTGGTGGCTAGTTATGGTTGGAGGACTATGTGATTTTCAATGTGTTTAATGTATTCAGCATGGGAAGTTCATGATGGGCCGTAAGCTATTGTTGATTTGTTGATCTTGATCACTTGATTTGTTATTGGAATTTAGGAAATAGTTTAGGTTTTATTTGATTTCATTTGTTTAATATAAATTATTATCATGCCTATGCCTTCATTCATTTTGATTTCATTTGTCTAATATAAATTATATAATTCATTTAGCAAGTGTTCTATTGTAGTATGATAGTATGGGTGCAATTATTCTTTCAATGGTATAATATTTGAATTTCACGATTACTAGTTTGTGGAGTTGGGTTATTACTTGGTAGCATTTCAATACAAAAAGCTCAATGCTACAAATCCTAAATTTTAAGCTTATGAAACTTTGGTTTTTTCAGGTGTAATATTTAAGTTCAACTTTTGATTTAATTAGTCATCACGAAGTCCTTTACGGCTTGTTCTCGAAATGTAAGCTTTGTTACTTTTGTATTTTTATTGTTAAAATTTTCAAAGTAACATGATCTGTGTATATTGTTTACTACTTATGTATTTTTTTTAATTACTTGTCAATGCAAGATGTCGAGCTCTAAATCCAAAAAGAGGGGCAGTTTGGAAGTGGAAGAATCGGTTGACTTGTACGCCAATGTTCCAAGTGAGCACCAACCGGATGACCCTATTGAAATTGAAGAGGAGGAAGAGGCAAGTCAAGGTGAAACACAAAGCAAAAGCAAGGGTAAACAAGTGGCTAGAAAGTGTACCCAAAGGGCAGAATGTTGGAACCATTTCGAAGAGATCAAAGAGAATGGTAAAAGAGTGGCGGGTAAGTGCAAGTATTGTGGCATTATATATAAGGCTGACCCTAGTAAGAATGGAACGAAGAAATTGAAAAATCATTTTCCAAAGTGTCTTAAAAACCCAAACAATGAAAGCAAACATAGACAAAGTCAGTTGATTTTTGAAAAGGATCAAAACAATGAGGGAGAAGCTAGATTGAAGTCATAGGTATTGAATCCTCAAGAGGCACGGTAGTCTATAGCCAAAATGATCATAATTGATGAATTGCCCTTTAGATTTGTTGAAAATGCGAGATTTAGGCTAGTGATGTCTCTTTGTTGTCCTTCACTCAATATGCCTTCACGCATTATCATTGCAAGGGAAATTTATCAAATATATGTTGATGAAAGGGTGAAGTTGAGAGAATATCTTTTGCATTCATGTCAAAGGGTGTGTGTGACCACAGACACATGGACTTCGCTTCAAAGGATTAACTACATGGTTATAACTGCCCACTTTATTGATAATGATTGGAAATTACATAAGAAAATATTAAATTTTTGTGCAATTTTTAGTCATAAAGGTGATGATATTGCTCTTGTGCTTGGAAAGTGCTTAGAAGATTGGGGTTTAGCACCTAAACTTTATACTATTACTGTTGATAATGCTGAGAGTAATAGTACTGCTTGTAATGCCGTTATTAGTGAGTTTCAGCGACATGGTCATTTTCTTTTCTTAGGTGGAGAATTCTTACATGTTAGATGTGTTGCTCATATACTTAATTTGGTTGTATGGGATGGGTTGAAGGTTGTTGGAAAGTCAGTTAAGCATGTTCGAGCTACCGTGAGGTTTATTAGGCAATCTCCTAGTAGGTTGCAAAGATTTCAAGAATGTATAGTTGAGGAAAAAATTGAGTGCAAGGCTTCTTTATCTCTTGATGTTCCCACTAGATGGTGCTCCACTTATAAGATGCTTAGCACTGCTTTAATTTATGAGCATGCATTCATGAAGTATAGCAAAAGAGACCCTTATTATAATGCAGAGCTGGCGAAGGATGATGATGCTGATAGACCTCCGAACTCTAATGATTGGAAACAAGTTAAACACTTGTTAGTTTTTTTTGGAGGTTTTTTATAATGTTACTTTGCGTTTGTCTGGTACTGCATATGTGACATCCAACTTGCTTTTCTTTGAGATTGTGGTTATTCATGATATGTTAAATCAGTTGGAGCAAGTTGTGGAGACCATTAATGCTAATGATGAAGAAAGTGAGGAAATCGAGGAGATTGGATCTAGAGTCACAAACTTTAAAGAAATGGCCAAGAAGATGAGGATGAAATATAATAAGTATTATGGCACACTTGAGAAAATGAACCCTTTGGTATATATGGCTCCTATCTTTGATCTTAGGTACAAGTTGGCAGGTCTTGAGGTTTCTCTTTGTGATTTATTTGGTGAAGTACAAGGTAGTGATATAGTTTTGAAAGTGAGAGAGAAATTAGAAGCTTTTTTTGATGAGTATTGGCAATTGTACAAACCGTTGACTCCTCAAAGTGGGTAAAGTAGCGAGGCACAATATGAAGTTGAGAAGGGTAAAGCATCTAGTGCATATGCCTTTTATGCACAACAATTAAGAAAGAAGTTAAAGGGCTTAGATGGTGGAAGAGGAATCATCAAGACCGAGTTGCAAAAGTATCTAAATAAGGGACTTGAAGAGGATGAAGTAGGGGATGATGTGTTCGGATGGTGGAAAATACATGGTCCACGATATCCTATGGTTGCCCATATGGCTCGTGATGTATTAGCCGCACCTGTTTCTACGGTCGCATCAGAGTCGACATTCCGTGCAGGAGGTCGTACTCTTGATTCATTTAGAACTTCTTTAACACCAAAGGTAATTGATTAATTAGTATGTTTATTTGTATCATATTTTAAATTTATAACTTTTTTTTTTATCTTTTGCTAACTTATGAAGTTTGTTCAGTTTGATTGTAAAAGATGGTTCAAGCTCTCATATGTGCACAGGATTGACTTAGGCCAAGCAGTAGATTAGATATAGAGGATTACTTTGAGGAATTGTGGGACTTGGATAAGGGTAATGTTCAATTTTTCATTTCTTTTTTAATTTGGTTTATGCACTTTATACGATTACATGTTCTAACTTTTAATTTTTTGTTCTTTTTATTGTTTATTTTAGATCTTGGTAAATTGAGTGTTAAGGATAATGTCATTGATGTGGGCGATACCTTGAACAATTAATATGGAGGTAATTTTCTTTTAATTGTCTTTATTTTACATTATACTACTATCTTAGTGTCTTTACTCTTTATTATTTTTCGTTGCAAAATTAGTTGTTGGTTTGCATATACTAACTCGATTTTTAATTTATTTCATATACTACTTGAGTAATTAGTTGATCATTTGAGAGCGCGGCATATTCTTGCAAGGAACAAGTCCAAGATGATGGTTTCAAATATGGAATTGCATCGGCATTGATTTGAAGATTGGGTGACTTGATTGACTCACTTTGAGACTTTGAGTAAAGACTAAAGAACATTATGTTGAACTTTTAAAATTTTGGGCATGTAATGTAAATAACTTTTAGGTTTAGTTGGTGATATATTAAACTTTTTTACTTTGAAAGTTGCTCACTTGCTCTAGATTTGTTATTTGTGTGTTTGGATGTATTCAAGTATTTGTTTGGTAAATTAGTGTCATTTGTGTGCTCGTAAGGTAATATATTCATGAAACAACAACCAGCAGCAGTAAATAGGGAATAAAATAGAAGGCCAAAATGATTTCGGTCCACAATCGGTCTGGTCTGGTCCTGTCCCGATTCTTCCCGGTCCGGTCCGGTCCAAGACCGACAGTAGCTCAGTCCGGTCTTCGGTCAGCATACAACACCTTGATCGGTCATCGGTCTAGGACGGTCCGGTCCGGTGCGGGACCGATGAACATCCCTAGTTTCTAATAGACTTACGTTAGGATGGAGGATGAACGAGTTCTCAAACCTTTTTCTTGCGATATAGTCCACCTCACCCCTCATGGTATCCATCCACTCTTTATAATTTCGTGAATCAATCACCTTTTGCCAAGAGGTAGAATCCTCAACTTCCAAGGAAGAGCATATAAATATTTCCTCTTCAACTTAGACATGTCATTAAGGAATTCTTCAGTGCTGCTCCTCTCGATTCTGGAACCTTCATTATTTGTCTGCCTAGGTGAGAAATCCCATCCCTTTCTTTAAGAGGTACGGGACCAGAAATCCCTCCCCTTTCTCTAAGAGGTATGAGACTAGAAGCACATAGAGAAGTACAAGCACTATCCATTGGAGGTGGGATTTTGAATGTATGTACTAACTGTATGTTCAGGAATGGGAGATTGAGGATAAATCTCATTCTCAAGCTAACTCTCCTCCACATTTGGAGATTGAGGATGAATCTCACTCTCCTTAACAGACAAACCTTCATCATTCCTATAAAATAAGAAAGGTGTACCATCCTCGGTGACTTAGTGAGAATTCAAATTCTCCCCCTCACCAAGAGACTATTGAAGGTCTTGTTATAACTCATACAATTTGTGATCCTTTTTGAATTGCGGGAATTCGTTTCACGAAGAAGATATTCACAATCTTGATTGGTTCCAAGAGTCCTAATACTTTGTTCCAATTGAGTCCTACTACTGCTATAAAGTATATGAACACGTCAAGCACTCCACAGTAATGAGATAATGGGCACACATACCTATATTATGAATAATATATCGCACCATGATGTGCTTGCACATTCATGGGCCCACAGATGTCTAGAGTGAATGAACTTTAAGGGATTCGTTGCCCTCGAAGCCTTACTAAAAGACTTTTTAATTGCTTTGCTAACTAAACTTGACTCACACATGGGTAACTTAACCCTAATGAGTCGGCCTTAAAAGACCATATTTAGCTAGGTTGATAACTCTATCTTGGTCCTCATGATCAAGTCGAGCTTGGCTAAAACAAAATCGAAAACGAGGCAATGATGGAAGTTGTGATATTTCATCCAAAACATCGAAAACCCCTTTCAATGTGGCATAGCCGAACAAGTTGCCATTGTATATGATATCTAAGACATCTAGACAAAAATTAAAGAGAAAACTAATCTTAGAAACAATAGATAAAAGGGAACATTGCACCCTAGGTGTATAGAGAGCGTCGTCAAAAAGCAACACATTCTCCTCATGGAGATATGTCCTTATTTTAAGGACACCTTCTCACTGTCAACAATTTGTGAACACTCCGTTTAGCGACGAAAGTTCATAAAACCAGCTCGATGCTGAACTATGTGCTTGGTTGCTTCCGTGTTTACAATCCACTTGGGATTATCGTTGGCAACAGATACTTGGAAGAACGCATATTATTCAGGAGCAACTATGAAAGAAGGTACCTTAATCGGCTCAAAGACAATCCCGAGTGTAGGGTCCCTTAGTTCCATAGTTGTAACACTTCACATATGCTATGTGCGTCTGTTTATTCCCTTAGCCTTTTTCCTTTTTGCAATACCAACCTTAGGTCTGGAACTATAAGAGGAAATCAATCTAGACGAACCTGATGCTAAGCTCATCCCATGTGTACTCAATAGTAGGATAACTTTCAATGCCCTTACTAGATTGTCATTGATGCAACACACCAAAGTATAGCATGTTGATTAGTCAATTCTCAAGCAATTTTTGGTATACATTTAAGTTTTTTTGATACTTCTTACTAACTGTACCATCTTTGCTATTCTAAGAGACCTAGAAGTTGACGAGTGTTCTAACACTTCACACTCGTCCAAAAGAGGTTGAATCTTCTGACACTTTGTGCCACAGTTAGTGTGATGAAGCTTTTTATTGGTAAACAAATTACCAGCCATATTTTAATTGCCATAGCTAGAACTATATATTTTAAAAGATGGATATTAGGCATATTTTCAAATAATTAAATTAACAAAAACTCCATCAGTCATGTCGCATGATTGAAAAATTCGCTAAGCTCATAATCAACACATACAAACATGAATTAGAAGTTTCTACAACTTAATTATCATAGGTAGTCCCCTTTCTCTCTGTCCTTTTTTAATTAGTAAATTTAATGCTTTCTTAGTTAATTAGATGCTTTGGTAGTTATTGTTAGTTAATATGATATTTGGGGTAGATATTGTTAAGTATGCTTCATTTTAGTTTAGTTTAATTAATCATGTTTAGATTAGAAATTAGAATTAGTGAGTAACTAGTTTAGTTAATTATGCTTATTGACATATACCCCATTTCCTAGGTTAGAGTTGGGGTAAAAAATAATTAGTGACTTGATTTCCACACCATCCTAGAGGACGACAAATTTCTACCTTTACTCCCCCCTCAAAAACTATACCAATAGCTGTTGACTTAACATCAGAAAATTTTGTATCATTCCACACAACTAACAAAGGCATGAAACACATTCGTATATGTGGCATGAAATTTATTAATCATTATGTGGGATCTAATTCATGCTAAATAATAAAACTATGGCCTGAAGGTCTGAAGGACAAAGAATTATCATTGTTGACTAGGGGCTAAATAACCAAATGGAAAAGTGCACCATTAAGAATGGGTTGTAGTTTCACGAGTTTGCTAATTCATTCCCATGACTCACCAAAACCCCTCTCTCTCTCCCCCTGACTCCCTCCCTCTCTGACCTTCTAATTAGTCTTCGATCTAAAAATGGATCACAAAAGGCTCTTCCACATGCTGTTGTCCATCCCTGTGAAGGTCCCCACCAACAATTTGCCTCCCCTCCTTCAGAGCAATCACTGCTGCCGCAAAGGCTAGCCATGCCACTGTGGTGCTCCACTAACACCTAGATGATGAATCTGCCTCATCGTCGTCCTCCTATGTCACCTAATCTGCACACAAAATGATGTACCTATGGCGGACAATGAGGGTGATCAAGTTCATAGGCAATCCAACCCTAAGTAAGTCCAAGAGGCCATTCAAGTTGTGAGAAAACTCAAAGAAGATCAAGGCCATTACTCAGCAATTTCGGACAGTAAGTGCAGCAACTTGGTGTCCCTAATCACCTAGGATAAACGTGGCTTAAGCCTGTTTCATTTTCTTGGGTTTTAAGTTTAGGACGTTAGCTTTCCAATAAAGCAACTTTCAAGTCATTTGGACTTCATTTGCCCATCCAACTCAGCCTTTGAAATCAAGCTATACAAACTGTCCACAATAGTCATTTCAGTACTCGGTTTTGAAGCTCCATTTTCTCTATCATTAGATGAACTTTGGAAATATCAAATCCACTTTTTGAAATCCTTTTGGAGTGTACTGAAAGGCTAGCCAAAGAGTTTGAAGTCAAGTCCTTGGTTGAGGTTAGGGATGACAACGGGGCGGGTTGGGGATGGGGGGCATATTCCCCGTCCCCGTCCCCGCCCTGTTCCCCATTGCGGGGAAAAAATTCCCCCCATCCCTATCCCCGTCGGGGATTTAATCCCCTACGGGGCTCCACCGGGGAATTATACCCGTTGTTTTTTCCCCTGCTATGTAATAAAATCCCCGACGGGGCTCCCACGAGGATTTATACCCGTTATTTTTTCCCTGCCATGTAATAAGTAAATCCCCAACGGGGATTTTCACCCGCTGTTTTTTTCCTTCCTTAGTCCCTTAATTTAACAAATTATGCAAACAATGCACAAATTACACAACAATCCAATCAAATTCAAAGTCTAAGCAAGTCAAACAAAACTATAGTTCCAGAACTAAATGTTTAAAATACAACCAAAGTTCAATAATAATTCTCCGCGAAATAAACAATGTCCATAATTTAACATAGCAACCAAGTGAAAGTCATCTAAATTTCAGGTTCTTCTTCAATTTCACCATCATGATAATCAGCCGAAGGGGTATGGCGATAAGATGTAACTTCAACAACATCTACAATACATGAAATAAACAAATTAGTAAAAAAGATAAAAATGTTCTTTTATGTTAACTACAAACATATAAAAGAAAGAAAGCGTACCTTCCGACTCTATGGAAGCCCAAATCCAATCTCTAGCACACATCAAAGCTTCTAATGTCTTCGGATGTAGGCGGTTACGATAAGGAGTTACAAATCTCCCTCCTGTACTAAATGCAGACTCGGAAGCTACTATTGAAACAGGTATAGCATAAATATCATTAGCAATTGCAGCTAAAATAGGGCACCTCGACTCACATCCCTTCCAATAAGCCAATATATCAAAGTTATCTGCCCCTGCAGCGGTAGGTTCTTCCAAATATAAATCTAACTCAGATTTTTGTTGAATTGGTGGACCCTTCTTAAACTTTGTATTATATATGTGCTCCACAGTTCTCCTTCTACCACCACATCCACTACCCTCAGAAGTCATTGTAGATGCATTTGTAGAATCACTATAAACACAATGACTTTCATTCGCACACTTGAACTTTTCTTGATATTCATTGAATAATGCATAAATAATATCCTTGATCCCATCAAATTTGATTTCCACATCAAAATCATAAATCATAGAATAACAACATTTCAACATTTCCAATTTATATCTAGGATCTAAAACACAAGCAACTCCCATTATTCCATGAATTGTATCCCAATATTTCTCCCATTTGTCAAGCATCTTTCTTCCCATAGACTTGATTGTCACATTCGGATCAAAAAGCATCTCATCCAAAGCCATTCTAACATCAAATATTTTAGGGAAATAAATGTTTGCCGTTGGGAACTTGGTGCCCAAAAATAATAGAGTCACCTCATAAAAAATATCCAACTTGTCACAAAACTCTTTAGCCTTGTCCCACTCATCATCATTAGGCAAACATTTATAATTTTTTTCCCTTCTAGCCAACTTTGGAAAAACTTCCCTATAGATCAAGGCCGTTTGAAGCATCAAAAACGTAGAATTCCATCTCGTTTTGCAATTAAGTTTCAATTTTTTCGAATAAGAAATACTCAAACTATCACAAACTTGTTGAAAAATTTCCTCCCTTTTTGGTGTTGCTCTCCAATATGCCACACTATCACGAACCTTTTCAATTGAGCTATCAATGACTTCTAACCCATCCTTCACAATTAAGTTAAGAATATGTGCACAACAACGCATATGGAAGAACTTACCTTCTAAAGGGAGTGCTCTTACGTCCAACTGATCTTTAAGAATGGCAATTATAGCATCATTGGAAGCACAATTGTCCACTGTAAGTGAAGATAACTTTCTACCAAGATTCCAATCTGAAAAGCATTCCATTAATTTTTTGGAAATAGCCTCTGCAGTGTGGGGACATGGAACATATGCAAACCTATGCATAAGAGAATGAAATTAGTTTCATTAAAAAGTATGAAATATAAAGATAAGTAATGACCATCTTAAAAATTAAGTGAAGAAAAAATACCTCAAAATTCGACTCTGCAAGGCCCATGAATTATCAACCCAATGCGCAGTTATGGCCATAAACCCACGCTTTTGATTTTGAGCTGTCCACATATCCGTGGTGATGACCACCTTACTTTTGATACTTCCCAACAATTTCATTGTTTTGCTTTTTTCATATTCAAAAATTTTGATGATATATTTCTTGAGAGTGTTCCTTGATATCATCTTAAAAGTAGGATTGAGAGCCTTTGAATACCTTCTAAAACCAAGATGGTCCACCATAGCAAGAGGATACTTATGCATGATAACCATATTACAAAGCTCCATCCTTACTTCCTCCTCATCATACACCGGGTTTCCATAACCAAGCTTCCCTTTTTGATCCCCGAAAGTCTCTACCTTCAACTTCTTTTGAGCAAAATCTTCAGCAATGTTTCTATATTTCTTCATGGGGCAACATCGTTGATGATCTCTCAAATGCTTTGTGCCATTTTTAGAAGAACCACCAAGTGCTTTCTTGCAATATTTACAAATGGCTTTGTTTATGCCATCTCGAACCTCAAGAGTAAAATGCTCCCAAACATCAGAGATAAATTTCCTTTTCTTTCCCAATGTTAGTGTCGTGCCATCATCTTCAGTCGCATTTGGTGTCCCACATGAACCAACATTGGTGTCAACATTGGTATTCGTTGGAGTGGAATCTCCGATTCCCGCATCGGTCGCATCTTTGTTTGTACAGCTTGGAGATGGGCCAGATGGGCCACTAGCCATTACTGTTAAACCTCTAGGAGCTTCCATAGCAAAACAATAAATTAGGAAAGTTTACCAACAAATCACAAGAAAACAACCTTCCCAAAAGTTCACCAACAACTTGCAATGATCAAACAAAAGTAGATGAGCAAATAGACGAGCAAAAACAAAGAATCACAAAAGTAGAACAACATCAGAGCAAACACCCATGAATCTGATAGCATAAAACCTTAAAAAATAGATGGTGCAATAGCAAACACCCATGAATTTGACAGCAAAAAGAAAGAATCACAAAAGTAGAAAGAATCAAAGAATTGTTGACAAACATTTTATCATTAGGCCTAAGGCAGAGTTTGAGGTAAGGGTTTAGGAATACATCTAGCATAAGTTTAACAAGCATGATGTTCACTAGCAGATTCCTAATAACACAAGTAATAGCTGAGTAGACAACAACAGCAACAGCAAAACCCCAATTCATATCAATAGAAGTCGACCAACCCATATCAAACCCAGAACCGCAGCAAACACAGAAGAAGTCGACCAATCCAAGTTACCCAGAACTGCAAACCCAGAAGAAGATAGCATAAAACCCTAAAAAATTGAAGAAGTCGAGCAGGATTTACCGACACTCGTGAGTTCTGAACAGGACGGTGGCCTTGCCGCAGTTGACACTTGACAGAGCAGAAGAACAAGAAGAAGAACTGAAGAGGACAGCTGAGTAGAGGACTGGACCATGACGATGGCCGATGGGTATGAGGAGTAGCCGAGACCGCCGAGTAGAAGAAGAAGAAGAAGAAGAACCGAAGAGGAGTAGCCGAGTCAGTGAATCATAGTGTGCGTTTTGCCTGTTTGGAGAGAGAGAGCCGAGATCGAGAGAGAGGACATAGGGACAGAAAGTCACAGAATACAGAGGAGGAGAGGGCTGAGAGGCTGGAGTGCAAACAAGGGTTTTGACTTTTGAGAGATGAATTTTCGATTCATAGTCAGCATATATACCTAGGGTTTCTAGGCTAAAATTACACATATCACCATATTTAATTTATTTAAAAATTTTAAAACTAGGGTTATTTTCATAATTTTAGACTAAAAACTGGGACAGCGACGGGGAATTACCCCCGATCGGGGTATCGGGGACGGGGATGCGAATGGGGATAAATCCCCGCTGGGGAAACGGGGATGGGGACGGGTAGGATTATGTCCCCGTCCCCGGTCGGGGATTAAATTTTCCCCCTGTCCCCGTCCCCGTCCCCGTTGGGGACGGGGATTTTTCCCCACTTCGGGTCGAGACCCCGGCGGGGACGGGTTTTCCCTAATTTTTTGCCATCCCTAGTTGAGGTGTCAAAAACAAGCAAATTCAGAAGAGGTGCAGTATAAAGGCAGCAGATATATCCTTGCCTTTCTCAGGGTGTAACTTTCAAACTGATGAGAATTTGAAGCTGCAAGAAGACTTTCTTGAAACTAGACTCTTAGAGATTTCTACCAGATTTTGAATGAACCCATTTGGGCAAGGATTTTGGAAGTTATGTTCATTGGAAGTTGATGCTGCAGTTCTGAAAAGTGCTAGCAGCTTTTTGCTTTTGCTTTTGTACTAGTTTACTTTTTGGTCCCCTCACCCCTCTCCATTAGGCCGGTTGTTTGGCATTCTTTTTTATAGGTTTTTGCTGAATGTTAAGGCCTATATAAGTGGGGAAAACCTCAGCTTGTAACTCACTTTTGAATGAATGAATTTAGGTTGAGTTCAAACTCTCTTGTTTCTCTCTCTACTCTTATGTATCACTATCATAGCTCCCTAATGTGGTGCTCAAGAGTCCTTCAAGATCAATTGAGTGGTGAAATCTTATCTCAATTAATCCTTAAGGAGGGCTCTAAGTGAACTTGGTGGTGATATCTTATCCAAGTGAGCTTAGTTTATCTTCTTGTTCCTTTATTGTTTGCAAGCCCCTTCTTCCTTCTCTTCCATTTTACTTCACTACTTGAGATCTCTTCTTTGATCTTCATTTCAAGGTCTTAGAATTGCATCACAAAGCCACTATCTCAGGTCGCCTTGTGTCACACCTTCAAGCCCACCGTATAGATCCACCAAAACCGAGTCACTAGACGTAACCCACACACCAAAATGCTATGAAGGCAACGGCCCGTGAAGCCACGCGCCTCTCTACCGGTGGCCGATCGATGGATTTGTGACGAATGTGATGTAGATAGGGTGTGAAGAGGGCTTTTACAGGGAGAAGACAACCAAAAACGGTCTTCATTAGAGGCACGTGCTTACACGCGCCAGTTGCCCCAAGTGGATCTGATGGGTGAGTCTCGGGTCTATTGCCTCTGTGTACCTTTTTTTTTAACTTATTATTCTTTAGTTTTGGGTGTGAAGATGGCGGACGCCACAACAAACTCTGCCAGATCTTTTGACACCGTAGCCTTTAAGGCATTGGTGGTGGGCGGGGAGGTAAGTCGTTGTTATGGGTGGATGTTGCCATGGCCACAAAGACTAGTTGAAGTTTCAGTAGGCGGTGTTGCATAGGCCACCAAGGCCTCACCAGAAAAATGTTACCGCAGCCACAAAAGCAAAGGCGGGCTAGATCTTGAGGTTAGGACTGGCAAGACCATAACTTAGTCAAGTTAGGTTAAAGTGGGCTTCCCGATTCAAATTATTCCAAAAAAAATTTGTAAGAGCATGAATGCAAATTTGGGTAATTGCATGATATTAAACATCCTTTCTAAATAGTATTGTTGTATACTTGCATGAACTGATCACGAATTCTTGGTTCAAATAAGTGCATACAATAAAACAAAATGAACTTGTTTTAGCATAATTACTCAATGGCATAAAAAGACTATGCCTTTTAGAGCTCATACAACACAGAAGGGTGTTTTTAATGATGTAATTTAGTATAATTGACAATATAGAATGAACTAGTTATACACAATCATACTCAATTCATTCGAGGCCAAAACCGAGCAACAATAGCTCTGATACCATTATTGGAAAATAAGGACATACCTTAGTAACACGGAAGTGAAGGACCTTGATGCTCGGTGATTGCGCACGAATTCTTGAATTAGGAATAACGATGGCTACTAGAGTCACCATAGTTGTCACGGCCTAAACCCGAACCCGAATGATGGTGAGGTTAGCGTCAAAAGAGGGGAGAGAGAATATGGGATGCTATTTTTGGTTTCCGTCACCACACCAAATTAGCCACTATACCCCTTATTTTATAGGACTTAACTAAAACTGCAAATAAGGGTTTAATGGGCATAATTAATACGCAATTAACCCTTTTGTAGCTGCCCAATTAATAAAACAATTAATGTGACCATTACTTTGATCAACAATAGAAGAAGGGGACATAAACTTACTGGGAAAACCAACCGATTGCAAACTAATAAAACAAGTAAACAAGGGATTGAGTTGTTAGCTAAATAGACAATAATAATTAGATACTAGAAAAATAGTAACAAGATAATAAAAACATAGAGGCACACTTAGATGGTTAGTGTAGAAGAGCTAAGAGGTGCAATCAGAGTAACCGGGCAGAGGGTGATCGATAGTTGCGGGCTTCGAGCTCCAAATAAAAGGTAGAAAAACCAACCGATTGCAAACTAATAAAACAAGTAAACAAGCGATTGAATTGTTTGCTAAATAGACAATAATAATTAGATACTAGAAAAATACAGCAATGATAACAAGATAATAAAAACATAGAGGCACACTTAGATGGTTAGTGTAGAAGAGCCAAGAGGTGCAATTAAAGCAACAGGGCAGAGGGTGATCGATAGTTGCGGGTTTCAAGCTCTAAATAAAAGGTAGAAAAACCAACAATTGCTAGTGATCTCAATGGAACTTAGTGAAGGGTGGGGCACAAATACTCAACTAATGAAAATAACACTCATCAACCGCTCAAGCTGATGAGAAAGTGGAACAAAATTGGGCCTAAAATAGAAAAAAGAACTAGCACATGATCCAATCCCAAAGAAATAGGGGAAAGACCAATCAACGGGGGCCAACAAACCAATGGCTCCACAGAGGGTAATAAAACGACGGGGAGTTCAAGAAAAGCCAGTAAATAGGCAACAAAGAAAGAAGGGGTTGGGCACACTAGCCTACAGTTGGGCCTCGTCATGGTGGCGAAACTGATTGGCTCTGCTCCTTGACATGAAACAGGTGTTCAACCTAAGAAGACAGGTGGGTAGGTAAAGATTGTGGATATAGTTGCCAGCAGAGACAGGTTTGGGGTTGGGAACAAAGAGAGTTGAATGGGCGAGAGTTTACCATTGGCGGCAACACCTTGGGCCACCCTTAAATTCTGCCACTACAACTACGTCCCTGTGCAACTATGGACTCTTACTCTAGATAGACACACCAGTCACTGCGATCTATAACCATGTAATGCGAACTCTCGTAGGTCTTTAATTGCAGTAATTATTTATAAAAAAAAAATACAATGAGCCATTTAGTAATCATATAGTACGTAAATCTTTTAGGTTTTTGTATAAGACAGTTAATAACTTTTTAAAATAAAACAATTGTCTAGGGATAGAAGTTATGAGAAACTTCCATGTAAAAATTTATAATGTATTAAGATATATTATAATTAATTTAGCATGTATTTCTAATAGCAATTATAATAGCTTAATTTCTCTATAATAGGGTAAAAAAAATAAGAGTTCAAAAATTTAAATAATCCATTAGTTAAAATTATTAACATGATTAACTTGCAATATTTAATATTAATTTTTTACGAAAAATTAGTTTGAAAATATTTAATGAAGATCAACGTATTGTGGCCTTTTTTGGTAATAGCCACATTAATGCAATTTTGCTAAACAATAACAATTATATTTAAAAAGTATTTAGGTATGGAATTGGACTAGGATTTAGATTTGGAAATTATAAGCTACATAAGTTTGTTTTGTGATGCCTCAACTCTTAATCATGTCATTAGTCCTAATTAATCCACCATTAGTGGCAAATACAGTGAAAGTGTTAGGACAAGACTTAGCTAATTCACTGGCATAAACAAGATAGCGCATTCTAGCTTACATGTAAACCAAAAGGTATACACTTAGCTCACATCCATCTCAAATGTCAATCTAGCAACTCATACAACATACACTTTGAAGGTGCATGGCTTTAAGAAATGTCATTGTAAACTTGTCTAACTCCTTTGACTATCTCCCTCCTATCAGAATTGCACAATTGCCTGCCTAAATAGGAAAACACAAAATATTGAAGAGGGAGCCGAAACTCAATACGTTTGCTCCCATACTGTAAAGATAAAAATTCATTTTCCAGAGAGTGACCGCAATTTATTTTAGTTTGAAATCAGGAAGACAGAGATTATTATATTAAAGTTGTTACTGGTTATTATCTAAAAGTGGAACCCAAATTGATGAGTTCATGTGTACAATGCGATTATTTAGTAGGTGCAACACCTAGGTTAGTCGGGAAACTTAAGCTAAAGTCGCACAGATAAAGTGAAGGGCCTAAGCCCTAATAATTGATAACTGGTAGCTTCACTTTACTACGTGGAAAACCAGTGCTTGAAAATAATTCATTAAATACTTATATATTACAAAATTTTAATATCTATAAAGGGCATGTAAATTTTCACAAAGTATAGGCAGTAAACTTACCTGAAATTTTTAAATCTCCCCACTTTTATAAAGAGTTGCTCATGGCCTGGCAACGATGAAAATGGTCTCACTTCTGCTCCATATATATATATATATATATATATATATGGTATACATACATACATATATATATAT
>JACYFF010002017.1:21969202-21988277 GCA_017589665.1 Selenicereus undatus
ATATATATATATATATATATATATATATATATATATATATATATATATATGCGTGTGTGTGTAGATATATATGTGTGTCTGTGTGTCTGTGTATATGTGTTTTGGGCGATAATATAGTGTACTTTGAGGATATTGAACGATAATACTCTCAACTGTAAACTTAGATGTTCGTGTACCATACTATCGGCTTAATTATTATATATATACCAATATCAATCTTAAATGTGTTTTTACAGGCGTAATGCAACAATTTTACATTGTCATGCAGTTGGATATGTTTAAGTTGCAAAAACTTCTAAAATTATCTAATTTTATATGCTTAATTTGCACTTGCATTGTCAAGTAAGAACACCTTCAAATATGGTTTTGTTATATAAACAGTAAATAAGGCGATAATATAGTGCAAGATGTACAAATTCAAAGCCGATGCATTATCATCTAATATGCTCAAAGTATAGTATATTGTAATCCAAAAATCCATATATACATGGTTAGTGAAGTTTCACATAATTTTCATTAGTTCCAACCTTAATATATAATTCATAGTTTTTCCTTGGCATTTTCCCTAATCATCAATGTACTCACAAATGTTATTTTAAGTGCCCAAATTGATTTTGGTTTTTCATTTCTATATGCCTTCTTTGTATCATTCTTGTTATTATTACCATTAATGATATTGATATTATTATGCTATGATGAGTCTTCATATTGCTATCCTTATTGTTATTAATATTAATATTATTATGATTAAAGTTGTTATAATTATTGTTATTATTTATATTACCATTATAAATTTCATTTCCATTACTATATGATTATTAAGAAAAGAAACATTGTTATTAATTCAAATTATTTATTCAAGGAGAGGTTTATGTTACTAGGCTCTACTTGTGGTTCTAAATTGATTTTCGATAGTGACTCATGCTCTCGGATGCAAATCAAAATGATTTTCGCTCCTTTAGATCTCAGATGAACCTTGATTTGTATTCATTGGTCTTGGCCATAAGAACATATATGATTCGCATCATCAAAACATTTTGTTTTGGTTGTGATTTTGTGTTAAGTAGTTATTTTAATTCATGTTTAGGGATGGCAATGAGTTGGGGTCCACCAGAACTCAGACCCTTTTTTTTTGGGAACTGAGCCCAGACTTGTTGGGTCTGGAAACATAAATTCCAAGCATAGAACTTATAAGTCTAATGGGTCCATGGATCCTTAGCGAGTCCTTACCATTTTTCAAATTTAAGAATTTTAGCAATAGACTTTTTCATTTTTACTTAGATCTTAAGATGAATGCCCACATTCTAGTGACAAAAACTGAATGTAAAAGATATAACATTTGATATAAAAGCAATGCTTCTTGCGATTTGGATTGAATAGGTCTGGGAGAGTGGGAGAAGCGAATAAGCAAGTGAGGAGAGCGGAGAGAGATTGAGGATAATGAGTAGTAATCATGAGTGTGAGAAATGGTGTAATGCAAGGTAACTAAACTCAAAAGATTTTAATCACTTAAACTTACGATGTAGTTAATTTTCATATTTTAAAATAATTTAAAAAATATTAATGCATCCTAGGTTGAGTCTAGGTCTCAATTTTTTAGACCGAAGCCCAAACACAATCCAGAGCAACCCAAATCCAGACCCACCAAAGATCCATTGGTTACCATTTCATTAGACCCATACCCTTTAATTTAGGACGGGTCTAATGGGTCTGGATTAGGTCACGAACCCATTGCCATCCTTGTAGACCATATTAGATTAGGTTCATGATTGTAAGTTTAACTTATAGCCTAGTCTATTTTGGATTTTATTTTCTTTTTGTGTGACTAGTAACTAGTTTTTGTTAGATACGGTTGTGATTAAGTTTTTTTTGCCTAATTAGTCTTAAGTGAGATCTAAACACTCCTACTTGAATTAAATGTTGATTAGACCAAAAAATATGGGGGATAAAGGAGTTGGGGATGGGTATAAATACAAAAAGAAAGGGAAAAATGCCGAAAAAGTGTTGGACTAAATGCCAATGGCCCACAAAAGATTTTTAGGATATTGTATGCCACTTTATGTCGAGCCCGAGCCGAGATAAAATTTGAAGTGGCAAAATCTTGTCTATTGTGATCCCTATTTTGACCTTATGGGGTAAATGTGTTTGTGAGGCTCCTTGCTAGAGACTAAGGACCAGGGCTTCTAGCTTCCCCAGGAAGCCATGTACCCTAGGAAGCCATGTCTGGAACTATTCTCCCCCCCCTCTCTCTTTTAGTCTCTCTTAGCTGTAGCTGTTCTTTGTGCCTATACATACATGAAATTTGTGCTATCACCTGCATTAAAGTGGTTTTGCTATTGTCGTAGTTTTGCTGAATAATTCTTCTGAAAATCCTAACACAAGAGCGTTTTGTGAGTTGGGAGGTTTTAAGTTCTAGGAAATGTTTGTGGCATACGAGCATCACTGAATGGATTTATAATAGGGCGTCAAAAGGTGTTGTTTGTTGATGGGGCTCATTTGAGTTGTCCATATAAGGGGACTTTGCTCACTACAATTGTGCTGGATGTGGATGATCACTTATTTAATGTGGCGAAGCTGTGGTGTCCACCGAGGGCACGAACGAATGGTTTTGGTTTTGGACTGTGCTGACTGACTATTTAGGTAGATTGAAGCCTATAATCATGTCCAAATGTAACCGAGGGCCTCTAGATGTTATCTCAAGGGTGTTTGGAGTTAAGAACCATAGTTACAGTTTGAGGCATCTTTGGGGGAATTTTGTCACAACAATTACGAAGCATAGAGTTTGTTGTGATGCATCTAAGGAGTTTGTGATGGAGATGTTTAAGAAGGATATTTGGTAAGGTAGGTTCAACTATTGATGTGCATATGTATGGCCGCAACATAGGGGAGTTTGGAGTGTAGATAAACAAATGTTGTTGGTTAGTTTTCAACATATCGACGAATACATGCACGTGCAAGTGGTGGTAAAGGCTCGAGCTACCAAGCAGCCTTGTTATGGTTGTCATTTACAAACAAAACCTAAGCGTGTATCACTGTGTCTACCTCATGTTACAAGGTGCAGGCGCAAAGGTTAGTGTATATTAATGTCATTCACTCGATGGAGACCAATGATATAGTGACTATTAATGATAGAACTGACAAAGTTATCGGTGGTCATGACTTGGATGAGCGCTACGACCGATGCATGCTGCCTCCCACTAATCCCCGTTCAAGTGGTTGACCGAGGGTGAAAAGGTATGAATCGCAGAAACAATATGTGAAAGTCGGGAGGTGCTCTAAATGTGGTGAAGTTGAGCACTACAAAAATAAATGCAGGAATCCCCAAGTTGACTTCAACGCAAATTATAAAGCAGATGTCGTGTTTGTGGAGAACTTGTTTATGGAGAAATTGTTTGTAGCACAATAAAGGAGAAGTTTAATTTATTTCCTATGATTGCAAAGTTAGAAATATGTGAATTTATTACTAACTTAGCATTGTTATTTGTACTACAGTTGTTGATGTGGTGCATCTGATCATATGATGTGGAAGTTGGTGATAGGCATATGGTGTTAATGGCGCATGCGTGTGGTTTTATATGTGTCTGTACTTAATCACACTGATTTCAAGGAACCGTGGAGTTGTAGGAATAAGGTTGGACTGCTACCACTGCAGTATCCTAGAAGTGAATATTCCACTATCTTGGGATTTTGACTATATTTTTATGTGATATTTGTGGGATAGGTGGGCCAATCCCATAAACAATAATAAATTTTCTTTACTATTATATCTTCTTGTGTTGTAACTATTGATGTCAATATATTTGAGAAAATAAATTACAGGTTATTGAGCCTTAAAGCGACTGTAGTTGTCCCATGTGCAACTGAAGAAGGTTCCAATGTCGACATGGTATTAGAATTGTAACAAAGTTGTATGAACTATCACGACATGCTTCCATGGTGCTGTTGGGAGCTCGTTGGTCAATGCAATCAAAAGTGATAAACTTTAGAATGGTAACATTTGTAGTTAGTCAATTATAATTATTTTTCTTGTTGTCATCGTATAAAATTACATTGTTAGGACATAATTATTATGCACTATACCCAAGATGTCGTATTAGTAAGATAATATAATTTCTAGAATAAAAGTAACATAATGCAATGTTTTATTATTGCATTACCAGCCATATTGTATATTTTTTTTTTGAAGTTGCAAGAAAGGGAGTTGCAAGAAGGGGGTTGAATTATTACTGCTGCAATATCTTAGAAGTAAATATCTTAGCATCTGGGGATGTTGACCACTTTTTTGTTGGATATTTGTAGGACAAGCATGCCAATCCCACAAAGAGTAATAATAATAATTTTTTGTTATTATGTCTTCCTGTTTTGTAACTATTGATGTCAATATATTTGAGAAAGTAAAAGTGTGCAAAGGTTATTGAGCCTAAAAGCAAGTATGGCTGCCCTACATGAAGCTAAAGAAGGTCCCAATGTGTACATGGATATTAGAATTGTAATAAAGATGTATGAACCACCATGAAATGCTTACATGGTGTTTCTTGGAGCTTATTGGTTAGTGTAATAAAAACTAGTAAACATTAGCATCATACCATTTGAATTTGGCCAGTTGTGATTATCTTCCTTATTGTCATTGTATACATTGTGTATCTTTAGAGCATAATAAATTGTTTATTGTACCTGGGATGTCATATTAGCAATATGATGCAATTCTTTGAATGAAAATAATGTAATGTTGCATTATTACATTATAAACTATCTTGTATTTTTTGTTTTAAGTTGGAAAGGAAATGTTTAGGATTGTTATATGATCTAGTCAACTGTAATGACTGCATTTATGAGTGGGTATCTAAATAATACTATTGTTACTATATTAAACACCCATTATGTTGAAGAATTTGACATTTTGTGAGCAGGTTTTTAAATGGAATTAAATTTGTTTCAATAAAAAACCCCTTTCTAAATGCAAGGACATTAAAGTGGATGGTTGACATTAAGTACATTGGACTACAAGGTTGGTTTGTGTAGCAGTGCAAGCAGTGGGGATGTAGTGGACAACAAATGCCATGCTACACATCTTTCAATAATGCAACAGACTAAGTTATTAAAAAATTATTACATAAAGGGAGCAAACTACCTGACCTTCAATTCCACATAGAATTGGTTGAAAATATCACTTAAAATTTACGTAAGAGTGGTCCGAAAGAGAATGGATAGAACATGCCATTGTGGAATTTAAGCTAAAACTTTAGAAATTATGGATGATGTCTGCCGGCACTTTTATGTTTGCTACCCAAAAAGGGTAAGTGAACAGTCGTTGACAATAACTTCTCACCAACCATTTCTATTCTTATGCTCTCCATGAACTTTTGTAAAATTTATTAACATTAATATAATTAGTTCTGTAAGTAATGTATTTTATGTGTAGGAGGACATTACGTGTCTATACTACAAGATGATTGATGAACCATACTCAGACAGAGCCAGGGAGGTCATAAATGACCTCGTACACGAGTAGTTTCAGTTAGGGGACTTGCTAAGGGATGAACAACATAATAATGCCTCAGAGAGGAGGAGCATACACATTTTGTGGATGACATAACGAAGGAGAATGCAAAGTTCAAACAAATGATTGGTCTTGCAACAACGACTGTGGTTATCCTCTTTATTACTATCCTATGCAAGTGGCTTATGTGACAACTACCATATGTCATGTTCTTTTGGGTTGTGCATTCGAAGTTGTTTTGTAATGCTCGGGAGTGGTCTTTGCGTGTATGCCAAGTATGTGCCCCCCGTCCCAGCTTTATGGTTACTATGTTAGCCTTTTTGCCCTTTTGTAGTTGCTAGGTATGCTAAGTATTCTAAGGCTCATTGTATGATATATTCGATGTGAAGGCCAACTACTATGTCTGTCTTTGTTATGTGAGTGATTTAGTCTATCCTATGTTATATACATAATGCAATTGTTATGTCCATCTTTGTAATATGACTTTGCATATTATGCTTAGGGGAATTGTTAAAGGATATATGTGATATGATTAATCAGTTACTCCTGGAATATACCAATGTGCCTAGTGTTGAAACCATTGCTGGATGGTTGGTGTTGAGTGAGTTGCGGGTGCACTATCTTGACTTTCTCTAAATAATATCGTGGGATCTTATAATAGAAATCTGTACATATCTTGGGATATGTGGGCTAAAATTTTAACGTAAAGATTGCCAACTGGAGAATCACAGGCACAGTACGAGGAAAGAATGTATCCATTTTGGTTATGTAACAAATGCAGTGAAAAAAAGGGCAATCATCATACACGATGTGAAAACAAAAGAGAAACCATAACATAAAACAACATATGGTATATGGTTAACACAATTGTTAGGTCCGTCTTTATAACACAACTGCTCATATCATAAGTGCTGGAATTGTTGAATGATATATGCAATAAGATTACTCAATTACTCTTAAAATACACCATTGTGCAAAGTGTTCAAGCCATCTTCAATGGTTGGTGTTGAACGAGTTGTGGGTACACTATCATGACATCTACAACGCAACATCCTAGGATAGTACCACAAATATTTTTATTTATTTTGTGATATATATGGTGAGATTTATACGCAAACACCATAACTTTAGACTGACAACCATAGTTATCGGGAATGATGTAAGGATGTAGGTTGCACAACAAAGACAAATGAGAAATGAGTAATCATTATAGACAGTACAAAAACAAATTAACTACCATAACATAGAACAAGGATGTACAAACATAATAACACAATCTTAGGTGCAAATACCTTAAGTGTGACACGATTCGTAGTTAAAATAGTAGGGTTTTCCACGTACCGGTGCCCGATTCAAACCAAGCCCTAGTTAGATGTCAACATGAGCAAAGTAAGTAAATGAACTATTTCAGAGATGAAAGGTGAACATGGTAATGTAGGGTTCACCACAGACAACATGTCCATAGGCCCCTTAGAGATTGAGGTAACGTACACTTATTTGTGGTTCATAGTAATGTCATGCCTCCAATGAACCTAAGCAACTCGGTGTAGAAGCAATTCATGCCGTGTGCTTGAGATAGCAACTTCCTTGTGTTCCGTCCAGCTGCACATGTGTCTGTAAGGATAACAAGTGCAGCATCAGATATTGACTTTGTAGTGAACAAGTTGTGTATAATAATGCTCTTGCGATGCTTCTATAATTCCAAATGTAAATGCAAACATCCTTACTCGTGTACTCTGGAACCCCCAGAAGCATCCCAACCATGGAGTTATATTATCAAGAGCCATGAACGTATCGTCTTCAAGCCAACCATGGCAGTATGCACTTCAGATTTATCAAATGGGCTTGATCTTCGTTGATGAAGTCATTTCATGAATTGATAAGGAAGTTCATGAATGTCTACAAAGTTACATTATTAAGAGCCATGAACATATCGTCTTCAACCCACCCCAGGGCTGGTAGGTCATGGACGCTGTATGGGCAACCAGCTATTGCAATTCAAAGATAGGTGTTGGGTATAATTTGTGTCTTTGTCAATATTTTTTTATGTAGGTTAAGTTTCATTAGCATCTACAAATAATGGAATGTTGTATAAGAAAGGGAATTATGGTAGGAGGTACATAAATATATGTTTTTACTGACATCTAACCAACTGTTGTACACTCCCATGTCATCAATGTGCAAACCAATGGTGAACCAACATGGTCAACAACTCATGCATTTCTATTAGAAGGGCTAAACTAATACAGGTTACTATTTTCAAACACACAAGGCACTAAAAACAATTATTAATAACATATTATGTGAACAACTAAATATATGCTGAACTCGAAAAGTACACTTTTTTGAGGGGGGAGATTGTACACTTTAAGCCATGATTACCCGGGCTCCTCAACCACATCTATTATTAGTATGTGGTCCCAAAGAGCATGATAGCCTCCACTTTAGGTAGGAAATTGGACACACTTGTCGTAAACTATAACCTTTACCACCAACTTAAGTAAGGAATTAAGACATTGTTTAATCCAGCCCCCTCCCTTTCTACCTCAATTAAGGCAATTACGACACCCACCTACAATTACTTCTCAACAACCACTCCACTTTCATTAAATTTTCAAGCTACAAGGACAATCAATTCATGGGTATCCCTAGTGACGTAGCTTAATATGTTGGGATCAATTTGTGATTGTGGGGATTTAGCTGATGTAATCCTAGTAATCGGAGACCGGTTTTGTAGGCACACAATATGTGACCAAGTCTGTATATTCCATATTTCATTTGTCCGTATTTTACAATAATGTCCTGATATTTGAAATTTCTTCCGTTCTTTTTGGATCCTTAATGACATTTCATTTGTACTAAACTATGCTGGTAAATATGTTCCCACATCCAATGGATAGATGAAACCCTCGCCCGAGCAGAAAAGGGCTATTTGACAACGTTGGAAATGGAATGTTAGAAACTTAGATCTGACCTCGTCACTGCTGTGGTAATGGTCCATACATCTCGAGATATTCACGACCAGCTAAGAGTTGAGTTGCATCTTGTCATCAGTAGGCAATTGTTGTGAACAACTATGTTTGTAATGACGTTGGTCATGTATGTCATTATTCTCGGTAGGGTGGCGTAAAGCACCACAAAGTAAGGAACTTTATGATTATGCTTTTCAATGAGCCGTACAATTTTTTGGTCATGTTAAATGTACGTATGCGTCAAACCCCAGAAAAAGATTATTTATTTATTATTTCGGATTATATATATATATATATATATATATATATATTTACATATGTATATTTCTTTTATTTATGATTATTATGATATTGGCTGACCTAGAATGCTCGAGCTCGTAATGTTTTAATTTTTAGGAATTTAGTGGGATAGCCCGAAGGTTGGTCGAACAATCCAAGCCAGCAGAATATTAGTCCTTCCAATTTCTATTTCCGGAAAAAAAAATATAGTAATGCAAAAGAGAGCAAGGGGGAGGAAAAACCTTAAGGATTTAAACTCTTATTTTTCCTTCTCTCTTCCTCTCCTCTCTCCCTTTTTCCCCACGGTCTCTCTCTCCATGCGGCACTCTCCCCCTTCCCCATGGTAACTCTCTCTCTCTCTCTCTCTCTCTCCCCCTCCACCCGTGAACTGCAGCTGGCTGCTGCCACCTAGTCGTCGTCTCCCTCTCCATCCTCCTTGTTTTTCTTAGTAAGTATTTCAAACCCTAGCCAAGTGTGTTGGATTTCCATTGTTTTTCATCGAGAAACCTTAAACTTGGCCATGGAATTGATAGTGCATAACCCCATGATTTTTTTTTATTTGAACTTTTGGTGGGAGAACTAAAACACCCTAGGGTTTTCCTTTCCGCTATTCTTAACTTCAAGGTAGAATATTTGCTTATCCTCTTATGGATTGGATGGTTTGATAGTTTTAACAATTAAAATGAATGGTATTGTTGAATAAAAGGATTGTATTCATGATTTGGGGGAGGCTTGGGACGAATTATGGAGGGAAGGAAGGGTTAAAGTTGTATTATTGTCACTGTTGGGATGCGCAGAAAATTGTCAGACTTCATGAACTTGTTGGCAATAATCGTGATGCCTAAAAATTATGAAAAACTTTTTGACGGTAGATCTGGAGGTCCTTTAACTAGAGAGTTTTGAATTTTACAAATCGGAGTTAAAACGAACAAATTATGGACAAAATATAAGGACTGTACAAAAGCTGACTGTGACTGGGAGAGTTTGAGAATTTGTTGAAATTCAAATAGGTTAGACTCGAATTCTATCAATGGTTATAAAAGCACAGTTGTAATTCATGGCTTGTCCTTTCCAGAATGGGCTTAATCTTAAAATTTTGATGTTGGGAGTAAATGTTATGGTCCTGGAAAATTGGGGGTAAAATCTGGTAATGAACAGAAAAGTTCACAATAGTAGCATGTGTGGAGTTTTTAATACTTATAGCTTTCTAAAAATTCATTTGAGGGCTGAAATTGGTTGTTGGGGATAAGAGGACGCTTAGCAAAAATTATTTGGGTATAGTGAGCTCGTAGAGAGTTGGGCTAAGAGCTTGTACTAACAGAGCACTATTGTGGGAGATTATTTTTAGGTCAAACTAGCGTTCCGGGTTCAAGCTTAGGCGACGAATTCTAGCAGGTAACAACCATGCTCCAACTCCCCCAAATATTTCTTGGAAACATGTCCTGTGAGTATGCTTAAAAGGTGTTTAAATGTGTTTTGAATTGATGTTTAAGGGATCTCTCCCGGGTAAATGCGTGAAGAGGTTTTACTATGATTTCTACTGAAGTGATTGTTCAACTAGTCATTGCATGAGTTTATCTTGAATGTTCATTGTGAAAATAATAATGAAATGTTTCTGGATCAGAAAGGATGGGGTTGGGCTATATTCTGTTAAAGATCATTGTCAAATTGCAAATGTGTGAGTAACTGAATAAATGGATGGGACTGAGTAGTTATGCTCCTGTTTTGTTTGAAGGCCATTAGCCTTCCCCAGATAAAAGTGCATGCATGTGAGTGGTCACGTGCCACCTTGTGGATGGAAATGGGTCAGGTTAGTGGTAACTGTCCAAATTTATAGTAGGCTATGATGTGGTTAAGCGGCTGCGTTAAATCCAAAAGCAGTCCATGAGACCTCTTGAGGTCACTCACCCCTTTTATCTTGAAACTGAACAAGTGGGATTGCAATTGTTATATGTAGACCTGGCCAAACTGACCCGAGACCCGAAACCCGAACCGAACGACCCGGACCCATACCCGACCCGACACCCGAAATATGCTCACCCGAAAGTGGACCCGAAACCCGAATTGACCCGACCCGAACCATACCCGACCCGAAATTTTCAACAAAGTTGCTTGTTTTGGCATGACGAGCGTATTTCACTAAAAATTGGTTGACCCGAAATCGACCCGACCCGAACCATACCCGACCCAAACTGAAATGACCCGAAATGTCACTTAACCCGAACATGGCCCGACCCGAACTTGACCCGACCCGTACCCAAACTGAATGACCCATTTGCTAGGTCTAGTTATATGTTACATGTTGAGTATGCGTAAGTACTTGAACTATTCGTGTTTGTTCCCCACGCCTAAAATGGTTTGAAATGAGTTTGTGTGCATGTTTTGACTGTTAGGGGTGGTTGTTATTGAGTTTATCTCGCTTTTCCAAATATTGTATTTTCCAGGTGAAGTGCATGAGTATGGAAATGGGAACTCGATTTAGAGCAACGCCTCGTCACTTAAGATTTAGTTGAAATGGTGTATGGTCTAGATTAGTTCTAGTCCAATTGTCAGTATGGGACCATCCCGATGTTGGTATGGTAGTTGTTGTTGCAGGAGAACTCGATCAATGCTAACTGCTCATCCCAAGCTTGTTTGAAGTCCAATAAGCATGCTCAAAGCATATCCTCCAAGGTTTGAATTATTCTCTCAGTCTGCCCATTCGTGGTTGGGTGAAAGGTTGTACTGAAATATAACAGTGTCCCGAACGCCTCCTACAACTTCTGCCAGAATCTCGATTGGAAGCTAGTATCCCAGTCTGACACTATAGAGCTCGGCACATCATGCAATTAGATTATCTCCTCAAAGTACGCTCGGCCCAATTGGTCTAAGGTCCATGTGTTTCTCATGGCTATGAAGTGAGCCGTTTTCGTGAGTCGACCCACGATGACCCAAATCGCGTTGTGTTTCCTCTGGGAGGGTGGTAAGCCTACTACAAAGTCCATGGAGACAGAGTCCCATTTCCACTTAGGAATTCCAAGGGTTGTAGGAGTCCTGTAGGCCTTTGATGCTCCGCTTTTACTTGTTGACACGTCAAACATTTCGCTGCATAGTCTGCCACCTTTTGTTTCATATTGCTCACCTAAAAAGTTCGTTTCAAGTCTCTATATAACTTATTCCCACCAGGGTGAACAGAATGTGAGGTGTTGTGTCCCTCATCTAGGATTTTTCTCTTGAGTTCCTCTATGGCGTTAACGCACACCGATTCTGGAACCTTAGCATCCCATCCTCACGCATCATGAAACCAGCTGCCTTTTCCTGTTGACACCTTCGTCTTATCCTATCCAACAGCGGGTACGTGCTCTGAACGAATCGAATTTTCTCAATGAGGATAGGTTGTACCTCCATGATATATAGTATGGATCTGGTTTTCCTTGTCACCATGTTGAGCTCCAGTTTCTTAAAATCCTCACATAAATCCCTATGTAGTGTCAACAAGCTATTGAGAGTTGCGTATGGCCTACAACTTAATGCATCTGCTACTACATTTGCCTTTTCTAGGTGGTATTGGAAGTTTATATCATAGTCCTTAAGGAATTCCAACCACCTTATCTGTCTCAAGTTCAGGTCCTTTTGTGAGAACAAATATTTTAGACTTTGGTGATTAGTGAAGATCTCGCAATGCACCCCGTACAGGTAGTGTCTCCAAATTTTTAGCGCGAACACTACTGCTGCTAGCTCTTAGTTGTGAGTTAGACAGTTTTTCTCATGAGTCTTTAGTTGTCTCGAGGCATAGGTTATGACACAGTCATCCTCCATCAGCACACACCCCAATCCATTTCTGGATGCGTCATTATAGACCACGAAGTTCCTGTCGTTGGTGGGTAAGGCCAATATAGGCACACTAGTTAACCTCTTCTTAAGTTCTTAGAAAGCTTCTTCGGAGTTATTTGTCCACTCATAATTGGTAACCTTCTATGTTAAATTAGTGAGGGGAGTGGCGATCTTTGAGAGGTTCTGAACGAACCTACGATAGTATCCTACCAAACCCAAGAAGCTTCTCACCTCTATTGCATTCTTAGGTCTTGGCCACTTCATTATGGCCTCTATCTTCTCGGGATCCATAGATACTCCCTCATTAGACACTACGTGCCTAAAAAATGCCACCTTACCCGACCAAAACTCGCACTTTTTTAGCTTTGCATACAACTCATTCTCCCTTAGCACTTCTAGGACGATCCTCAAATGGTGGGTATGTTCTTCTAGGGTCCCTGAATAGATCAATATATCATCTATGAACACTACTCCAAACTGATCCAAGTAAGGTTTGAAGACCCTATTCATGAGATCCATAAATGCCACTGGGGCACGAATTCACAATGCCCATAGTGGGTGCAGAATGCAGTATTGGGTATGTCTTCTTCTTCCTTGATCCGAAGTTGGTGATACTCCGAACGAAGGTCTATCTTAGAGAAGGTCCCCGCACCTTTAAGTTGGTCAAAGAGATCAGCTATCCTAGGCAAAGGGTAACAGCTCCTGACCATTATTTTGTTTAACTCTGTATAATCTATGCCCAATCTCAGGGTTCCGTCCTTTTTCACGAACAACACCGGGGCTTCCCATGGGAATGTACTGGGCCAGATATAGCCCTTTCTAATAGCTCATCAAGTTGAGTCTAGTTACTTCCCTAATAGTTGGCGACACACGTGCTACTATAACTTAGTAAGGCATCTTATGCCACGTTATTATACACAACAGACATACAGTTTTGTTCACAGTCGCATTCATTTGCCATGCTCATGTGGCCCGGTCTCGTCTTCACATGTCCCATACACATATCATTAACAATAACGACATTCACATACAAATACATATATAACGCAAGTTCACAATTCTCGCCAATCATAGCAAACAGTTGTATCCATGTAACTCAATAAAGTTTTTAATGCATAGGTTTGAAATAGTAACTGTTCCACACACCAATACTATCATTACTTAAGCACTTTAGCAAAATTTTCTAGTTCATACTTGCTAGCAGAAAGGAAAGATAAAAACAGTACAACCTTTAAAAGCAAAAGTTCCTAACTTCCAGCAACTTCTAGCATCTGCTGCTCAGGGGCGTCAATAGGCCAGGTACCACGACACATCTTACCACACCTTCCCCGCTTCTAGTAGGTAACTTCAGGCTTGGGTTCCTCCTCAACTGAGTCCTCTTCCAAGTCTTCCTCTACTAGATGTTCTTCCTCGGGGACCTCCTCTTCTAAGGGCTCTTCCTCAGAGTCCTCTTCTAGGTCTTCCTCTTTCATAGGGTCTTCCTCGATATCATCCTCATTTAAGGGTCCTTCCTTAGGGTCCTCTTCCATATCTTCTTCTTCTATAGGGTCTTCCTCGGGATCATTCGTCTCCAAGGGTTCCTCTCTAGCGTCTCTCTCCTCAACATGTTCCTCTCCCAGTTTCGCCTCCCTATCCACAAGCTCGTTTCACCCTATCGATTCTTCCTCTTCAGTATCTTCCCCCGCTAGGGGTGGTGGGATCTCATCCTTAGTATCAGGGGTAGGAGGTTGATCATAGGGGTCTACATCCATTAGATGGTCCACTAGCCTACTAGGTTCATTCCCATAGGTTTCTAGTCACACAAGCAACACCTATTGTAGAAGCTGAACAATCTAGTCTTACAGTGAAGCTCATTAATCCTGTAATGCCACACTGGGTCACCCTAGAGGGTCAGGAGAAAGAACTTGGCCTTATTGCTCCCAAACCTCAAGTAGTCATTTGGTATCTCTTCTAGTCTCCTATGTATAAAAGGCTCAATTTGTTTTAAGTGGCTAGCTAGACTAACCCCAGGTTTCTTTTCCATTGTCCAATAGCGGCAACGACGACCCATGCAATCATAATGACAAGTCCCATTCATCCTAAACATTAACAAGTCTAAGTTAGACACGTGTTCACAAGTAAGCAAGCACATGTAGACATGCCCCTTTTCCCGTCCTATACTCATGCTCTGTGTAGTCCTTAGGCCTACATGTTTTTAATTTTATTCCTGATTATAATATTTTAAGCAAGTGTTCAGGTCAGTCAACCTGGGCTATGATAGCACTTTGCAACAGCCCATTTTTTCTGATATCTTTTTATTTACTAATCTTAACCTATGTAGCAGTGGAAAACCTAAATGGGTGTTACCGCCATATTTTGTTTTTGGAAATACCAGGTTGAGTATCAACCAAAACCTTAATGCATAGTTTATTCTCAAATTAAAGCATGAGTTCGAATCCTGGCAAAAAATACAACAATGCCCAAACTGAAAAACAATCTCTAAAACAAATTTGATCTAAAATTAATTCATTTCAACTAAATCTTAGGTGTTGAGGCCTTGCTCTAAATTAGGTTCCCATTCCCATGCTCATGCACTTCACTTGAAAAACAAAATATTTGGAAAAGTGAGATAAATTCAATAACAACCGCCCTATAGTCAAAACATGCACACAAATTCATTTCAAACCATTTTAGGCATGGGGACAAACACGAATAGTTCAAGTACTTATGCATTCTCAACATGGAACATATAACAATTGCAGTCCCACTTGTTTAGTTTCAAGATAAAAGGGGTGAGTGACCTTATGGGGTCTCATGGCCTACATTTGGGCTTAACGCAACCGCTTAACTATATCTTGGCCTACTGTTCAATTGAAATCTCAGTTTCAAGATAAATAGCTTTTTTTTCTTTTCCAGAAACTGCTCAATTGAAATCTCATTCTTTCCAAACTCGTATTGTCATAATTAGGAGTTCAACCTCTAATTATAACCATCTGATTCTCACATGGGAAACATTTCAACACTTTCTATTTTCAAAAACATTCTTCTATGACTACTGTATAAAAATCATTAAATATTTCAAAAACAAGCATATAAGCTCTTTGAAAAATGATGTGCTAAATGAAACTTCTGAAATCCACCTCTAGCATGAACTATAATAATTCAAAACATAAAACGGTACAAAAACCAAAATGATAATTCAACAAACCAAATCACAAATGGAATAATGGAACCACATTAAGAATTACACACAAATATAACAAAAATTCTGGCATAAACGTTACCTCGCTCGCGTGACTGGTGCTGACTCGAGCTACACCAAGACTGCAAAAAACTATAATTAGAAAAATATACTAAGTTGTTAGGTAAGCTCTCAAACTTTAAGGGTTTCCTTAGGTCCTCTTATACTTCCCAAGCCATTAAGCTTAATGCTTATACATGAGTGTGCACAAATTTTCTTTTGCTTTGTGATACTCATTCTCAGGTTCCAAGATTATTAGGGCGAGTGTTTTTCGCATGACTTCAAAATTCTGTAATAAATTATGCACAATTCTGAGTGGCTAATATGTGTTATGAAAATCATATTTCTAGTGTAAGATCACATTCAGACTCAAGGTAAGAGCGTCAATTTCATGTTAGTTTTACATAGTTTTAGTATATCTTTTTCCACGCAACACCAAAATTCAAATGCTTCAAAATTTAGGAAAAGTAGACATATGAACCTATGACATATCAAAAATCCACATCCAATCCCTTGCTAATTATTCACAACTATTTGAAAAACTTAACTCAAGTTTGTAGTTAAATTCCAACATGTAGGTACTTTAAGTTTTGATTAATTTGAAAGGATAAATGGAATTAATTAAACATAATTTTTTTATTTATTAGCAAAATAACATAGAAGAAGATTCCCATGGCTTAAGGTTCTAAACCTTCATATCACCCAAATTTGAAAGAATGCCCAGAATTTGATAATCTTGAAGAGGAACTAGTTCTTCTTGTCTCCAAGAAAGTTCCCAATCCTGTCATTTCCTTACAAGGTTTGATATGTTATAAATACTAAAGGGGAGAATAAAAAATTTTCAATAATTTCTTTAATAAGATTTCTCTTATGCAAAAGAGAAGTTCTTAAGCAACTTACCATTGGCAAAATGAAAGGAAAAGTCTTTGATCCTTTAGGAGGTAAGAAGGTGTGGAATATTATGAGAAGAAGAAAGGGCAACTTGTACGTTTAGATGAAGAGAGGTAGTAGTTTATCTCTTTTTGGGGTTTTTCTTTAAATGAAAACGGAAGAGGCAAGCTTTTTAATCTGAATGGCGAGGAAATAAATTTTTTTTCTTTGAAGAGGGTCGGCCAGGGGTGTCTCCCTTTTTATAGGGAAGCATGCTGGAATGTGGTTCAGTCCATACATATTTTTTTTGCCCAAATGGCTATCCGCTATCCTAACAGCTTAAGCTATTTGATAATATAGGCTAGCCTAGCTCACCCCTATCTTCATATCTGCATCCACTGCATAGATTTTAAAATACTATTGGGATACCAAAATCGATCATTAAGTACTTCTAGTCAATTGATTTGCTAGTCACTTGGTTTTTGGTTGTATTCGAAACTATTTTTGGATTTTACTCAGGTTTTCCATGAGTTTGTGCAATAATTAGTCATCATTAGTCATTACGCCACCTGTCTCCCCCTCACTGATAGCTTTATAGATCATTCCCGCTATAGTAGCCCAATCACTCTTGAACCTTTTTTTTTTTTACTTCAATTTTTATGTATACAATTTTCTTTTCTTTTGTTTTGTTTCACTCTCTATCTTCCATTATCTTTTGATTTTTCGTTTCATTATACATAACCCTTTTCTCAAATAATACTTTTTCTGTTAGTTTCAATATTAGTTTTAGACCCTGTTTGACAAACAGTTGTTAGTTGTTAGCTGTTAGCTGTTTGTATTAGCTGTTAGATGTTAGCTATTTGACTTACCTGTTTATTGAAAAATTGTTTGGTAAAATTAGTTGTTTCTAAGAAAGTTGTGAGATAAAAAGCTAATTCTTCAAAAAGCTCTTCCAAAAAGCTCATGGAATTAGGTTTTTCGATCCAAAAAGTTCTTTTAAAAAGTTCTTTCACCAAACACCGAAAATAACTTTTGTACTTGGTCAAAAAACTAATTTTGATCAAAAAAGCTCTTTTTGATCAAAAAGCTTTTCAAAAAGCTGTTTGCCAAACAAGGCTTAATCAATTTTGGGTTTACTTTTTATTCTAATAAATAATTTGCTTTAACTCCCTTTTTTGGGTTATTTTTATTTTGATTAAATTTTCATACAAAGTTTATCCACTATTCAGAGGAGCTCTGTCACTATTAAGTATTTATTAAATTGCCACACAAAGATAGTTGTACTTGTCACAAATAAAATTAGATGCTCACAGTCTAAGAAAATTGATGTGCGTACATCAGAAAGACGAAATTAGAGACAATTAGGACATCCACCAAAATATTGAGCCTCGACAATGGACTTAGGGATAGATTTTTGTGCGATAGAGAAGGTCTTTTTTTTTAAAAAAAAGAGTAAATTTATTGATGAAAATGAAAAATACCGTCAACCATAATATGAATCGGCCCCCAACAAGATTTGCTGGCTCCATCCTTGATTATTGACGTCCAAACCGTGATAGTTCAGATTGTTAGTATTCAAGAATCTTTTTTTTATAAGTATGTTCTTCACATTGTGGTGAATAAATAAAAAAAGGTAATTAATTAGCCCGTTCTACCAATCTTGTTTCTTATCGTCCTTATTAGACTCGACATTACCTATTTAGTTTGGATTATTTTTTCAGCTTTGATTGTATGGACTAAAGCAAAATATCCCTCTAAATTTCTTCTGCTCAATTTCTGTGTAGTAGGTAGTCTGGTCAATTGATATTAGTCTCTTTATAACTTTATAATTCAGTAAAACTGTCAGATCAGACCTCTACACACTCCGCCTGGTTGCGGAATTTATGGGATATTGGATTTGGATTACCTATTCAGTTGGTTGCATCTGTCTTGTTCAATCCCGGGGAGAAAAGCTTAATGTACTAAACTACGCCAAAGTGGGCTCTTGTTCTTCTTCATAGTGGCTGGATTCCTTCGACAAGCCCAGCACCATAATGGGCTCGTTTTGTTCAGTTTGTGTTACCAAGATTTTGTCATTATCTTGTAGTTGTTTCTGAAATCCCATACGTTGAATACATCAGCCCAACAGCCGTTTTGGGGGGGGGGGGGGTGTGAGTACATAATTCAAAGAAAAAAGCTCTGTTTCAGATAATCAAAATGAAATAAAATTAGAACCTTCGCTCAGTTTAAGCAAATAATGGGCTTCGCATTATTTGATAATCTTCATGTTTTGTTTAGGCGGTTTTGTATGAAGGATTTGTGATGTTTGAAGACCTCATCCCCTATTTCAAGGCCTCTCTTTCTGACCGTAATAATAATAATAATAATAATAATAATAATAATAATAATAATAATAATAATAATAATAATAATAATAATAAT
>JACYFF010002017.1:21988287-22025885 GCA_017589665.1 Selenicereus undatus
ATAATAATAATAATAATAATAATAATAATAATAATAATAATAATAATGGGCTTGCTATTGCTTATTTATGCAAATATTTTGTCATCATCTGTAGTCGTATCTTTTTCTCTTTCTTTTTTTTTTTTGGTTTGTTTGAAAGAACGAAACAAATTTATTAAACTTCTATAAACTTTTCGACATCTACAATGTAAATTTGAAGTAAATAAATACATTAGCCCTTGGAGGAAAAAATTTGTAAGGAAATAACAATACATGAAAAATCTATTTTAGATATTAAAATTTTAACAAAATTAGAATCAACGGTTAATGCAGGCAGTCAAGAAAGATGGTGTTTTATACTAATGGATGTTTGGGTAAAAATAGCTATTTCAGAAGATTTTAACTATTTTGATCAAGTTAAACAGCCAAAGGATATTTGGTAAGTGGTTGTTATGGAATAATAGTTTGGCCCCAAGAAACTCTTTTTGAAAAAGTTATTCCCATTAACATTTTGGGAAGAACTTTTTATAGAAATGACATAGTTATACAAAAATTTGAAAAATTACACGACATGGCATTAGAAAGTAATTTATAGATTATGGCATAAATGAGATTTTAACATAGCCCTTTTAGAAACAATGAGCATTAATCGAAGACTTTTTTCTAGAGACAAGTAATTTAAATAGTTAATTCAAACAGTTAACAACTAACAGCTAATAGAAATAACTAACACTTGTTTTTCATCCATCGCTAAATTAAAGACTTTTCAAAGGGGCTTGTGGCTACCACAATAAGAAGAAGCCTACATGGGGGCCATCATAAGTATTGAATAGCCATTCTAATTACTAACAGTGTGTGTTAGATCTTCCAATTAGTAAAGTTTTTAAGAGTTGTTATCAGAAATATGGATTTAGATTCTGCTTATCTACACGAAAGAAAAAGGTGAAAAAAAAACCCAATCACATGACCACCAAAATTTAATATTAAAAATAAGAAAGGAAAAGGCTAAAATACAGAAAATGAAAAGAATTGCCCCCCAAAAATTATTCATACAGTTGTACTAGATTAGATATTCATTCATGGAATCTCATCTAAGATCTTACCTTTTAACTTGCATAGTAGTAGGTATTAACATAAAGATTTTAAGTAAAAAGAAAAAATAGAGGAACAACTTTTTATTGGAGACATTACAATATATCTTCCATGAGATTTGGTGACAATATGTATATTCCATTATGGTTGAGATGAAACATTGTTTAGAACTTCAATTTTCAATAATCTTTAGAACTTTTGAAAAAATATGAAAAGAATCCCAGATTGGTCACAAAACATAATAAAGCTGTCCTTTAATATTGTAATGATAATATTCCCTTTGGTTCTATGTTCAAAACAGAACTGACTTTCTAAATGGAACTCAAGAAGATTTTATTTATCAAACAAGCATACGTCATTTAAAATAGTTGTGTCACATTTATGATCAATTTGAGACTTTTTGTAATTTTAAAAAATCTATAAAAATAATTTTCTAAAGCTAAGGTTCTAAATAATTTTATTCATCCCAAGATATGAGCCACAAGTATTTCAAAGTGTGAGCGTTAGAAGAGGTGAAAAATAATTTTGGTTCTTACGGAGTGTTTGGTAGGGGGAAAAATTATTTTCTCAAAAAATAATTTTCCTATTTTACGCTATTTGGTAAAAACCGGAGGAAAAAATTATTTTAAGGGGAAAATCATTTTACCCCATGGGAAGGAAATTGTTTTCTTTGAAAAAGTAGAGAAAATAATTTTCCAACTCTCTTCTATTTCAGTTTCAGGCCCGATTTTCATTCTCTTTCTTTGCTTCTCCTTTTTCTCATTCTCTGGTTCCCCCTTACCTCTTGCATTTTCAGAATACCATGGCTTAGGGTTGAGTTTACTCTCTCTCTCTCTCTCTCTCTCTCTCTCTCTCTCTCTCTCTGAACCCCCTTTTTTCCTCCCCTTCTTTGGCTAAGGAAAACAAAAATATTATTATAACTTTATAAGGCCTATTTGATGACTAAGTTGACTGATTATCTATTAGTTTAACCTGTTAGTAGCAAACCGTTGGAAATGATTGTCTTGGAAATGGTTTTTCATTCTACCAAATAGCAAAAAAATGAAGTGCAAAGAAAATAATTTTCATCCATACCACTAAACAGCACAAAATGTAAGTGGAAAATTACGTTTCTTGAAAAAACTTTTTCCATGGAAAATGATTTTTCCTTCTACCAAACACACCCTTATTAAAAACAATATTATTCTCACACGTCTCTTTTTTTTGGGGGGGGGGGGGGATTGTCAAGAAGAAGGATCCTCAAGCACTAAGAGACCACCCATTAATATGCATAAAATTGCAATTTCCATTCACCTGTTTTGTTATACATGAGTGAAGAGGCTCCCAAATTATTTTAAACAACATCAAAATTTTATCACAATCTAACTTGAGACTACATGTTTATGAACTAGTCACAGTCCTACCGAGATCTGATCCAAGGCCAGGATAGATCAATACAATATGACTCTCATTCGAACCTGCCTAAAAATTTTAGATTGGGAACACAATTTTCTTGACCTGTACCCGAAATAATCCAAATTTGAAAAACCCGTAAATTAGAGGGTCAAACCCGACTTGAACCCGAATCTGGCCGCTTGATTCGAACATTGTATCCTTATTTTTTGTTTCTTCTCTAATATTTTCTCTTAAAAATAATGGTCAATCATTTTTATTGAAAAGTCTAAAAAGTGATACTATATAACTATTGCATCCCTTTACAAATTAAACATAATATGCTTTCTTTCCCTTTCTATTTTCTGAAAATAACATCGTAAACAATTTATACATTAAAAAGTTAAAAGTGAGTATGAAATTTCATGAAGCAACTATCTAATATTTAGAAAAGTCGATTTAAAAGAAGATAAACATTAAGGAAGCGCAAGTCGATCAAACCATTACGTATTTAGTGAAACAAATATGCCTAATCATTTTTAAATTAATTACTTCATAATAATCTAAAATTTTGATGTTCTAACTAAATGATAATAACATGTACCTCTTTAATTTCATTTTATTTGATTTTCGCTCTAGTCTTGAGTTATGATGCTAGTCGCAGGAAAATGGTAAGTCATGTTCGTATTAGGAACAATCCATTAATAAAGTTTTACCTGATTGGACATTAGTAAGTTAGTTAACAAAAACATAAATGGGTTATTAGCATGTCAAATTGCTCTAATTAGCATGCTCAAGACATGATTGACCTATAAATGACCCAACTTGCTATTGACGTTTTTTCAATGTATATTTCGATCTACCCAACCGAAACGGGTTTGGTTCTTTGTCTGCCGTTACACGATGTTCATGTATCATAGTTAAAAGTTTGATTTTTTTAATATTCTTTGAGAAATTACAAATTACTATACTTTTTTATTAAATACTGACAATTTTGAGTAATAAATATGCAAAACTTTTTATTTTGACAAGAAAAAAATAACTCACAAAAGACACTCTAACCTATTGCGTATACCCAAAATCCATAAAACCGAAATACATCAACCAATATTTTACCCAAACACGAAATACACATGATCCATATTTTATCTGAATGCGAATACACATGATCCATATTTTATCTGAATGCGAATACACACGATCCATATTTAACCCATCCATCTAAACTAACAGGTCTAGGTCTCATCACATCAAGTCCAAATTGAGAGAAATGTAGCTAATATTTTTTGCTCCTTTTTGGTGGAAACAAGAAACTCACATAATTGAAGGTGTAGCTTACAAGAAATACCTTCTTCACGCGCACTACGAGGTATTCCCACATTGAAAAGTATGCGAGTTATCTCCACAGCAGATGGTGATAGCAGTGGCTTAAAGAGTCATTTTTATCGCCAAATCAGCTTCATCCTATCCATTTGATAATATCCTAACAAAGAATTTGATGCATATCATTATGCCTAACAGTCTGACAATGAAGTGTAAGAATCACTTAAGGCCAGCTGCAAAACTACTGGGGCCAGGGCGGCCAATGAAATGGACTTTCCATCACAAGAATTCGGGTAAAGTGAGTTAGGGACATGCTCTCCACTGACCATATTAAAATAGTCTCTCGTTATTCTAGAAAAGGTTTATGATTGGCTTTTTCTTTGAAGAGCTTTTAATCAATTCTCCGATATGATGTCAGAGTAGGGAATTTTTTTTTTACAGTATTGAAAGTTGAAATAATCAATTGTATAGACTTAAAATTTGTTGCTCAAGCAAAAGTATGAACGGAGTTCCTTGCACTATCCATGTCAAGTCTATTAGATAATGGCGGCATATCCCTTGTAAGTAGTTATAAAATCTTAATTTCCTTAGTTGAAATTTTGTAGACACCACCTATAAATTGGTTTGGAAATATATTCTCTGGTGGTCTTGAAAATACATGTACAATAAAACATCTACATGTAAAATTTTGGAGTAGATAAGATCATATCGATGTTGCGCATTTGTATATGTATCACTTGAAATTTAATTGGACTACCATGTTGTGAAGTGTTTATTATCCCAAGCATTATGGATAATGTGATACTTGACGGGTAAGACATAGCTTGATCTATAAGATACAACATAAAAGTTAGTGGTAGTCTCTACTTTGTTCTTACCATCAATTGAATAAACCTTTGGTAATAATCTTGCAAGTAGTTCAAGGAATATGCATAAATCAATTCAATTGTTATCCAAACACGTAGAGTATTGTAGTGACAGCTTCGTTAACTTCTCATCCCCGTACACTTGGTTGTTAAGGGTTGAATATTATGCCCCACCAGAATTCCTTAGACAAATTTGAGTCAAATTGCTTTAACGTACTGTACTGGTTTTATTGACAATATTGTCCATAGATAAGAAATGAAAAATCAAATCCGCCATGCATATGTACTTTAGTTCATATTGTGTAACACTTCCTTCCCTAGGAGGAATATTATATCACCAAGACTCCATTATGAAATCCTTAAAACTAAATTGAAACTTAAAAACACTCCTTAAACAGCTCATAACACAATAAAGGATGAAAAAATTTTCTTTTAAAGAAGGAAATACATTAGGTCCTGCTTGAAAAGTCGTGCTAAATAAGGTGTAAATACAAATTTCACGTCTAAAATAAATTAAGGCAAGAAATATAAACAAATTAATTTATATTAATTTTAGAAGATATGGGTACAATATCTGTACATTTGTTACAAGTAAACAAATAAAAGTTTTTTGATTCGATCCCTAATATGCATTTGAAAGAGGGCCGATTGACTTGAATCTCGATCAAGTTAATGGACTTGACTTCTTTTGATTGAACTTCAATTAATTTGATCTTGAGAGAGAGCCTAAGAGGCTTCATCTCAATCAAGAAAAGTTTTCTTTGATCTTCGACGGTAGACGACGTGCCTTGATTGTGCTTATTGTCTTCCTCTAAATGATTAACCGTTTGAGTCTTTAGAATGCTTTTAGAGTAAACGAATTTTTGACCCCCTAAGTAGAGGGAATAGTGCTCTATTTATAGGGAATAAATCTCACTCCCCTTACTAGGGTTTGCAACTTATTAATCTTCTTAGGCCATTGATTGGGCCTTGGACTTGGTAGTCATTTGGATTGTTACTTGAAAGTCGATTTACCGCAACTCGTTTAAATAGATTAATTAATTAAATGGGCCGACCCAAATAATCAATTTATATTTAATTTCTGGCACGACATGTACTATTAAATTTTTAATGCCTACAAATCGCCCCCTCGAGAGTTGGCCGCGTCTATGACTTTAGAATGCTTGATGCAGGTGGGTTTCTAAATATGAAAGTTGATACGAGTACCACACACCTTAGCTTGCTGTACCCCCGATCTTGGGTATCTTAAAAGAACCGTCGAGTCATATACTTCCTTAAGTCCTGGAGCCTTATTGGGCCAACCTATATACTTGGTTGGCACATTGATTTTAATTGGCCAAAGTATTGCCATATTTCTTGGCCAATTCATTAAAATTTAGGTCACATGCTTTAAATGGGAAAATTTTCACATATATTGCAATGATCATTCTTTTGGCAGGGAGGATCAAATCTAAAATATCGCATATCTAAATTAGGAAATTAGGTCGTGTAGCTCTTTTTCCTCAACGCTTGCTAACTGACTTCTTATAAAATTTCACCTAGTCGTCTATGAGTCTTTAATCTAATATAAGCAATTATACATGCTGATTTACAATAACTAGAGCATACTAGGAGCCCCCCCAGATTAATTCTTTGTCGCAAATTTAAGCGGTTTTGCGATTGAATTTTTTTTTTTACAATGAATTGGTGTCTTGGTCGTACAATGGGAACAAGATTAATCCAAACTTCACGTTGTTGGCATTTACGAGTTGCAACAGGTGGCGGCATTTACAAGTGGCAACAGGCGGCGACATTTACGAGTGGCAACAGGCAGCTGCTTGTAATCTACCTATCAGAACAACACCTTGAAGAAATGTTGTTGTCAACGGTTCACTTCTGTGGCTGCTTCTTTCTTTTTGTTTTTTTATGTTTGCCTTTTTGTTTTATTTTTCATTTTTTTGTCCCCTTCTTTGTGTGTAGGTTTGGAATTCAAGTTGGTGGCAATATTTCAAATTTTTTGATTTAAGAACCTACTTATTATTATGTTTTGCGATAAAATGTACATCACTAATTAATAATCTTTGAATCTCTTGCTCTTGTGGATTCTCTTTCAAGATGAAATTAACGTCACTGTCGACTGACCTTTGAATGTTTAGCCCATTTGGGTACATCAACAGGTTTATCTTAAATCATCATAGGTGAACTTCCTTAAGGCAAAAATTCTCCAAAAGGAGATTTGACTTGATATCGGTTAACCATTAAATGTTTAACCCTTTTGGGTATATAAACGGGTTAACTTTGAATCCTCCTAAGGTGAACTTCCTCAAAGGTAAAAGTTCTCCGAAGGCGCAAAATTCTCCAAAAGAAGATTTGACTTGATATTAGTTAACCTTTGAATGTCTGATCCCTTTGGGTATATCAACAGATTAACTTTAAATCCTCATAAGGTGAATTTCCTTCAAGGTGAAAATTCTCCAAAGGCAAAAAATTATCTAAAAGGAGATTTGACTTAATATCAGTAAACCTTTGAATTTCTGACCCTTTCAGGTCCATCAAAAGGTTAACCTTGAATCCTCCTAAAGTGAACCTACTCAAAGGCGAAAATTCTCCAAAGGCAAAAAATTCTCAAAAAATAAATTTTACTTGATATCAGTCTACCTTTGAATGTTTAACCCTTTTGGGTATATCAACGGGTTAACCTTGAATCCTCCTAAGGTGAACTTCCTCAAAGGTGAAAATTCCACAAATGCAAAAAATTCTCCAAAAGGAAATTTGACTTGATATCAGTCACCTTTGAATGTTTGACCTTTTTGGGTATATCAACGGGGTAGCCTTGAATTCTCAAAAGGTGATCTTTATCGCATATGTGACCAACTTGAATAAAGTGTTGCTGTGCACATCAAGCAATTGCACAACTTTTTTTTTTCAAGCTTTTGCAGCTTCGTCATTTGAAATGTCAGATGCTTCAAGCTTATGACTAAGAGGAGCATTTTATCTATGACTTGCCACGGGAAATACGCAAGTTTTTGTTTTTTTGGTTCATCCTTGAATGGGTCCACCTTGAGTGACTTTTCCTATTTTTCTCACCCTCGTATGGCTTGCCCGTGCGAGTCCGCTTCGGGTGACTTTCCTTATTATAAAGATGGAGGTCACATTTTTGTTGTCACTAACTTGAAGGAGGGAGCGTACATCGACAACATGAAGGAGGAGGTTATGGCGCTATTGCTACCATCTTGAGGGAGGAGCCTTGTGCTGTAGGCATGAAGGAGGAGCTTATGGCGCCGTCGCTACCAACTTGAAGGAAGAGACCTGCATTGTCGTTGATGCTAACTCAAAAGAGGAGGTGGACAACTTAAACAAGGAGGCTCCAGCACTATTATCACCAAATTAAAGGAAGAGGCATATGTCACTATTGCCCCTAATTTAAAGCAATGCTAAGAATCTACGACTTAAACAATGCAAGAGCTGACTTAGCGCCTTTCAGGGTCACAAGCTTTAATGACTTAAGGCTTATGATCTTTAATGACTTGAGAGTCTATCACTTTAGTGAAAATCTAAAAACTACTTAGATGACACAAATGTGTGCTCAATGACTTGAGAGTTAGGAACTTCGATGATTTGGAGGTCTTGAACTTTGAAGACTTAGAATTTTCTTAAACTTTAAAGACTTAGGGGTCTTAAAACTTTTGATAACTTGATAGTTTTAAACTTTGATGACTTCAGAGTCTTTATCTTTGAGGACTTAAGAGTCTTGCATTGGATGAATTTGGAGACTTTACTTTTGATGACTTTGGAGTCATAAACTTTGAAGACTTGGGAGTCTTTATGTTCAGTAACTTAAAGTTCTTAATTTCGATGACTTAAGAGTCTTGAACTTGGGAGACTTAGTTGTCTTTAATTTTGATGACTTGAGAGTCTTATCTTCGATAACTTGTGAGTCTTGAACTTGGGAGACTTAAGAGTCTTGATTTGGATGACTTATGGGTCTTTATCTTTGATGACTTGTGAGTCATTGAATTCACTTCAAAGTTTATAATTTTGTTGACTTGATAGTCTTTATGCAACTTGGAAGTCTTTGATTTTGATGGCTTGAGCCCCTGCGGGTGACTTGATAGTCTATCCTAACTTAAGAGTCTAGAAGCTTGGACTTGAAAGTCTTAAGGGTGACTTGAGAGTCAAAATTGTTTTGTGACTTGGGAGTCTTTCAGAGTGACTTTAAGTCAACTTGACAATTTGAAAGTTTTTTGGATATGTATTGCAAACATGCAATTATGTTTGACTTAGGAGTCTTCAATTGAGTTAGAAGTTTGCTAACTTGATGCTCATTTTGGGTTGTCCTTTTTCCAAAGCATTTTTCAATATGATATTGATAGGAGATCAATTAGATTCTTCAATGTCTTCTTCGTCTAGTGTGATCTTTCCTTCCTTTGTAAGTTGCAGGACTTGCCTCGTGAATGCCTTGCACTTCTCTATAAGATGACTGATGATCTTGTGATATTTACAGTATTCAGAATCATTAATTCTTCTAATTTCTTTAGGACACCCTAACTCTAGGAGTTCTATAAGTCCTTTCTCAAGAAGTTTGTCAAGCAGTTTTAGTACATCAAACTCAAAATAGGAATATTCATTCTTATTAGAGTCACTTAGCATGGAGCTTCTATTTCTGGATGATGCCATTGACTCACCATCATTGAGTCATCTTCCATGATAGGCAATTATAAGTTCCATATCATGAGCTCGTGTTGCTAATTCTTGGAAAGTCTTGGGCTTGTTTACCTATAAAGTGCATAAGATATTCCACTCCATTTCTTGAGCACACATCTCAACAGCTGAAGATTTCAACAAGTGATCCTTGCTCTTCAAAGAGAGTGCACGCCAACAATTGATATAATCCATGACTAGCTCCTCATCCCATTGCTTAGTATTAATCAACTCATTTATGCTGACCACGTGGTGTGTGCTATAAAGGCAATTCAAGAATTCATTTTCCATTTGCCGTTAGCTATGAATGGATGCAAAAGCAAGGTCTGCATACCAGTCAAACGCATGACCTTTAAGAGATCGCACAAATTGCTTCACTAAGAGGTCGCCACGTGTGTTAACACTATTGTAAGTCTCGATAAAGTGCACTATATGCTGCTTTGAGTTCCCTGTTGCCATCAAATTGACGAAATTTCGGAGGTTGGAATCCCTGAGGCATCTGCAGTGCATCTATCCTTTTCATATAAGGCTTGCTTTAACGATGAGTTCTATGAGAAACTCCTTCTGGATGGGCCTTTACTGCATCAGCTATCAAGTTTTGAATTTACTAAATTGACATTGAATTCAAGGTTAAATCATTTTTTGGATTGTGTTCATCGTCGGACTCCTTGCTGTGATTCAACTCTTTGTTAGAATCTTCCCCGCCTGAGCCTTTGTTCAAGGCTTCAAATGACTGCTTTTCCAGCTTCGTTTTCAAATAAGTGATCTGCTTATTTTGACCCTCATCCTTTTCTTTGCCCTTCATAGAGAGTCTTTGCAGAGTTACCTTCATATTTGCCAATTCTTCCTCCAAATTGATAGTCTCTGTCACCATGACTGGTATGAAGATAGTGGTGGAGGATTCGACTTCAACTTGTGAGAAAAGTGAATCCCTTGGCGACGTAGGTGAAGAATCGCTACTACTATAATCATCATCCTCCTTATCGAAAGGTTGGAAGACATTATTGGTTTAGTCTTGAAATTCATCCAGTCCATAGGGTAGAGTCTTCCTTATACTAAAGACAACAAAAGGTCTTAGTTTCAAATTAGGGAGAAAAGCAGTTTGTTTGATTCTATTAACAGGCGAGTTGGAGCCAAATTTTTGAGTTTTGCGTGACTGAAAAGTTGGAGTCACAACTTGTTCTTTTGGGGTGATGGAGGCAATAATTTGGTCATGCTCCTAATCATTACTCTAGTGCTTCGATTGTCAGATACAACACTAGCCTTTGCGGATCCTTCATATGTAGATCCGATAGTTTCCTTCTTCTGAAATTGAAGGATGCCGTTTTCTGGACCATTTCTTCTTTAAAGGAGTGTAGAACTTGTTTGCTTAGAGAAGAGATGAGAGGCAGAGAAGCCCCCACTGAGCGTACCAAAAAATTGTAAAGACAAATTTCGCGTCTAAAATAAAGTAAGACAAGAAATATGAACAAATTAATTTATATTAATTTCAGAAGATATGGGTACAATCTCTGTGTATTTGTTACAAGTAAACAAATAAAAGTATTCTGATTCAATCACCAATATGCATTTGAAAGAAGACCAATTGATTTGAATCTCGATCAAGTTAATGGATTTGACTTCCTTCGAATGAACTTTAATGAATTTGATCTTCAGGGAGAGCCTAAGAGGTTTGATCTCAATCAAGAAGACTTTTCTTTAATCTTCGATGATAGACGGCGTGTGGTTTGATTGTACTTGTTGTCTTCCTCTAGATGATTAACCCTTTGAATCTTCAAAATGCTTTTGGAGTAAATGAATTTTCGACCTTTAAGTAGGATGGAGTAGTTATCTATTTATAGGGAAGGAATCCCCCTCCCCTTATTAGGATTTGCAAATTATTTGCCTTCTTGGGCCGTTGATTGGGCCTTGGACTTGGTACTCATTTGGATTGTAACTTGAAAGTCGATTTGGCCCAACTCGTTTAAATTAATTAATTAATTAAGTCGCTCGCCCAAATAATCAATTTATATTTAATTTCTAGCATGACACATATCATTAAATTTTAGTGCCTACACAAGGATTAAAAACAAGTCAACCAGTAAAGCACCATTTACGATAATTATGTCTCTTACTCCATGAGCTACCCACTCAGAGTACGTATCACCCAAAAAACAATCATTTACTAAATAGGTTGAAAGAAATGACAAAGTCTTCACGGGTCACACACTCGGATATCAACCAATTCATGTCACACTTAAAGGAATGTTACAACATGTTCAGGGACGGGGTAGGTGATGACGACCCTAAGGACATCAACGGAGCCAAAATATTAATGCATTACAACATTATAATTCCAAAAGATAAAGCTCCTTATCAACCAAATTACAAGAGGAGCATTTGAACAAAATAAGGCAATGCATCAACATCCCCCAACATATCATAACAAGTGAAAAAATTGTTCTATCATGAATATAGAGTTTACTCTAAACCTACAAAAGGGGGAAAAGACGGGATAAGCAAACCACACACTCAGTGAATAACTAACATCCTTAAAACCGAAAACATTTGTATGTCATATATTACTTAATAGCACTCAATTTATAAGGTTATAATAGTGTTGTAATGTAAGAAATCGATTTTTGCAACTTTCATTAGAATACAACTAAAACCTTTGTTCAATTAGGTGCTAAATGCAAATTTCAGAAAAGGGGCACATATGCACCATTTAAAACATTTTCACTCACATGTAAGCAAGACACATGCAAAAAGCGTGAAAACACATTTTCAATTTCAGCTGACTGAAACTTAAATCTGTTTTTAAAAAAGAAACGCTGTTTACGGTCAAAACCCTTAGAAATTCATAACATTTCACTTATTGGATTAAAAGTTATTCTTAGGGCATTCTTTAGTAACAAGTCATTAATTCCTTCTCCATATGAGTGAGAGGCATACCCACCAAACACTTAAGTCATCGCGAGTTTAAACTTTAGTCGTTAGAATAATATTAACCTACAATGCAAAGGTTAATCACTAGAATCGCGTTGCTTGGAATGCATAGAGCGTAAAATTCTTTGGAACTTGACTATAATGCAAGTCGTTTAATTATTTTCAACAACAAAGCATTCTCACATAGACACAACTTTCATAAGCACAATCTCCTTTGTCCAAAAGACTTTAACCAATCAACCCTCTTTATTTACAAGAGAAAGTAATTTTCAAAACATGGTAAGCATTCCAGCAACACCGAAGCCATGGCAACCTGAAGACCAATCACGAGCATTAAAAACACATTTTGGCATAATTCACTTTGTAAAACAAATTCATACACATTGATCTTACTGTCATCTTGATCAAGCATCCAACCACTTCAGAAGTCATTGTCAAAATAACAATTCATTACTTGACAAAACATCTTAAATATTAAGGATGCCATAATAATAACACCATTAACAAGGCTAATAATCGATTAGCATAATTAAGAGAACTTTTGCAAGTCTTTAAGCATAATTCACAGTCTCAAATATCATTTCCTTACCACATGCCCATTAGTCACATTAAACTAAAATATCTATTTAATTAAAGGCACTTGAGTTACGACCCTTCTCTAATACTTTTCAATAGCTATCATTAACATAATACTACCAATAATCAATATTCAACCCAAGCCTTTAAACTATACTTAGTGTAAATTTCTCCTTTTCTTTATTAATCTCCACCAAATTCCTCCTTAATTTCCTTGTTTCCCTTATTTTTTTTCTCTAAGACAATCCTTTGTTTCTTCATTCAATAATCACACATGCCTTAATCCATAAACTACTAAAATTGTGGTCCCAACCCCCCTCCTTTTTTAACACAAATCCAACAATTTCCATATAAATGTCATGGTTGTTAAAAAAAAAGGATATATCTATTTAGTCACAAATTCTCATCCATACACTAATACATCCAACAACCCTCAAGTTCCATTTAACCTTAACTACCAACATTATGCTTTTTTTTTTTCACTTCAACATTTTATAAGTCAACTAAATGACCTTAAATTCTACTAATTATCACCAACTTTTAACATAAACCCAAAAATCAATCTATAAAAATAATTAATATAATTTATCGGGAGAGTTACCACATGAAAATTTTGGTTCAATGTACTAAGAATGTGTTGTGTGTGAGTAAAAACCCCCTTGGCTTCATGCTGCTAATCGAAGGCCCCCCCTCCCCTTAGGTGCATCATCCTCCCCTTGTTAGAGAGAATTTGCCCTCAAATTCTCAAGGTGATCATCTTCAAAATGCATTTTGAGGTCATTCATTGTGTTGGGTTCTCTTGCTTTAAGCTTTAGGGGGTGGGGGAGGGTAGAATTTGTAGGGCATTTTGTCGTTAGGATTTTGCAAAGAGATGGGAATTTCACTCTCTTTTTGGTTTCCATTGACTTTGTCGGCTATGGGAAAAGAACCATCAAACTTCTCAGGCCTCACTTTAGGTTTTCTTGATGTAAAGTCAAGGGTGATGGTGTGGGGAGCAAATTTGTAGGTTTGTGGTTCCTTATTTAGTAGCCAAGGGTGAACGGGTTGAAAACAATGGGACATATGAGAGGACACTAAGAAAGCCAAGGAGTAGAAGTCTCTCGTTGCCTCTACCTTATCTTCATGTTGAAAACATGTGACCTTGTAAAGAGGGAGATGAGGTCCCCCTTTGCAAGCTAGTTCTTCTTCCTCACAAATGGATGAAGGAACTGAGGTTTCTCCTAACTTTTTAAAGTCAGAGGCTCCTTCATCACCATAGTCATCGAAAATGGGAGGTAAGTCAAACCGAATTAAACGTTCTTCCTCTTTATTTACCTCTTCATCACTTGTTTGCAAAGGGGTTGTTCTTGGATTCTTCTTCAATCGAATTAGATTCACTAGAGGAGTGTGAACTTTGAACTTGCCTTCGGTTGTTTCTCATGGATTGAGCTAGTTGTCTTCTTAAATGCTCAAGTTGAACATCCTTTTTGGCACTAGCTTTCACAAGTTGCTCAAATTTCTCTTCGAAACTCAAGCTACTAGCCATACTTGAAACTAGTTACCCATGAGTTCTTTGTGGGTTGATCTATTTAGGGTAAATGGGTTTTGTTTGGGCTAAGGAAGCTCTGGCCATGGGAGTAGCCTAGGCTCTAATACCAAATGATGCACTTCTAGGTCGTTAAAATGGGAAGAACCAAGAGGTGATCTCAAGTAGAGCAAGTAAAACCAAGCTATGGCTTACAAACAAGAAAATAGACAAAAGATAGAGATAAAACTAAGCTACTTGGATAAGATATCACCACCAAGGGTCTTAGAGCTCAACTTTTAGATCTAATGAGATAAGATATCACCACTCAAAAGATCACAAAAGGCTCTTGAACACCAATCTAGGGAGCCAGACTAGAGATAAGCAAGAGAAGAGACGTTAAGAGATAAAACTAAGCCACTTGGATAAGATATCACCATCAAGAGTCTTAGACCTCAACTTTTAGATCTGGTGAGATAAGATATCACCAGTTAAAAGATCATAAAAGCCTCTCGAACACCACCCTAGTGAGCTAAACAAGAGATAAGCAAGTGAGAGATTTTGAGGGAGTTGGAAACTCAACCAATTCATTCATTCGCTAATTGTCTTTGCAAAATGAAGGCTTTCCCACCTATATGGGGCCTCTAAGAATCAGGAACCAGGGGGAAACAAAGGCCAACAAACGGCCAAAGAGAAAAGGTGGGAACCAAAAGGTAAGCAAGTACAAAAGCAAAAGCAAAAGCTATCAGTACTTTTCAAAACTGCAACATCAACTTCAAACTAGCATAGCTTCCCAAGTACTTGCCTAAATTGGGTCATTCAAAAAGTAGGAGAAAGCTCTAAATGTCTATTTTCAAGTAATATCTCTTGGAGCCTTTGATTCGTAGCCATTTGATAGTTGTACCCTGATAAAGACAAGTGGTTCCTTGTTGAAGACAACTTGCACCCTTTCTGAACTTGCTCTCTTTTGAAACCTTTAATTTGAATTTAACTTGAAAATCTTTTGCTGCCCTTAAAGTTCAGTCAAAGGGGCTCCCAAAAATAGATTTTTAGGTTCCTAAGTTAATCCAAGGTTAGGAAAAACGGACCCACAAAATTGGGTACTGAACTGGTTTAACTGGGCAGATTGTATAGTTGGACTTTGAAAGCTAATTTGGATGGGCAAATGAAGTCCAAATGACTTGAAATTTACTTTATTAAAAAGAAAACTTTCTGAACCTAAACCCCTTGCCAAAAGAACGGACTCATGTAACCTAGAAGTTAGTTAGGCAGAGTCACAAAGGCACTACTGGTGCTGGCTTGGACTTGCTAGTAGCAATCTGAACCCGCTATGTGATCCCTCAAGGTTTAAAGAACCTTTTGGACCTCCTTAGACTTAATTAGCTCCTGATAATGATCTCCACTAAGGTTTCCCATGGGTTCATAATCCTACCATTGTTAGAGAGAATTTGCCGTCAAATTCTTAAGGTGATCATCTTCAAAATGCGTTTTGAGTTCATTCTTTGTATTAGGTTCTCTTGCTTCAAGCTTTTGGGGGGGGGGGGAGCAGGGAATTTGTGGGGCATTTTGTAGTTATGATTTTGCAAAGAGATGGGAATTTTACTCTCTTTTTGGTTTCCATCGACTTTCTCTGCCATGGGAAAAGAACCATCAAACTTCTCAGGTCTCACCTAAGGTTTTCTTGATGTAAAGTGAAGGTTGAGGGTGTGGGGAGCAAATTTGTGGGTTTGTGGTTACTTATTTAGTGGCCAAGGGTGAACGAGTTGAATTCAATGGGACACATGAGAGGACACAAAGAAAGCCAAGGAGTAGAAGTCTCTTGTTGCCTCTTCCTTATCTTCGTGTTGAAAACATGTGTCCTTGTAAAGAGGGAGATAGGGTTCCTCTTTGCAAGCTAGTTGTTCTTCCTCACAAAAGGATGAAGGAACCAAGGTTTCTCCTAACTCTTTAAAGTCTGAGGCTCCTTCGTCACCATAATCATTGAAAATGGGAGGTAAGTCAAACCGAGTTAAACCTTCTCCTCTTACCTCTTCATCACTTGTTGCAAAGGGGTTGTTCTTGGATTCTTCTTCAACCGAATCAGATTCACTAAAGGAGTGTGAACTTTGAACTTCCATTTGATTGTTTCTCGTGGCTTCAGCTAGTTGTCTTCTTAAATACTCAAGTTGGGCATGCTTTTTGGCACTAGCTTTCACAAGTTGCTCAAACTTCTCTTCCAAACTCAAGCTACCGGCCATACTTGAAACTAGTTACCTATGGGTTCTTTGTGGGTTGATTTATTTGGAGTAAAAGGGTTGTGTTCAGGCTAACCAAGCTTTGGCCAAGGGAGTAGCCTAAGCCCTAATACCAAACGATGCACTTCTACATCCTTAAAATAGGAAGAACCAAGAATTGATCTCAGGTAAAGCAAATGAAGCCAACCTATGGTTCACAAACAAGAAAAGAGATAAGAGATGGAGATGAAACTAAGCCACTTGGATAAGATATCACCACCAAGGGTCTTAGAGCTCAACTTTTAGATCTAGTGAGATAAGATATCACCACTCAAAAGATCACAAAAGGCTCTTGAACACCACTCTAGGGAGCCAGACTAGAGATAAGCAAGAGAAGTGAGATTAAGAGATAAAACTAAGCCACTTGGATACGATATCACCGCCTAGAGTCTTAAAGCTCAACTTTTAGAATTGGTGATGATGGGAACCATCACTTGGAACCTCCTAACCTCTCTTCCTCAATGCCACAAGATTTCAGCAACATCGAGGAAGTCAAAGAAGTGAAAGCATTGACTAGAAATATCATGAACCACTCCAACACTTTGCTACCCAGTTCAACCAAAAATTGACCCAGTTTTGTCAATCTTTTGGGACCAGCTACTAAGGGGATGCTTTACTACCTTGGCCACCCCACCTTATGTTCAAGGTGTTAGCTTTCAAATAAGACAAGTTTCAAGGCATTTGGAGGTCATTTGCTAGGTCAAACAGCCAGATCTTTTAGACAATGCATTCTAGGCACTAATCCAACGAAGGGCAGAAACAAGGAGCTTTTGGTTAACCTATTGAAGTCCAATCTTTTTGAAACTTTAGGGCATGAAAGATAAGATAAATATTTATCAAATCATCATCCTTAAAGGACTAGGAAGCACCCCCTTATGTTGCTATTAACTAGCAAAAAGGACAACAAAAATTCCCTTGGACCAATTAATAGCTAGCCCGTACAAGGATGATGTTTTCCTTGGTTTTCTCTTGTACTTAGCTGCAAATTGACTTGTACTTGTGTATTTTTGGTAGCCTAGAAGCTTGACACCTTATTTGGGAACATCATTAGTCATAATAAGGTGGCCTAAGTAGGATTAGACTTGCTAGTACTAAGGGGAGTGGGCTGATTTGATGCTATCTCTTCCCTAGTGTACTATTTTTTCTCTTGGCTGCACTTTGGGGATTAGAATAGCTGTGGGTTCCCCTTTAAAACTAGCCAAGAACTCTTTTGTAAAGGAAACTTTGAATGAATGTTAAACTTGAGTTGTGAAAACTCTCTCTATTCTCTCTTAAATCCTAGTGTTGTATCTTGAGTGTGGCAACCTCAAGTGGGTCTCTAGGTCTTCTTCATTCAACTAAGAAGGTGATTAAGTTCTGTAACATTGTTGAAGAAAGAAGATTGCCCAAGTAAGTGTAAACCAAGGTGGGTTCTTCAATCACTCTTGCTAGTCCACTTATGTTTATCATTGTTCTTATTTCCTTTGATTCCATCTCTTTCAATTTTACCCACATGCATTCTTGATTCCCTTTTACAAATCCTTGCATTAGTGAAGCTAGAATACATCAAGTGGTATCAGAGCTTAGGCTGCCCTCTTGGCCAAGCTTCCATCCCTAAACACAAAGCCACAAAACAGCCCACAAACACACTCCATTGCAATTCCAGCTGTGTCCAACCAGAGAGTCAGCACGGCTACCCTATGCCACAATGGCATGACCGTGCCTCCTCCCAGCACGCCTATTCCCACTTCAGCAGCTGAGCACGACTAGCCCGTGTCCGTAAGCATGATCGTGCCTCATTTCAGTATACCCATTTCACCTTCAACAATTGAGCACGCCTTGACCGTGCCACCCCACACGTCCGTGCCACCTACCCTTCGTGCAAAAATAGCAACTCCTTACTCAAAAGCCATCATGTCTTCTAGCCTTACTCCTGAGCAAGTGGCTGAGCAAGCTTTGAGAGAGAAAGCTGAGTTAGAAACCCAAGTTAAGAACCTACAATCCCAACTTGGTCAATTGATGAAAAAAAAGAGGAAAAACTTGAGGAGTTCTATAAGTGCAAGCCGGCAAGACTTGGATGACTCTGAAGAAGAGGAAAGCAACTCCCTTGCAGACTCTGATGAGGATGTGTATACAAGAAGATCAAGGAGGCCCCATAGGCCTCATGACCAAAGCTACAACGATTTCAAAGTGGACATCCCCGAGTTGAAGGCTAACTTGATTCAGACTTGTTCTTGGATTGGCTCCAAACGGTTGAAAGAGTCTAACTTGATTCGGATTTGTTCTTGGATTGGCTCCAAACGGTTGAAAGAGTCTTTGAGTTCAAAGACATCCTCGATGAAAGAAAGGTAAAGCTAGTTGCTTTAAAGCTTAGAAAGTATGCTTCCATTTGGAGGTCTAATGTTGTGACTAAGAGAGTTAGGAAGGGAAAAGAGAAGATAAGAACTTGGGAGACAATGATGTCCAAACTTAAGTCTAAGTTTCTACGTCCCCATTACTTGCAAGACAACTTTCTTAAACTCCACCATGTCAAACAAGGGTCTAAGAGTGTAGAAGAGCACGCTAGAGAGTTTGAACAATTGCTTTTGAAGTGTGATTTGAAGGAGGATGAATCTCAAACTTTGATTACATAATTGAGTGGCTTGAATGAAGAAATTGCTCATGTAGTTGAACTCCACCCTTACACCTCTTTATATGAGCTTAGTGTCCTTACTCACAAAGTAGCGTTATAAAAGAGAGTCAAGGGCAAGGGCATGGCTTCCAAGCCTAACCCACGGTCTTACACATTCTAAAAGCCTACCTACAACCCTCCCAAATCTACTCCAAACACAAACACAAGACCCCCTCCACCAAATCCCCCACAAACCCCCTCAAAACAGCCACCAAAACCCTGGTGACAAGAAGAGGTGTTTTCGATGCCAAGGTCTTGGTTGCTATGCATCTGAGTGTTCAAACAAAAGAGTGGTCACTTTGGCCGAGTACAAGCTTCTTGTGAGGAGCTAGAGGGGGAACAAAAAGAAGGAGAGAATGAGCTTCTCATGACCGAGGCTCTTGAAGAAGTTGAAGAAGGCCCCAATGAAGGCGAGATGCTGGTGATTAGAAGAGCATTGAGTGGCCTTGCTTCCCAACATGATATGGAGCAAAGGGAGAATATCTTCCACACCTGGTGTACCGTGAAGGGAAAGGTTTGGTCTCTCATCATCAATTAGGGGAATTTTTGCTAATGTAGCTTCCAAGACTCTTGTGGAGAAGTTAAAACTATCGGTTTCACCACACCCAAGCCCTTACACCATCCAATGGCTCAACCAAGGTAAAAGCTTGCAAATCTCTTCTCGATGTTTACTTAATTTCTCTATTAGCAAGAGTTACAAGGATGGGATTTGGTATGATATTGTGCCCATGGATGCTTTTCGTGTCCTCATGGGAAGTCCATGGTTGTTTGATAGAAGTGTGTTGCATGATGGTCAATTGAATACCTATACTTTCACTAAAGACCACAACCAAATCACCCTCACCCCTCTCAAACTTACCTCTCAAAGAAAGGCCCAAGACACTCCTAGCATGGATGTCTTCCGTACCACCCTTCTCCATTCCCAACTCCATGATTATGATGACAACAAAGAATGGATTCTACTTGGCCATGAACCGGCCGAAGCTGAGGATTCTTCCCATCCTTAACTTACCCCTCTCCTAAAAGTCTTTGATCATGTCTTCCCAAGTGAGGTACCCCATGGCCTACCTCCCAAAAGATCCATACAACACAAAATTGACCTCATTCCCGGTGCCACCCTTCCAAACAAACTGGCCTACCGCATGAACCCTCAAGAAACACAAGAGGTGCAAAGAAAAGTAGATGAGCTACTAGCCAAGGGCTTGATCCGTGAAAGCCTAAGTCCATGTAACGTGCCTGCATTGCTTGCTCCTAAAAAGGATGGTAGCATGAGGATGTGTGTGGATAGTAGTGCGATCAACGAAATCACCATCAAATACCGCTTTCCTATTCCACGGTTGGAGAATCTTCTAGATGAGCTTAATGGAGCCACCATCTTTTCTAAGATTGATCTTAGAAGTGGCTATTATCAAATCCGGATTTTTAAAGGAGATGAGTGGAAGACAGCTCTCAAGATGAAATGAGGCCTCTATGAATGGCTTGTAATGCCATTCGGGTTGACAAGTGCACCAAGCACTTTTATGAGGCTTATGAATCAAGTTCTAAAGCCCCTCATTGGCAAGTTTGTTGTTGTCTACTTTGATCACATATTGGTGTATAGCAAGAGTGAAGAAGAGCATGCCCATCATCTACATCAAGTCTTGAGTATCCTAGCTTAAAAGAAGCTCTATGAAAACTTAGAGAAGTGTCATTTTTTCACTTCTCAAGTTATATTTTTGGGTTATGTTGTTTTGGCCTAAGGGATTCATGTTGATGAGAGTAAGATTCAAGCTATCCGTGAGTGGCCCATTCTTACTTCCATGCAACAAGTTTGAAGCTTTCATGGCCTAGCCTCTTTTTATAAGAGGTTTGTGAGAGATTTTAGCACCATTGTTGCACCCATAACCGAGGTTCTCAAGGCTACACAACTTGAATAGACCGAACAAGCTCAACAATCCTTTGAGGAAATCAACCTCAAGCTTACTAGTGCACCCGTGCTTGCCCTTCCAAGTATCTCCAAGGTGTTTGAAGTGGAATGTGATGCTTCCGGTGTAGGGATAGGGGCTGTCCTATCTCAAGAGAAAAGGCCCATAGCTTTCTTTAGTGAAAAGCTTCATGATGCAAAGAGGAAGTACTCAACTTATAACAAGGAGTCTTATGCCATAGTGACAGCTTTGGAGCATTGGAGGCACTATTTGACGGGAGGAGAGGTGATGTATGTCTCAAGGGAAGAAGCTACCCAAGCCAACACACATAAAATGAAAACCAAAACTCAAAGATATAACACGACCAAGGGTGGCACGGTCGTGCTTATGTGCACGGCCACACCGTGCCAACTTTCGGTCTACCGTGACTTGAAAAAGTTCACTTTGCACGGTTTGAAGGCTTTTGAAGTTTGGTTTGATTCTAAGCCTTTTAGTGGAGTATAATCCGTGGGAATGGATGTGAATGGAAGTAAAAGGAATGGAAGAATGAGGGAATGCGAGGGATATGCTAAGTGAAAGAAATTAACTTAAGAATTCAAGCTAATAACCTCACTTAGAAACCGTGTACATCAAACTAGAATAGGATAGACTAAACTCTAGGATTGGATACAGAATCACCACCAACCTTTGAGTTTAGGGCCCTTAATCTTGATTAAGATACAGAAACACCACTTAATCAAGGTTAAGACTCACTTGGACACCACCTTAATTGGCCTAATTAAGGATACGCAAGCAAGAGTTTGTAGGAGAGAAAGCAAATGCTCTCAAACTTGATTTTCATTCAATGGAGTTATGTCTCTAGCTATGGTCGTGGGTGCCTTTAGTATGCAGGAAAATGGGCCAAGCTAGCAACCACACAAGCAAGCAAGCACCTCCCCCTTTCCTTACTAGTGAGGAAAGATGTTAAGAACTAATTACAATCGGTTACAAGCTAAGCTAATTACAAACATGCTTAACTAAACTAATACATCCAAATCATGAATTAAAACAATGTCTAAGTTGATTATACATTACTTAGCCTTTGCTTAAACACTAATACAACCAGCAAAAGAGGGTAGAGAGCATGTGGGCAGCCGAAATTCTCTTCCCCTTTACAGCTAGCCAATGAGAATAAAGAGACAAGATATTTGCTTGCTTTGCTCTTATTGGTTGATCTTCCCCATGCAACAACCAATCCTAGGAAGCCTTGGGACGTGTTCCAAGCCTTGGGAAGTGTGCCAATCAACTTGCAAGCTAGAGAGCCGGCTGGTTTGGGGTGAATAAAATCGGTTCAACCAAACCCGGTTCAAGCTGTGGGCAGGCCGGTTTTGAGGCAAAGTTTAAGTATAACAAAAGTGATCATGATTTGGGTTTTAAGCATGGGGGTGTAATTTTAGGATGTGTATAAACCCCCCCACCAAGAAATCAAGGTTAGGATGTGTTTAAGTGGGGTAATCAAACTCACACATTAAACCGTGCAAATTGGAGGGCAATTTGGGCAGTTTAAGAAAGCTCCTTGATTCTTCATCCTCTTGTGCGCATGATTTGAAATCAATGCTTGGACTTGATTGTAGACTTCTTGAGGATTCAAAAAATACAAAATTTCATGACTTAAGCCATGATTAGGCCTAAGTAATGACATGGACAAAACCGGGCAATTTCAGGTTTGCTAGCCCATTTGCACTTCCTTGAATGTCTTGATCATTTTGTAGCAATGCTTGCAACTTGAAGCTTTAATTGGACCTTGAACAAGTTGTTGGACCTTCTTCTTTGTCATTGGTGGTGGGGACTCCATGAAGAGGTCATTCCCCATTCGGATCATGAAGCTTTCAAATTCAGATAAGGGCAACACAAGCTCAACCTAAGGCAAACCAAGTGGGTAGAGTACTTACAAGCCTTCCATTTTGTGATCCACCACAAGGTTGGAAAGATAAACAAGGGTACAGATGCCTTATCAAGAAGGTACCTTTCACTCTCTACCTTAGAATCTAATGTCCTTGGTTTTGAGATTATTAAGGGGTTGTATGCCCAAGATGAAGATCTCAAGGAGATATATGAGAAATACACCAATCATGCTCACAGCTTGTTTCACTTGGATAATGGGTTTCTTTTCAAAGGAACTCGATTATGCATACCCAAGTATGGATTTAGAGAACTCTTTATTCAAGAACTTCATGGAGGAGCACTAGCTAGACACTTTGGTATTGAGAAGACTTGCATTATGCTCAAAGATCACTATTGTTTACCAAAGATATCCAAAGATGTGGAGCACTTTGTCAAGAGGTGCTCAATTGCCAACATGCCAAGAGTTATTCACGGCCCCAAGGCCTTTATTTTCCCCTTCCCGTCCTTCAAGGACCTTGAGAGGATGTGAGCCTAGACTTCATTATGGGTTTGCCAAGAACTCAAAGGCACAAAGAATTCATCATGGTGGTGGTGGACCATCACTTGGAACCTCCTCACCTCTCTTCCTCAATCCCACAAGAGTCCAGTAACATCAAGGAAGTCAAGGAAGTGCAAGCCTTGTTCAGAAACATCATGAACCACTCCAACAGTTTACTGCCTAGTTCAACCGAAAATTAGCCCGATTTTGTCAATCTTTTGGGACCAGCTACTGAGGGGATGATTGGCTGCCTTGACCACCCCATTTAAGATCAAGATGTTAGCTTTCAAATAAGACATGTTTCAAGGCATTTGGAGGTCATTTTCTAGGTCAAACAACCAGATCTTTCAGACAGTGCATTCTGGGCGCTAATCTAGTGAAGGGCAGAAATAAGGAGCTTTTGGTTGACCTATTTAGGTCCAATCTTTTTGAAAATTTAGGTAATGAAAGATAGCATAAATATTTATCAAATAATCAGCCTTAAATGACTAGGAAGCACCCCCTTGTGCTGCTATTAACTAGCCAAAAGGACAACAAAAATCCCCTTGGACCGGTTAATAGCTAGTCGATACAAGGATGATGTTTTCCTAGGTTTTCTATTGTATTTAGTTGCAAATTGACTTGTACTTGTGTATTTTAGGAGCCTAGAAGCTTGACACCTCATTTGGGAACATCATTAGTCCTAATGAGGTGGCCTAAGTATGATTAAACTTGCTAGTACTAAGGGGAGTGGGCTAATTTCATGCTATCTCTTCCGTAGTGTACTATTTTGTCTCTTGGATGCATTTTAGGGCTTAGAATAGCCGTGGGTTCCCCTTTAAAACTGGCTAAGAAGTCTTTTGTAAAGGAAACTTTGAATGAATGTTAAACTTGAGTTGTGACAACTCTCTCTATTCTCTCTCAAATCCTAGTACTGTATCTTGAGTGTGGCAACCTCAAGTGGGTCTCTAGGTCTTCTTCATTCAACTAAGAAGGTTATTAAGTTATGTAACTTAGTTGAATAAAGAAGATTGCCTAAGTGAGTACAAACCAAGGTGGGTTCTTCAATCACCTTTACTAGTCCACTTGTGTTTATCGTTGTTCTTGTTTTATTTGATTCCATCCCTTTCAATTCTACCCATATGCATTCTTGATTCCCTTTTGTGAATCCTTGCATTAGTGAAGCTAGAATACATAAGGTGAGATAAGATATCATCAGTCAAAGGATCATAAAAGCCTCTCGAACACCATCCTAGTGAGCTAAACTAGAGATAAGCAAGACAGAGATTTTAAGGGAGTTTAAAACTCAACCAATTCATGCATTCACTAATTGTCTTTACAAAGCGAAGGCTTTCCCACATGTAAGGGGCATCTAACAATCAGCAACACGGGGGAACAAAAGCCAAACAAATGGCCAAAGAGTAAAGGAGGGAACCAAAAAGCAAGCAAGTACAAAAGCAAAAGCAAAAGCTATCAGTACTTTTCAAAACCCCAACATCAACTTCAAACATGCATAACTTCCCAAATACTTGCCCAAATTAGGTCATTAAAAAGGTAGGAGAAACCATTACGTGTATATCTTCAGGTAAGATATCTTGGAGGCTTTGATTCCCACCCATTTGATAGTTGTACCCTGATAAAGACAAGTAGTTTGTTGTTGAGGACATCCTACACCCTTTCTGAACTTGCTCACTTTTGAAACCTTTACTTTGAATTTAACTTGAAACTCTTTTTCTATAGTTAAAGTTCACTCAAAGGGGTTCCCAAAAGTAGATTTTCAGGCACCTAAGTTAATCCAAGGTTAGGAAAAACGGACCCATAAAACCAGGTAATGAACTGGCTTAACTGGGCAGATTGTATACTTGGACTTTGAGAGCTGATTTGGATGGGCAAATGAAGTCAAAATGACTTTGAAATTTGCTTTATTGAAAAGCTAGCTTTTTGAACTTAAACCCCTTTGCAAAAGAATGGACTCACGTCACCCACAAGTTAGGTAACCAGAGTCACAACGGCACTACTGGTGCTGATTTGGACTTGATAGTAGCAATCTGAACCCGCCATGTGATCCCTCAAGGTTTGAAGAAATTTTTAGACCTCCTTGGACTTGATTAGCTCTTGATCATGATCTCCAATAAGGTCTCCCATGGGTGCAACATCCTCCCTTTGTTGAAGAGAATTTGCCCTCAAATTCTCAAGGTGGTCATCCTCAAGATACGGTTTGAGGTCATTCTTTGTGTTGGGTTCTCTTGCTTCAAGCTTTTCGGGGGAATTTGTGGGCATTTTGTGGTCAGGCTTTTGCAAAAAGATGTGAATTTCGCTTTCTTCTTCGTTTCCATTGACTTTCTTGGCCGAGGAAAAGAACCATCAAACTTCTTAGGTCTCACTTTAGGCTTTCGTGATGTAAGGTCAGTGGTGAGGGTGTGGGGAGCAACTTTGTGGGTTTGTGGCTCCTTATTTAGGTTGAAATAATGGGACACATAAGAGGAGACTAAGAAAGCCAAGGAGTAGAAGTCTCCTGTTGCCTCTACTTTATCTTCTTGTTGAAAACATGCGGCCTTATAAAGAGGGAGATGGGTTTCCTCTTTGCAAGCTAGTTCTTCTTCCTCACAAAAGGATGAAGGAACCGAGGTTTCCCCTAAATTTTTAAAGTCTAAGGCTCCTTCGACACCATAGTCCTAAAAAATGGGAGGTAAGTCAAACCGAATCAAACCTTGTTCCTCTTTATTTACCTCTTCATCACTTGTTGCAAAGGGGTTGTTCTTGGATTCGTCTTCAACTGAATTAGATTCACTAGAGGAGTGTGAACTTTGAACTTCCCCTCGGTAATTTCTCGTGGCTTGAGGTAGTTGTCTTCTTAGGTACTCAACTTGAGTATCCGTTTTGGCACAAGCTTTCACAAGTTGCTTAAACTTCTGTTCCAAACTCATACTATTAGCCATACTTAAAACTAGTTAGCTGCGGGTTGATGTGTTTGGCGTAAAAGGGTTGTGTTTGGGCCAACGAAGCTTTGTATAAGAGAGTAGCCTAAGCTCTGATACCAAATGATGGACTTCTAGGTCCTTAAAATGGGAAGAACCAAGAAGTGATCTCAAGTAGAGCAAGTAAAACCAAGCTACAGTTTACAAACAAGAAAACAAACAAAAGATAGCGATAAAACTAAGCCACTTGGATAATATATCACCACCAAGGGTCTTAGCGCTCAACTGTTAGATCTAGTGAAATAAGATATCACCACTCAAAATATCAAAAAAGGCTCTTGAACACCATTCTAGGAAACTAAACTAGAGATAAGCAAGAGAAGAGACGTTAAGGGATAAAACTAAGCCACTTGGATAAGACATCACTACCAGGAGTGTTAGAGCTCAACTTTTAGATCTAATGAGATAACATATCACCACTCAAAAGATCATGAAAGCCTCTTGAACGCCACATTAGCGAGCTTAATAAGAGATAAGCAAGAGAGAGATTTTGAGGGAGTTTAAAACTCAACCAATTTATTCATTCACTAAGTGTCTTTACAAAATGAAGGCATTCCCACATATAAGGGCCTCTAATAATCAGCAACAAAGGGGAAACAAAGGCCAAACAAACGGCCAAAGAGAAAAGGACTTAATAAAAAAGTAAGCAAGTACAAAAGCGAAAGCACAAGCTATCAATAATTTTCAGAACTACAACCTCAACTTCAAACAAGTTTATCTTCCACAATACTTGCAGAAATTATTTCATTCAAAAGCTACGCGAAAGCCCTACATGTCTATTTTCAGGTAAGATCTCTTGGAGCCCTTTCTAAACTTGCTCTCTTTTGGAATCATTACTTTTAATTTAACTTGAAACACTTTTGCTTCCCTTCAATTTCATATAAAAGGGTTTTGAAAAGTAGACTTTCAAGTTCCTAAGTTAATCCAAGGTTAGGAAAAACGGACCAACAAAATCGGGTGATGAATAGGCTTAACCGGCCAGATTGTATAGTTAGATTTTGAGAGCTGATTTGGGTGGGCAAATGAAGTCAAAATGACTTGAAATTTGCTTTATTGAAAAGAGAACATTTTGAACTTAAACCCCGTGGAAAAAGAATGGACTCGTGTCACCCAGAAGTTAGGTAACCAGAGTCACAAAGGCACTACTGGCGCTGGCTTGGACTTGATAGCAACAATCTGAACCCGCTATGTGATCCCTCAAGGTTTAAAGAACTCTTTGGACCTCCTAGGACTTAATTAGCTCCTGATTATGATCTCCACTATGGTCTCCCATGGGTGCATCACCCTCCCATTGTTGAAGAGAATTTGGCCTAAAATCCTCAAGGTGATCATCTTCAAAATGCGTTTTGAGGTCATTCTTTGTGTTGGGTTCTCTTGCTTCAAGCTTTGGGGGGAAGGGGGGAATTTGTGGGCATTTTGTAGTAAGGATTTTGTAGAGAGGTCGGAATTTCACTCTATTTTTGGGTTCCATCGACCTTCTTGGCCATGAGAAAAGAACCATCAAACTTTTTAGGTCTCACTTTAGGTTTTCTTGATGTAAAGTCAAGGGTGAGGGTGTGGGGAGCAAATGTGTGGGTTTGTGGTTCCTTATTTAGTGGCCAAGGGTGACGGGTTGAAAACAATGGGATACATGAGAGGACACTAAGAAAGCCAAGGCGTAGAAGTCTCTTATTGCCTTTACCTTATGTTCGTGTTGAAAACATGTGGCCTTGTAAAGTAGGAGATGGGGTTCATCTTTGCAAGCTAGTTCTTCTTCCTCACAAAAGGATCAAGGAATCGAGGTTTCTCCTAACTCTTTAAAGTCTGAGGCTCCTTCATCACCAAAGTCATTGAAAATTGTAGGTAAACTCCTTATTTACCTCTTCATCACTTGTTGCAAAGGGGTTGTTCGTGGATTCTTCTTCAATCGAATTAGATGCACAATAGGGGTGTGAACTTTGAACTTCTCTTCGGTTGTTGCTCATGGCTTGAGCTCAAGTTGAGCATCCTTTTTGGCACTAGCTTTCACAAGGTGCTCAAAGTTCTCTTCCAAACTCAAGCTACCAGCCACACTTAAAACTAGTTAGTTATAGGTTCTTTGTGGGTTGATCTATTTGGGGTAAAAGGTTTGTGTTTGGGCTAGGGAAGCTTTTTCCAAGGAAGTAGCCTAAGTTCTAATACCGAATGATGGACTTCTAGGTCCTTGAAAGGGGAAAAACCAAGAAGTGATCTCAAGTAGAGCAAATGAAGCTAAGCTACTGTTTACAAACACGAAAAGAGATAAGAGATAAAGATAAAACTAAGCACTTGTATAATATATCACCACCAAGGGTCTTAGAGCTCAGCTTTTAGATCTAGTGAGATAAGAAATTATAACTCAAACGATCACAAAAGGCTCTTAAACACCACTCTACGGAGCTAGACTAGAGATAAGCCAGAGAAGAGAAGTTAAGAGATAAAACTAAGCCACTTGGATAAGATATCACCACCATGAGTCTTAGAGCTTCACTTCTAGATCCTGTGAGATAAGATATCACTAGTCAAAAGATCATAAAAGTGTCTCGAACGCCACCCTAGTGAGTTAAATTAGAGATAAGTAAGAGAGAGATTTTGAGAGAGTTTAAAACTCAACCAATTCATGCATTCACAAATTGCCTCTACAAAGTGAAGGCTTTCCCACATATAAGGGGCCTCTAACAATCCGCAACATGGGGGAAACAAAGGCCAAACAAACGGCCAAAGAGAAAAGTAGGGAACCAAAAAGCAAGCAAGTACAAAAGCAAAGCAAAAGCTATCAATACTTTTCAAAATTGCAACATCAACTAACATCACAAATACTTGCCCAAATTGGGTCATGAAAAAGCTAGGAGAAAGCCCTAAGTGTTTATTTTTAGGTAAGATATTTTGGAGCCTCTGATTCCCAACTGTTTGAGAGTTGTACCCCAGTAAAGACAAGTAGTTCCTTGTTGAAGATAGCCTGCACCCTTTCTGAACTTGCTCTCTTTTGAAACCTTTACTTTGAATTTAACCTAAAAATCTTTTGCTGCCCTTAAAGTTCACTCAAAGGGCTTCCTAAAAGCATATTTTTAGGTACATAAGTTAATCCAAGGTTAGGAAAAACAGACCCTCCTAACCGGGCAATGAATTGGCCTAATTGGGAAGATTGTATAGTTGGACTTTGAGAGCTAATTTGGATGGGCAAATGAAGTCAAAATGACTTCAAATTTGCTTTATTAAAAAGAGAAATTTTTTAACTTAAACCCCTTGCCAAAAGAATGGACTCATGTCACCCGAAAGTTAGGTAACCAAAGCCACAAAGGCACTTCTGGTGCTGGCTTAGACTTAATAGTAGCAATCTGAACCGACCATGTGATCCCTCAAGGTTTCAAGAACTTTCAAGACCTCCTTGGACTTAATTAGCTCTTAATCATGATCTCCACTAACATCCTCCATGGGTGCATGATCCTCCCCTTGTTGGAGAGAATTTGCCCTCAACTTCTCAAGGTGGTCATCCTCAAAATACGTTTTGAGGTCATTCTTTGGGTTGGGTTCTCTTGCATAAAGCTTTTGGAGGGAAATTTATGGGGCAATTTGTAGTTAGATTTTTGCAAGAAGATGGGAACTTCACTAACTTTTTGTTTCCATCGACTTTCTCAGCCATTGGAAAAGAACTATCAAGCTTCTTAGGTCTCACTTTAGGCTTTCATGATGTGAGGTCAAGGGTGAGGGTGGGGGGAGCAAATTTGTGGGTTTGTGGTTCCTTATTTAGTGGCCAAGCGTGAATGGGTTGAAATAGTAGGACACATGAGAGGACACTAAGAAAGCCAAGGAGTTGAAGTCTCCCATTGCCTCTACTTCATCTTCTTGTTGAAAACATACGGTCTTGTAAAGAGGGAGATGGGGCTCCTCTTTGCAAGTTAGTTCTTCTTCCTCACAAAAGGATGAAGGAACCGAGGCTTCTCCTAACTCTTGAAAGTCTAACGCTCCTTTGTCACCATAGTCATCGAAAATGGGAGGTAAGTCAAACCGAATTAAGCCTTCTTCCTCTTTATTTACGTCTTTATCACTTGTTGTAGAGGGGTTGTTCTTGGATTCTTCTTCAACCGAATTGGATTCACTAGAGGAGTGTGAACATTGAACTTCCCTTGGGCAATTTCTCATGGCTTAAACTAGTTGTCTTCTTCGATACTCAAGTTGAGTACCCTTTTTGGCACAAGCTTTCACAGGTTGCTCAAACTTCTCTTCCAAACTCAAGCTACTAGCCATACTTGAAACTAGTTAGCTACGGGTTCTTGGTGGGTTGATGTGTTTGGGCTAAAAGGTTGTGTTTGGGCTAAGGAAGCTTTGGGTAAGAGCGTCACCTAAGCTTTGATACCAAATGATGGACTTTTAGGTCCTTAAAATAGTAAGTACCAAGAAGTGATCTCAAGTAGAGCAAGTAAAACCAAGCTACGATTTACAAACAAAAAAAGAGAAAAGAGATAGAGATAAAACTAAGCCACTTAGATAAGATATCACCACCAAGGGTCTTAGAGCTCAACTTTTAGATCTAGTGAGATAAGATATCACCACTCAAAAGATCACAAAAGGCTCTTGAACACCACTCTAGGGAACCAAACTAGAGATAAGTAGGAGAAGAGAAGTTAATAGATAAAACTAAGCCACTTGGATAGGATATCACCACCAAAAGTCTTAGAGATCAACTTTTAGAACTGGTGAGATAAGATATTGCCACTCAAAAGATTGTAAAAGCCTCTTGAACGCCACCTTAGTAAGGTAAACTAGAGATAAGTAAGAGAGAGATTTTGAGGGAGTTTAAAACTCAACCAATTCGTTCATTCGCTCAGTGTTTTTACAAAATAAAGGTGTTCCCACATATAAGGGTGCTCAAACAATCAGCAACAAGGGCAAAACAAAGGCAAAACAAACGGCAAAAGAGAAAAGGACGGAATTAAAAAGCAAGCAAGTACAAAGGCAAAAGCAAAAGCTGTCAGTACTTTTCAAAACTGTAACCTCAACTTCAAACAAGCATAACTTCCACCATACTTCCGTAAATTAGGTCATTCAAAAGCTAGGAGAAAGCCCTACGTGTCTATTTTCAGGTACGATCTCTTGGAGCCTCTGATTGCTGGTTGTCTGATAGTTGTACCCAGATAAATACAAGTGGTTCCTTGTTGAATACAGCCTGCACCCTTTCTAAGCTTGCTCTCTTTTGGAATCTTTACTTTGAATTTAACTTGAAACACTTTTGCTCCCTTAAATTTCTCTTAAAAGGGTACTAAAAAGTATATTTTTAGGTTCCTAGTTAATTCGAGGTTAGGAAAAACGGACCCACAAAATCCGGTATTGAACTGGCTTAACAAGGTAGATTGTATAGCTGGACTTTGAGAGCTAATTTGGATTGGAAAATGAAGTCCAAATGACTTGAAATTTGCTTTATTGGAAAGATAAATTTTTGAGCGTAAACCACTTGGAAAAAGAACGGACTCACGTCACCTAGAATTTAGGTAACTACGGTCAGAAAAGCACGGCTGGTGCTAGCTTGGACTGGATAGTAGCAATCTGAACCTGCCATGTGATCCCTCAAGGTTTGAACTTTTTAGACCTCCTCAGACATAGATAGCTCTTGATCATGATCTCCACTAAGGTCTCTCATGGGGGCATCATTCTCACCTTGTTGGAGAGAATTTGCCCTCAAATTCTCAAGGTGGTCATCTTCAAAATATAGTTTGAGGTCATTCTTTGTGTTGGGTTCTCTTGCTTCCAGCTTTCGGGGGGAACTTTATGGGGCATTTTGTAGTTAGGCATTTGCAAAGGGATGGGAATTTCACTCTCTTTTTGGCTTCCATTGACGTTCTCGGCCACAAGAAAAGGACTATCAAACTTCTTTAGTCTCAGTTTAGGTTTTCTTGGTATAAAGTCAAGGGTGAGGGTGCGGGGAGTGAATTTGTGGGTTTGTAGTTCCTTATTTAGTGGCCGAGGGTGAACAGGTTGAAAACAATGGGTCAGATGATAGGGCACTATGAAATCCAAGGTGTAGACGTCTCTTATTGCCTCTACTTCATCTTCTTGTTGAAAACATGCGGCCTTTTAAAGAGGGAGATGGGTTTCCTCTTTGCAAGCTAGTTCTTCTTCCTCACAAAAAGATGAAGGAACCGAGGTTTCTCCTAACTGTTTAAAGTCTAAGGCTTATTCTCCACCATAGTCATCGAAAATGGGAGGTAAGTCAAACCAAATTAAACCTTCTTCCTCTTTATTTACCTGTTCATCACTTGTTGCAAAGGGGTTGTTCCTGGATTTTTCTTCAATCGAATTAGATTCACTAGAGGAGTGTGAACTTTGAGCTTCCTTTTGGTTGCTTCTCATGACTTAAGCTAGATATCTTCTTAGATACTCAAGTTGAGCATCCTTTTCGGCACTTGCTTTCCCAAGTTGCTCAAACTTCTCTTCCAAACTCAAGCTACTGGCCATACTTGAAACTAGTTAGCTATGCGTTCTTTGTGGGTTGATGTGTTTGGGATAAAAGGGTTGTGTTTGGGCTAAGTAACCTTAGGCCAAGTGAGTAGCCTAAGCTCTGACACCAAATGACGCACTTGTAGGTCCTTAAAATGGAAGAGCCAAGAAGTGATCTCAAGCAGAGCAAATAAAACTAAGCCATGGTTTACAAACAAGAAAAGAGATAAGAGATAGAGATAAAACTATGCCACTTGGATAACATATCACCACCAAGGGTCTTAGAGCTCAACCTTTAGATCTAGTGATATATGATATCACCACTCAAAAGATCATAAAAGGCTCTTGAACACTACTCTGGGGAGCTAGACTGGAGATAAGCAAGAGAAGAGAAGTTAAGGGATAAAACTAAGTCGCTTGGATAAGATATCACAATCAATAGGCTTAGAGCTCAACTTTTAGATTTAGTGATATAAGATATCACCACTCAAAAGATCATAAAAGCCTCTTGAACACCACCCTAGTGGGCTAAACTAGAGATAAGCAAGGTAGAGATTTTGAGGGAGTTTAAAACTAAACCAATTCATTCATTCACTAAGTGTCCTTACAAAATGAAGGCTTTCCCACATGTAAGGGGCCTCCAACAATCAGCAACAAGGGGGAAATAAAGGCCGAACAAATGGCTGAAGAGAAACGGGGGGAACAAAAAATCAAGCAAGTTCAAAAGCAAAAGCAAAAGCAAAAGCTGTTAGTACTTTTCAGAACTACAATCTCAACTTCAAACAAGCATAACTTCCAAAATACTTGCGCAAATTAGGTCATTCAAACGCTCGGAGACATTCCTAAGTGTCTACTTTTAGGTAAGACCTCTTGAAGCCTCTTATTCCCAGCCGTTTGATAGTTGTACCCTGATAAATATAAGGTGTTCCTTGTTGAAGATAACCAGTACCCTTTATGAACTTGCTCTGTTTGGGAACCTTTACTTTGAATTTAGCTTCAAACTCTTTTGTTGTCCTTAAATTTAACTCAAAATGGTTCCTAAAAGTAGATTTTTAGGTTCCTAACTTAATCCAAGGTTAGGAAACATGCACCCACAAAACCAGCTAATGAACTAGCTTAATAGGGAAGATTATATAACTGGCCTTTGAGAGCTGATTTGGACGGGCAAATGAAGTCCAAATGAGATGAAATTTGCTTTATTCGAAAGCTAACTTTCTAAACTTAAAGCCTTGGCAAAAGAACAAACTATGTCCCCCAGAAGTTAGGTGACCATAGTCACAAAGGCACTACTGGTGCTAGCTTGGATTGGATAGTATCAATTTGAACCCGCCATGTGATTCGTCAAGGTTTGAAGAACTTTTTGGACCTCCTTGGGCTTAGTTAGCTCTTAATCGTGATCTCCACTATGCTCTCCCATGGATGCATCATTCGTTTCAAATAAATCCTTATTTGATTTTTATATTGATAAGATCAAATTCAACACGAAATTCACAATAGTGGTTATCATTAGCTGTAACTAAGGAACAATGTACACCACAAAAAATTGTGTCGTTGATGATATGACTTCACCTGTCCACATTCTTCACAATGACGAACTACATTAGGGTGATGATATATCTCTTGTCACAAAGCACTCTTAAATATCTTACCTCAATCTAAATAATGCCATGTATGATTTAAATTTATCACATTTTCGATAATTATAATTAATTGCGAATTACTGAGCATAGCTACTCGTCGTTTATGCCGATAGAAAGAAAATGACACCCTAATCAACTCAACCTCATTCATGAGACGTATGACACGCATAAATGTATAAATGTAAAAAAATTATGAATGAAAAGATAATTCTATACAATTTGTAACTTGTAATATACTTTTGCTATTCAATCATATCCTTTTTTTTCAATTTAGAACATGATAATATAATTTTTAAATGAACGAAAGATATTTAGCAAGAAATTTATCATTTTATTTTACACTATTATAGCATATCATCACAATTTAAACTTGGATTTGATACAATAATTGTTTATGCATTAGTCTAAGCTATATTAAACTATTCAAATGGAACTATAGATAACCAAATGTAGAAATAATGATCAAATAATTAAATAATAATGGATATATCAACCTGCATTAATACAATTCTATTGGACAGGCACACTATTATCAATTGTCCAAGGTTGACCACATCACAGCTAGCTTGGATGCCAAAAATTGTGGGTCAGGTTGTGCGAATAGGTTGGCTTATCTCACAGCCTAGCTGAAATTATTGCCTCAAAGCTCTTTTTTAGCATGTTCCTATGAGAAAGGTGTCATTTCAGCAAGTCATTAGACCCTAACATCCACCGAATGTCCTAATCCACCCTTCTTATTGAAATACGGGCCTGTATTTTTTATTGATAAATATAGATTAACAAATGGATAAAATAAATTAAAATTAATAAGAGTTAATAAGAGTTGGAAAAAGTTGATTTTTTTTTAGAATGATTGATAAGAGCTGGTTAAGGTCGACATTTGAGAGAGATTGAAAGAAGTTGATAAAAGTTAGTAAATGTTGGAAGATGTTAGTAAAAAATACAAATGAGTGGGGATATTTTTTGTGACAACTTGGTAACAGTTAGAAGAAATTGGTAGAAACTAATAGAGGTTGGTTAGAGTTGGAAAAGATTAGTTAGATTTGTAAAGAATTGTTCTTTTTTTTTTTTTATCAAAAATAGAAAGACTTGGTAGAAATTAATAATAGTTGGTAGAGCTTGATAAAATTGAATTTACAAATAAAAAGAACAGACCTTATATTGTCCTATCTAGAAAATTATGGCTCAAACTAAGCTTCGTCAAATTGGCTGAACTCATGGCCCAAGTAAGATCATTGCATTAGGTTGAACCAAGCTTCGTGGATTTCATCCAAGCAATTTGGCCCTTTTTTTGAACTCTTTTTCCCTTCTTTCAAGCTAAAAGCTAATTGCAGTAATTGGAATAAAAAAGAAAAATAGTAGATAATTAGAACTTTATTCACATAATGATTGAACAGATTATGTGAGTTCCTAGCTTCAGCTAAATTGAGTAAAGATCCGTGAAATCCAAGCCAATAATGTTTGGAGGTGTCAAGTGGACCAGCTTCTCTTAAAAAGCACATGATCGAGCACAATCAAACCTATAACTGGTTAGCATGAAAAGCTATGCAAACCATCTTGCGCCATGAAAAATGTGGTTCACCTATGGTTTTGTATGAACACAATTCTGATGTATTCTAACCTCAACAACACTCAAATCACACAAAGGGAACCAAGAACACAATCTGGGCTGAATGTAAGTCACGAACAGAATGTGAGCAAACTAGGCAAAGAGGGATAGTCAAGTGAGTTTACAAAGGATAATCTGAAGAGCTAGCCTTGGACTCACTTGGGCAATATCCTTAGATCAATTAGATTACAGGAATTAATCCCCTTTGTATTGAGATAAAGAGACCTAGAGATCCACTTGAGTTGCCAAACTCAAGATACAACACTAGGATTTCAAGAGAGAGAGTTTTATAACTCAAGTTTATAATTCATCCAAAGATGATTTACAAATGGGTTATGACTTGCTTTTAAAGAAGCAACTCAGCCAATTCACCCTGCAAAGGTTAGCTTAGGGGAATGAAAGTACAATAGGGAAGATGAGGTTGTCAATTCAGTCACCTTAAGTAAATAAGCACATCTAATATGGATTTGCAACCTCATTAGGACTAATGATGCCTCTACATGAGGTGTTAAGCTTACAAAACATCCTAATACAAAAATGAAAGTTAAATGCAGTAAGAAGTACAAGTGGGAGCCCAAGAAACAAGACCCTTGTACTAGCTAGCTCTTAATCGGGTAAAAGGGTGTTTTATTTGTCCTTTTGGCTAGATGAAGGTAGCACAAGGGGTGGTTTGGAGGGGCTTTGGGCATGTCAGCTGATAAATTTTTATGTCTTATTTTATACCCTAAAGTTTCAAAAAAGGTTGGACTTCATTAAGGCCCTGTTCTATTTCGCGTTTTTTAGGATTTAGCTAAGAGCTTACATCTTCTTACAGCTTCTTACATCTTCTTACATCTCCTTACATCTCCTTACATCTTCTTACATCTCCTTACATCTTCTTATATCTCCTTACATCTCCTTACATCTTCTTACATCTCCTTACATCTCCTTACATCTTCATTTTATTTATTGTGTATTGATTTTGCATTTTTTATTTTTTTAATTTTTTTTTAATTGTTAATTTTAAATTTTAAATTTTTTTGTTCTTTATTTTTTATTTTATTTTATTTATTTATTTTTCATTTTTCATCTTTTATTTTTAAATTTTAAATTTTTCAATTTTTGAATTTTTTTTATTTTTTTAATTTTTAAACTTTTATATTGTAATTTTTAAATTTTAAATTTTTTATTTTTTATTTTTTTGTTTATTCTTTTATTTGTCAATTTTCATTTTTCATTTTTTTTATTTTTTATTTTTTGTTTTTAGTTTTTTATTTTTAATTTTTTAATTTTATATTTTATAATTTTTTAGTTTTTATTTTTAAATTTTTTATTTTTTATTTTTATGTTTAGTTTTAATTTTTATTTTTTTATTTTAAAATTGTCAAAATTTTAAAAATTTTTAGTTTTATT
>JACYFF010002017.1:22026642-22052532 GCA_017589665.1 Selenicereus undatus
TATACAACTCTTTTACAATTCAACAACTCCTTATATCTATCCTTACAGCTTTCTTACAGCTCCTTACAGCTTCTTACATCTTCTTACAGCTCCTTACATCTCCTTACATCTCCTTACAGCTTCTTACATCTCCTTACATCTCCTTACAGCTCCTTACATCTCCTTGCAGCTTCTTACAGCTCCTTAAATCTCATTGTATCTATCTATCTATCTAAAACGCGAAATAGAACAGGCCCTAAGTCAACTTAATCACCGTCCAACTCAGACTACGCTGGATTGCCACCTACACTGCACTCCTTAAAAAAACTTGTTGTTTGATCAACCAAATGATGTCCAAAAGCCTTGAAACTTATTTTATTGGAAGCTAGCCCCATAAACATAAGGAGAGCGGAAAAGGCAGTCAATCATCACCTCAGCATCTGGTCCCAAAAGAAAGACCACAACAGGCCAATTTCCTAATGAACTGACATGTTCACTGTTTTCCTGTTCAAGGAAGTTTTTGGCCAAGGCATGCACTTCCATTACTTCCTTGGTGCTTGTTAGTTTCTGTGGGCTCAACGGTTGGGCTTCATAAGGCTCTAATGGATGGTCCCCATCATACCCCCTGGCTTGATTGGAGTTTGATGTCAAACTCAAAAGTTCTTTATTTTCCTCATAGTGGGAAGTTAGGTTAGCCACATTGAAGGGGGAAGAAACTCCATATTTTCCAGGAAGGTCCACTTTGTATACATGTAAACCAATCTTCTCAAGAATCTCGAATGAGCTATCTAACCTTGGCATTAACATGGACTTGCGTCTGCTTGGGAAGCTTTCTTTAGAAGAATCCAAACTAAGTATCCGGACTGGAAATGAGCCTCCTTCCTATGCTTGTTGGCGTGGTACTTGGCTTGATCATTGGACTTTTCAATTCTCTCCCTAATCTTGGCCTGAGGTCTTGAATCTCTTTTGCTCTCTTCTCAGTCTCCCAACTATACTTAGTTAGATTAGGGATTGGAACAAGGTCCAATGGAGTCCTTGGATTGCATCCATACACCACTTAAAAGGGAGAAAGGCTTGTGGCCCTGCTATTTGCTTGGTTGAATGCAAATTCAGCTTGACAAAGTAACTCATCCTACCCCTTGATGCCCTTTTTGACTAGGACTTGAAGTAAGCTACCCAAAGTGTTGTTGGTTACTTCAGTTTGGCCGCCTGTTTGTGGGTGGCAAGTTGTACTAAACTTTAGATGAGTGCCTAGCTTCCTCCACGAAGTGAGCCAAAAGTGACTCAAGAACTTCGTATCGTGATCCAACACCATACTCCTTAGCATGCCATGAAGATGCACTACCTCTTTGAAATAGAGATTTGCAATGTGGGATGCGCCATTAGTGGTGTATATACCACAAAGTGAGTCATCTTTGAAAATCTATCTACCATTACCATGATGGAATCCTTTTGCCTTTGTGTCTCTGGAAAATCGGTGATAAAGTCCAAGCTTATGTCCTCCCAAGGGCCTTGAGTAACAAGAAGTGGAGAATAAAGGCCTTGAGGCCGAAGGTGACTCTTGGCTAGTTGGCATGTGGAGCATCTTCTCACATAATGCTCTACATTTTGGACATACTTGGCCAAGAGTAATGCCAAAATGCCAATAGTAATGCTCTTTAAGCATTGAACAAGTCTTTGCTATGCCAAAATGCCTGGCCAGGACTCCTCCAGGACTCCTCTATGGAGCTCTTTGATAAGTACCCAAAGAGCATATTATTTTAGGGTCATTTGATGTGGTTTTAGGGGATTCATAAGTTTTATGCTTAGTTTTTACCCAAAAAATCCCATTTTACGCTTGTGTATAGTGCTTTGATGACTTTTGCAGGTTTTGAGACATTTTTTATCACCCTTAAAAATCATCCTTATCACTCACCACAGATGCCCTTGAGTTGCTATGCCAGTGGAAGATAGAGAAGAACAACAAAATGTCGCGCTAGAGTTGATCACGGTCTGTCCGTGGTGGTGGCCATGGTCTGTGGTGTTTTCATTTCCCGCGATACTTTTTGTTTTCTCGTAACTTTTTGATTTTCTGGCTGTTTTAATTCCATTATTATGCACGGAGGTTTGGCTATCAGGAAATTTACTATAAAAAGGGTGCTTCTCAACCTCATTTCCACACATCCCGTCCCATTCCAGTCTTCATAATCCACTATCTAGTTTGGGATTGCAGACTAGATTGGAGGGAGAGCAAGTTGAAGGTGAAGATTGCAAGGATTTCGGATTGAGTTTGCAACTACGGCTCAAGCGCGCATCGGCTTAGCAATTCTTCTCCCTTCTCTTCTCTTTTCTCTTTAGATTTTATGGTTTCAGATTATTATTGATTTTTATGTTAAGTTTTGGATTGTTAATCTTGGGATCGAGTTGAATTGTTGTGATTGAACTAATTCTTGTTTTGATCTATAAGTGCTTTGAACTTTTTGGGTTTATTCTATTGAATCTGAGGTGTTAATTTGCTAGTAGGAAACTTGATCAATTTCTTGCTTGTTTTACACATTTGATGGTGAACTAAAAGGTGAAACTAGATGTTGGAAAACTAAGATTCGACTGAAGTGAGTGGGATCTTGAAAAAGACTCACTGTTTAAGAAATCCCTAAATTTGATAATCATGTTCTTAATTATCCTAGATTAATCGAGAACCCTTGAGAAATGGTAGTTGATTAGATTTAAGAATTTCAATCAACCTTGAAACAACAATAACAACCACAACACCACCACCTCCTAGTGTGGGTCCCGCTTTCACGGGGTCTGGAGAGATCCAGATGTAGGTAGCCTTACCTCTACCGATATCCCTGCCCACAGAGTTCATTCAACCTTAAAAGAGGGGGATAATTCGATTATCAGTTTTGGAATTACCCATTTAAAGAAAACGCACTTGATTAATTCTTGAATTGAAAAATTACTTGATTTGATTAAATTCCTTGGCTCTTTAGGATTTTCTTAGCATATCTTGATGGAATATAACCCAATAGCATGACCTAGTCTCTGTGGGATCGACCTTGATTTACTACAACGCGACCTTTGGCTAGCGGCCCTATCATGTTTTTGGCACCATTGTTAGGAACTAGTGTTGAATATTAGGTTTTTCTTGATGGGTTTGACTAAGCATTTTGTTTTTCATTAGAAAAAAATTAAAAAATTTAAAAATTAAATAATTTATGAAAGAAAAAACGACAATTTTTCATTTTCCTCAATTCGAGCATGAATTATTTTGGAGATATTTTATGCATTTAAATGCTTTTCTCACTCAATGTGGTTATTGTATGGGTAAATGGCAAATATTGGACATTGTTGATGAGGGTGTGAATAGTAAAACCCGTACAGAGTATTGGGCTTTTCTTGCTAAAATCATCGATGAGGCATGGTATTTGCTTGAGTGGATTGCTTGGGATTCATTTGAGTTTGAGAAGGCTAGTTGTATTTCTAGATATTCGTTCTCTGATCCTTATGCATTCTATTCTAGATCTTATTATTCCCCTTTTTGGTATGACTTGCGTAAATCTTCTAACCAGGATACTAATGTGTGTCTTTATTATGCATGCTATGCTCAACTTGACTTTTTATCACCCATGGACAATACTGATGTTGTCCTGACCTTACCTGATTCGTCCTTTCCTTTAGCTTAGTGGACGGGGCTTGAGGTTAGTGAGCCTTTTAGGGGACTTGCTAAGTTTAGTGTTACTGATTTATGTTTTGAGTCAAAAAAATACTTTAGAGGAGGTGCATGATCTAGTTGAGACTCATTTGGAAGGGTCACGTGATGTGTTTGTGCATAAGGACTTTCCTAGCCTTGATTTTAATAATATTGTTTCCCCTAATCCCATTGATCATTCCCATGTTTCACCTATTTATTCATTACCCTCTCCTTCCCCTGAGTATTACATTGTTGAGCCCATTGGTAATCCTATGATTTATGATACTAAGATTGATTTGGGCTATGAGGACAACCTGTTCAGTATGCTTGGTGGGAATGCTGATGATTGTGTGTCCCTAGGTTACTTTAGAGGGTATGATCCCTTTATTGATCCTTATTGTATATGCCTTGGAGACTTGCCTAAGAAAATCATGTGAGCTACATTCTTTAATCCTTCTTATGATTTTTCTAAGGCCTTTGATAAAGTTAAGAGGAAACTCAATCTCTTTGGTGTAATTTTGTTTATTGACTTTAATCTTATATTTTCTAAATTGTGGTCCCAAGAGTTTGATGAGCTCCTGTGCGTGCTGACAACGTCTAAATTGATGAGTCGAGTCATGAAGTTGTGATAGAGTAGGCTGATGCTCCATTTGCCCCGTTTGCAAGGAGGCCTTATCTTAGGTGCACTTAGCACCTAATCTGGTGAGATTGTTCTCTTTTGTTTTCCCTTTCCATTCTCTTACTTTCTTTCCTGTGAATAATAATGCTTTATCTAAGCGTGGGAGAATGGTAGCACTAATAATGTTTCTTTTGGTTGCATTAGTGTGTTGCATTCGGTTGCATTTAGATTTGCATATAGGATTGCACGTAGAGATGGTGTGGATTGGTTTGAGATAACCTCCAATAAGGCTTTTGTTTAGGCAAAATAGCTTTCATAAGCTCGAGTAACTTTTGATGCGTAGTCCTTATTAGTGCTAAAATTTGAGAAGGCTTTGTAAATATTTCTTGTTTTGACCTTTGTCTTAGTTGAGAACTTTGTTATCCCTTATAATCATTAGCACTAATGTTGGTACATGGGAATCATTATTTCAAGCTTAATGAGACTTTGGTAGATATCTCGTGAGATTTTGATCCTTTTTTAGGCTAATTCATTATGTTTAGTCTCATGTTTCTTTCATGTGTGTGACTCTTCCATGTTATATCTGTAGAACTTGCCTAGATTCTTGTTCAAAATCACATTAGCATGTGCATAGTTGATGATATGACAGAGGCATTTCTTTCTTTGGTAGCCCTTTGATCTTCTTTCCGTCTTTGTTGTGATCCCTTCATATTAACCCTTGGCCAAACGTATATTTCTACATTTAAGCCAAGTCTATAGAGCATCGCTTCATCTAATATAGTGGGTGGTTTTCGGAGTAATTGAGTTTAAGGTGGCTTTGGTATGATAGTTTGTTAAGGGATTGATGATATTGAGCATTTGCTTTGGTTTCCTCTTATTTGGGTTGTGTATATATGTATTCGATTATGAGTTGATAGTTAGTGATCTTACGCCTTTCAATAATTGAAATTTTTGTTCCATTTCCACAAAAAAAAAAAACAAAAAGAGACAAAAGAAAAAAAATTAAAAAAAGTTATGTTGAAGAAAAAGTCATGTTGCAAAAAAAAGCCAAAAAAGAGCCTAAAAAAAGAAAACAAAAATCAAAGGAAAAAAATAAGCAAAAAGAAATGACTAAGTTGTTTGCCATTGGATATGTAAATAACTTGTGTTCCTTCTTTGTCAACTCATTTCCTATTTTATTCGTGGCGTAGGTTCACTGCATTTTGAGGTTTGGAAAGTTATTGTTTTTCATGGTTCTTTTTTGGTGTCTTGTTGGTTGCTCCCTAGTCACTTGGCTAAGTTGCTCCACATTCCCAAACTCATTTGTTCAATCCTTTCCCTTAACCTTTCTAGCCCACGCTACAACCCATATAAAGTTCTCTTGATCATCTTGTGCACATTGCATCTTAGTGGTGGAGAGTTTGAGAGTCTTTGCAAGCATATGGTAGTTTGCATCTTTGGAATGAGTCTTGAGTGATTACATGATGTATGTCTAGAGGAAAGGAAGAAACCAAGCTAAAACCCACAAAGTACACGAAGTAAACAAGTGAAAGCAAAACGGCCAAGGGTGGCACGGTCCTGCTAGGTGGGTGTGGTCGTGTCAAACTTCTGCCGAGCACGACTGAAATTGGCAAGTTCCACGGTTTGTGCTAGGCATTGTGTTTGTGGTGAAGCTAGACCAAAGGGGGTAGCCTTAGGTTTGGTTAACCATGGAAATGGATGCATAAAGGCTTGTGAATGTATGGAGTGGAAGGAGAATCAAATTTATGATTCACTAACTCAAAATTAAGCTAGCAAACCCACCTTTAATCTTCTTGAAACCGTTTGGAGGAACAATGAAATGGATAGAACTAAACTCAATGCTTGGATATAGAATCACCACCAAACACATGCTTAGGGTCCCTAATCTTTGTTTAAGATACAGAAACACCACTTAACAAAGCTTAGGACTTACTTGATCACCACCTTAATCGACCAAATTAAGGATAAGCAAGTGAAGTATTTGAGGAGAGAAAGCTAGAAGCTCTCAGACTAATTTTCATTCAAATGTGAGTTATGAAGCTCCTTGTCCGTGCACCCCCCCCCTTTGTTACAAACATACAAGCAAGCTAGCAAGCACACACACACCTAAAGCTTGCCTTACGAGAAAGGAAAGGGGTTAATTAAACTAATACATCCGGTTTAAAGCTAATTGAGTGCAAAGCATGCTTAAGCTATTCTAAATGCATCCAAAGCATAAAGTAAAGCAATAATAATGTTTATTACACAGCAATAAACTCATACTTAAGCTTAAACATGCTGAAAGCTAGCTAGAATGCAATTGGCCAGCCGTAAAGTGAAGTTCCCTTTTCGGCCAACCAATAGGATGCAAGAACGTCTTCTTTTGCGGCTTGCTCTTCATTGGCCATTCTTCCCAAGGTTGCATCCCATGATTGATGCTTAGGGACATGTGCCAAGATTTGAAGAGTGTGCCAATCTAGTTGCAAGTGAGTAAACTCACGACTGAAGAAAAGTGAACCGGGTTCACGCACAGGATTTTGCACGGTTTTAGGACTTGGTTTAAGCTTAGCAAAAGTGAGCATGATTTGGTTTTTAGGCCATGGGGGGGTAACTTTGGGATGTGTATAACCCCCCCAAAGAAATCAAGGTTATAGCGTGTTTAAGTAAGGTAATTTAGCTTAAACGTTTAACTATGCGGTTTAGAGCCAAAACTGACCGGTTTGACAAAAGGCCTTGATCTCCCATCCTGTTGTGGGCATGACTGAAAACTAATGCTTGGACCTGAAAGTAGACACCATGAGGATTCGAAAAATGTAAAAATTCAATACTTAAGCCACAACGTAGCTTAAGTTATGAGGTGAACAAAACCGGGTAAAATCTGGTTCTTTAACCCGATTGCACAACTTTGGCTTTGTTCAACAATGTGAGCCAATGCTTCAACTTTGGAGCTTGGAATGGACCTTGTGAGACTTGTTGGACCTTCTTCCTTGTCTATGGTGGTGGGGACTCCATCATCCTCACCTTGTTGAGAAGATTTGATCCTCAAATCAGCAAGGTAATCATCATCTTGGTAAGCTTTCAAATTAGCTACATTGAATGTGGCTGAAACTCCATACTCACCAGGCAAATCAACCTTATAAGCATTGTCATTAATACGTTCAAGTACCTCAAAGGGACCATCAGCTCGTGACATAAGCTTGTTCTTCCTTTTGCATGGAAATCTTTCCTTCCTAAGGTGAATCCACACAAGGTCTCCAAGTTGAAAAACCACTTTCTTCTTATGCTTATTGGCTTGAGCTTGATATGTTGCATTAGTCTTCTCAATCTTGCTCCTTACCAATTCATGAACCTTCTTGATTTGTTCTACCCTTGCTGCTGCATCCGCACTTGGCTTTTGGTCTAAGGGTCGTGGTGTGAGATAAAGTGGACTAAGGGGATCAATTCCATAGACCACCTTAAAAGGAGAAACACCAGTAGCCTTTCTTGGTGCCCTGTTGTAAGCAAACTCTGCATGGGATAAAAGCAAATCCCAAGCCTTAGCATGAGGTTTAATCAAAGCTCCTAGAAGTGTTCCTAAGGTTCGATTAATGACCTCAGTTTGTCCATTCATTTGTGGATGACAGGTAGTACTATACTTCAGCTTAGTACCTAACTTCTTCCACAATGTAATCAAAAAATGACTCAAAAACTTGGTATCCCTATCAGAAACAATAGACCTAGGAATACCATGTAATCTTGTCACTTCTTTGAAGTACAATTCAGCAATGTGTAGCATCATTAGTCTTGTTGCATGGAATGAAATGAGACATCTTAGAAAACCAATCAACCACAACAAAGATAGAATCCTTCCTCCTTTGGGTTTTAGGAAGTCCAAGAATTAAGTCCATACTTACATCAACCCATGGTGAAGTGGGAATAGGCAATGGAGTGTATAAGCCTTGAGGTAGTGAATGGATTTTGGCAATTTAACATGTTCCACACCTCTTGAGTATGTCCTGTACATCTCTTTCCATAGCTGGCCAATAATAATGCTCCCTTAGCATGGTGACAGTCTTGCTCTCTCCATAATGTCCAGCTAAAGATCCTCCATGAACTTCTCTGATTAGAAGCTCCCCTGTGCTACACTTTGGTACTCATAGTCGCGTACCCTTGAAAAGAAATCCCTCTTGGATAAGAAAATCTCCTTTGGGGTGTTTAGAACAATCAGCATATAATCCCCCAAAGTCTTCATCTTTGTCATATAAAGTCTTTAGATGCTCAAAACCAAGTACACAAGCATCTAATTGAAATAACAAGAGAAACCTCCGAGATAGAGCATCTGCACCTTGATTGAGTTTACCTGACTTGTGCTTGATAGTGAAGTGATATGATTGCATAAACTCAACCCACTTGGCATGCCTTGAGTTTAACTTATGTTGGCCTTGTATGTACTTCAATGCTTCATGGTCAGATGTAAGATAAACTCACTTGCAATAAGATAATGACTCCAATGCTCTAAACATCTCACAATGACATAAAACTCTTTATCATAAGTGGAGTACTTTCTTCTGGAATCACATAATTTCTCACTAAAGAAGGCTTAAGTAAGAACTTCACCAATACCTACACCAGAGGCATCACATTCAACTTCAAAGATCTTACTAAAGCATGGCAAGGATAGGACCGGTACTTGAGTAAGTCTTGCTTTGATATCTTTAAAGGAAGATTGTGCTTTTGGTGTCCATATAAATGATGTACCTTTGATAACTTCAGTCATAGGAGCCATAATAGTGCTAAAACCACGAATAAATCTCCTGTAGAAAGAAGCTAAACCATGGAAAGCTCGAACATCATGTATACTCTTAGGTATAAGCCAAGACCGAATAGCTTCTACCTTGCTTTCATCTACCTTTATACCATCTTCAGTAACAATATAACCAAGAAATGTAACTTCAGGAGTAAAGAAAGCACATTTCTTAAGGTTACCAAATAACTTCTCATGTTCTAAGACAAGCATAACTTGAGTTAGGTGATCTTGATGTTCATGCTCATTCTTAGAATACACCAAAATATCATCAAAGTATACTACCACAAACTTTCCAATGTAAGGTCTAAACACTCGGTTCATTAACCTCATGAAAGTATTAGGTGCATTAGAAAGACCAAAAGGCATTACCAACCATTCATAGAGTCCTCCTTTTGTCTTCAAAGTTGTCTTCCATTCATCACCTTCTCTGATTCTGAATTGGTAGTAACCACTTCGAAGATCAATCTTAAAGAACACTTTAGAGCCATATAACTCATCTAGCATGTCTTCAAGTCTTGGTATGGGGTACCTGTACTTCATAGTAATATTCTTAATGGCCCTACTATCAACACACATTCTCATTCCATCATCTTTTTTTGACACCAAAAGCGTCGGAATGGCACATGGACTCAAAGACTCACGAATCAATCCTTTCTCTTGCAATTCTGCAACTTGTCTTTGAATTTCATTAGTGTCCTTTGGATTCATCCTATATGCTGGCTTGTTTGGTAGGATGGAACCAGGAATAAGATCAATGTGATGTTGGATGTCTCTTTTTGGAGGCAAACCCGTGGGGCTCTCCTCAGGAAACAAATGACAGAAATTTTCAATGAGTGTTCTTGTAATGGGGTGAATGGGCATCAAATTTTCTGGTTCTTCTTGGATGCTTAGTATCCACTCTTTAAAAGCCTTAAACTCATGTTGAGAAGCCTTTAGGATGGATTCACTTATGGACAATAGACAATCATTGTGTTTGAGCTTATTTTGTAGTTGCATTTCGTGGAGTTTAGATGGGGGTAAAGGGGCTAGGGTGATCTTCTTGCCATCTTTGGTAAATGAGTAAGTGCTTAGGTAACCATCATGCATAACTCTACGGTCATACAACCATGGTCTCCCTAAAAGCATATGACATGCATTCGTAGCAATAACATCACACCATAACTCATCTTGATAGTTCTTTCCAATGGAAAAAGAGATTAAACACCGAGAGTTCACCTGAATTCCCTTGCTTTGATTCAGCCATTGGATGTTTTAAGGATGTGGATGAGTCATTGTTTGCAGCCCTAGTTTCTCAATCACGCTTAAAGAAACTACATTAGCATAACTTCCTTCATCAGTGAGCATATCTTCCCTTGGGTAGTACATCGAGTATGAAATATGTTCTCTCTTTGTTCATCTTTAACTCCCTTTTGATTGCTTAGAACTCTTCTCAAAACTAAGAGCTCACCTTCATCAGCTTCTTTAATAACTTCATCTTGAGTTTCCTCAAGTTCTAGTTCACTTTCAACCTCATTTTCTTCCTCCTCAAAATCCTCTTTCATGGTTGCCCAACCAGCCAAGGTGATTACTTTCCTGTTTGGACACTCCGAAGCAATGTGACCAAGTCCTTAACATTTGAAACACCTTCTATTGCTCAGTGGGTTAGGATGAGGTCTATTTTGTAGTGCTTGGGTTCTTTGTGGTGCTGGGTTTTTTTGTGGAAAGGAAAGGGATGGATTTTATGGTTTAGGAGTAGGATTGGAACTCCCCTTGTTAAAAGGTTGGTTCCGGTTCAAAGGCTGTGTCTTTTGAGGTTTAAAGGGTTGTCTTGCCTTCTTTTGCTGTTCTACTTTTTGAGCCAACACACCAACATCATCAAATGAAGCATAGGCTTACAATTCAGCCACATTAGAGTACCTAGGATCAAGACCTCCCAAGTATCTAACTATGGTTTGTTCTTTAGTTTCTTAAATGTCACATTTAATCATCATTTTTTCAAACTCAATTGTGTATTCTTCAACATTCATACTAGCTTGACTAAGGTTATGAAATTGAGATTAACAATCTTGAACATGAGTTGGTGAGAGAAACCATGCCTTAAGCTTAGTTTTCATCTTATCCCAAGTTTGGATTCTTGACTTCCTTTCTCTAAGCCTTTTAGCATTCAAGTTTGTCCACCATAAAGATGCATACTTTCTGAGTCTTAAGGCCACTAACTTGACCTTCTTATCATCAGGAATATCTTTATACTCAAAGACTCTTTCAACCATATGTAACCAATCAATGAATTCCTCAGGATCAAGCTTACCTTCAAATTCAGGAACTTCAACTCTGAAATCATTGGTGTTAGGTTGAGACCGTTGCTATCCTCTAGCCAATCTAGGCACTTCTTCTTCACTTGAGGAATCAACATCATGGCTATAGACTTGTTCACGTTCTCTAGGTTCAGATTGAAGAGTTTCTTCATTCAACTTTTGCTTTTGCTTCAAGACCGAACCTAATTGCTTTCTCAAGTACTCATTTTATCCTTGAGTTTCTTGGATCTTTTGTGAGTCTTCTCAGATTTTGCTAGCCAAGAACTCATTCTGCTTCATCAAAGCTTCGACCTTTCTTCCAATGACATGCTTGGTGAAGTCATGCTTCAACAAAGGCACTTAAACCAAGTAGGAACTGATTTTGCGTTGAAGGGGATTGGGTGAGTGATTTGTGGAAGTGGAAGGGTATACAAGGCCAAGGAAACGAAGAATCCAAGCTAAAACCCACCAAGTACACAAAGTAAACAAGTGAAACCAACACAACCAAGGGTGGCATGGTCATGCTAGGGAGCACGGTGTGGCCATGCCAAACTTCTGCTGAGCACGACTGAAGTTGGCAAGTTTCACTGTTTGTGCTAGGCTTTGTGTTTGTGGTGGAACCTAGACCAAAGGGGGTAGCCTTAGCTTTTGTTAATCATGGAAATGGATTTATAAAGGCTTGTGAATGTATGGAATGGAAGGAGAATGAAAGTTTTGACTCGCTAACTCAAATTAAGCTAGCAAACCCACCTTGAATCTTCTTGAAATCGTTTGGAAGAACAATGAAATGGATAGAACTAAACTCGATGTTTGGATACAAAATCACCACCAAACACAATCTTAGGGTCCCTAATATTTGGTTAAGATACAAAAACACCACTTAACAAAGCTTAGGACTTACTTGATCACCACCTTAATCGACCAAATTAAGGATAAGCAAGTGAAGTATTTGAGGAGAGAAAGCTAGAAGCTCTCAAACTGATTTTCATTCAAATGTGAGTTATGAAGCTCCTTGGCCGTGCACCCCCCCCTTTTGTTACAAACATACAAGCAAGCGAGCAAGCACACACATCTAAAGCTTGCCTTACTAGAGAGGAAAGGGTTAATTAAACTAATACATCCAGTTTAGAGCTAATTGAGTACAAGCATGCTTAAGCTAATCTAAATACTTCCAAAGCATAAAGTAAAGCAATACTAATGTTTATTACATAGTAATAAACGCATACTTAAGCTTAAACATGTTGAAAGCTAGCTAGAATGCAATTGGCCAGCCGTCAAGTGAAGTTCCCTTTTCGACCAACCAATAGGATGCAAGAACATCTTCTTTTGCAGCTTGCTCTTCATTAGCCATTCTTCCCAAGGTTGCAGCCCATGATTGATGCCTAGGGACGTGTGCCAAGCTTTGAAGAGTGTGCTAATCTAGTTGCAAGTGAGTAAGCTCACGGCTGAAGCAAAGTGAATCGGTTTGAGTGAACCGGGTTCACGCACAGGATTTTGCACGGTTTTAGGACTTGGTTTAAGCTTAGCAAAAGTGAGTATGTGTTGTAAATTCCCGCAAGCGTACGGTTAACGTCGTAATACTTGAAGGTGTCGATCCTCAGGGATGAATTATGAGATTAGGTTACCAAAAGGTCTAAACTAAATCAAAACTTCGATCTAAATTAACCAACTCCAATGTTAAGATATTCTATAAATTGATACTAAATTAATTCATGTAATGTGTAATGACTTGCAAAGGTCGGTACCAAACTAAGGAAAAGAACCAAACTGTAATTAATCTGGGCCATCAACACTTAAGTGAAATTATTGTATATCCTAATATTGAAAACATGAAACAGAGGAGAGAGACTGAAGGAATGGAATAGAGCAAACGCACCCAAGAGCAAAGACAAAACCAGATAAACTTGCTTCAAACGCTGAGAACTAAAATACTTGAAATGTATGAAGCTAGTTTTCAACACCAATCCCAAAACTTCTCACTTGGATTCTACTAAGTTGCAATCAATTACACAATTATGAGAGTCTAACTCGAAATCTGAAAACAGAAACAAAAGTAAGGAAGATAACTAGAAATTAAACCTAATCCACTCTGCTCTATGCTAGTCTAATCTCCTGCTAATCTGCTACACTCCCTTTTCATGTCTGCCATTCGAGCCCCCCTGGGTTGCGTTCATTAACTCCTTGTAACCAAAGGAGTAATGATGGTGATGATGATGGAAAATGAATAAGGGTGGAGAAAGAGTGAAACGGACAATTAAATGAGATGAGAGAGAAAGATAGCCATGGTCGGTTATGGGGAAGCCGAAGACAAAGCGTCGAGGGGGGGTGCTCTGTTCGGGTCTGGGAACGTGGGTTACAGAATGAGGAAGAAGAAGAGGAGATAAAGAGGGGGGGTGGGCTAGAGATCATGTGCATTGCACATGTCTTACTTAAGGGAGTTGGGAGAAGGGCAGAAACCTGGACCGAGGAAATGAGGGAAAGGGATTAGGCCCGTCCCAAAGAGAAACAAAAAGAAAAAAAAAAAAGAGAAGGGGGGAAAAAGGATCTGGTGGGCTGCTGGGCCAAGGAGGAAAAAGGGGAAGAAGACCGGGCTGGCCCCAGCACACGGTAGAGGAAAAAGAAGAGAAAGGGACAGTTGGGCTCGGGGTTGGGCCTTAGGTTCTGTTGGGTTCATCTAGCTTCATTTTTTTTCTTCTTTCTTGTATGCTTCAATCTGATCCAGCTCTAGTACCTGTTTGAGTAAATTTATTTATTTTCTTCAAGTTATTTCCAAGTGCTACAAAAATAAACAAAAACATTATTAAAAATCTAATTTAACAATTTATTTAGAGCAAATATTAGACGATAAAAGGGTATAAAATATCATAATTTCTGGTTGAACAAATACCCCCACACCTAAGTTTTGCTCGTCCTCGAGTAAAACAAAACTAAAAATCCTAGAAAAAGAAAAGAGATACCCACAAAAATACTATGTACAAAACTGGAGAAAGATATATACGCATTCTAATCAACTAAATCACCCATGTGACAAAGATATTGACCTGCATATAAACATATTGTGCACATCAAGGCTCCATACCCCAAGAATGACATCAAAGTCCTAACTTGTCATCCCACTTGTACACTAAAGCTTTGAATCATTCCCTGTGCTCGTGTGCATGTATATCACCATCCTAAGGCTTAGGTTCACCAAAATCAAACTCAATCCCACGGAACTGACACAAACTACAGTATTGATTGAATAACATCGGAAGCAAGCTTTCCCAGTAGCAATATTGACTCGAAGGGTAACACCCAGTAGCGCATGCCTCAAAGGATTGCTTTGCCATTCTAAATTTTATTTCATTTCCTTTTTCATCTTTTCTTTTTTTTTATTATTTTTTTTTTCAAATTTTGCATCTTTTTTTTTTCTTCTTTTCTCTTTTTTTTTGCACAAGAAGTGGGAGAGCCGATAATGGAAAACTAAAACCTTAAGACAATGAAGAAGATATAAATAAGGATTGGATTACACTGTGATAATGAACAAATGGGATTAGAATTAGAGCCAAAAATGCCACACTGAGGACAGAGACCTATCAAGCACATCATGCGTATATATAGGCTATCAATCAAGCACAGGGCATTTAAGTTGATCAGAAAAGTACTAAGCTTCCCAAACTAAAACCAAAATCTTTTTGGATTTTCAAAATTTTGCACTTGCTTTTTGTTTTTTTTTTCTTTTTTTTTCCATTTTTTGTTTTTTTGCTTTTTTTTGTTTTTCCAATTTTTTTTCAATTTTTAATGTTTGCCCCACCCCCACACCTATTCCAAGCAATGTCCTCATTGGGAGTAGAGAGAAACACAAAACCACAAAATAAAACGGAAAAAGAAAACAAAGAAAACAAGAATCACAAAGACACGACTCAAAAGCAAATAGTCAACATATATACAAAATAAAGACAAAAAGAACCAACATATATACAAAAGGAAAGAAAAAAAAAAGGGAAAAAGAGAAAGGAGCAAAAGACAGAAGGGATGAAAAGAAGTTCTTAGCAAACTAGGCCGGGTGCTAAGTACACCCAGAGCTATCATCTCAACACATCACTGAGCGGGACTCAGCTCGCGGAGTATCAGACACTGCACATCTTCCTTGCTAGGCAACTCCAGAAATTGATTCAATCTTTAGCCATTCACCTTAAAAGTAGCACCACTGTCAGGATCCTGAATTTCGACTGCACCATAGGGAAAAATACGTGAGACAATGTAAGGACCAGTCCATCGGGACCTTAACTTCCCTGGAAACAAACGGAGCCTAGCGTCATACAAGAGCACTTTCATGCCTGGAGCAAACTCTCTTCTAAGAATATGCGTATCATGAAACAACTTAGCCCTCTCTTTGTAAGAGCGAGCACTCTCATAAGCTTCGACTCTAATCTCATCAAGATCATTCAGTTGCAGTCTACGCTCCTCACCAGCCTCAGTCAAGTCATAGTTGAGTTTCTTAATGGCCCACCAAGCTCTATGCTCTACTTGCACAGGAAGATGACAAGGCTTACCATAAACAACCCTATAAGGTGACATACCCAAGGGTGTTTTGAAAGCTGTCCTATAGGCCCAAAGAGCATCTACGAGTTTGCCAGCCCAATCCTTTCTATTCTAGCTCACTGTCTTTTCAAGAATCTGCTTAATCTGTCAATTAGACACCTCAACCTGGCCACTGGTTTGGGGATGATAGGGGGTAGCAAACCTCTGGGTAATTGAGTACCTCTTCAATAAGGCATCAAAGGACCTATTATTAAAATGGGTGCCCTGATCACTAATAATAGCACGGGGCATGCCAAATCTAGCAAAGATGTTATCCCTCAAGAACTTCACAACAACTTTAGCATCATTAGTCCTAGAAGGGATGGCTTCAACCCGTTTAGACACATAGTCCACAGCTAACAGAATATACTCATTCCCAAAAGATGATGGAAATGGTCCCACAAAGTCTATACCCCACACATCAAAAATCTCCACCACAATTATGGGGTTCAGTGGCATCATATCCTGCCTGCTGATTCTACCCAACTGCTGGCACCTAGGGAAACTCTTACAGTACTCAAAAGCACCCCTAAATAGAGTAGGCCAGTAGAAACCGCATTAAAGAACTTTAGCTGCAATCTTGCTACCACTAAAATGCCCCCCACATGCTTGATCATGACAGAAAGAAATGCCACTTTTCAACTCATGGTCCGGAATACACCTTCTAAACATTTGGTCATAACAATTCTTAAACAAATAAGGGTCATCCCAAATAACGAACTTCACAAGGTGAAAGTACCTATCCCTATCATTCTTGGTCCAACTCTCAGGGATCCTACCGGCAACTAGGTAGTTCAAAATATCAGCATACCAAGGATCAGAGTGGACAACATATAATTGCTCATCAGGAAGCATTCAGAAATAGTGGACTCACACTCTCTATCAGATAGAATCCTATACAAATGATCAGCCACAGGGTTTTCAGAGCCTTTCTTATCCCTAATCTCATAGTCAAACTCTTGCAATAGCAAGATCCATCTAACAAGTCTAGGCTTAGCATCCTTCTTAGAAAGAAGATGCTTAAGAGCATAGTGATCAGTACAGACAATCACATGAGACCCAATCAGATAAAGTCTAAACTTCTCAAACCCAAAGATCACAGCCAAAAATTCTTTCTCAGTCACAGTATAGTTCAATTGGGCATCATTCAAAGTGTGAATAGCATAGTAAATCACATGGGGTTTCTTATCAACACGCTGCCCTAAAACTACCCCAATAGCATTATCAGAAGCATCACACATTAATTCAAATGATTCTCCCTAGATGGGAGGATGAATAATAGGAGCAGAAGTTAAGGCATTCTTAAGCTTAGAAAATGCCTCAAGACATTCATCAGAAAAGTGAAAAGGCACATCTTTAGCTAGCAAGTTGGACAAGGGCTTTGCAATTTTACTAAAGTCCTTAATGAAGCGACGATAGAAGCCAGCATGTCCAATAAAAGACCTTACTTCTTTCACACAGGTGGGAGGGGGATGATTAACAATGAAATCAGTCTTAGCCTTATCAACCTCAATTCCATCTTTAGAAATAACATGGCCTAAGACTATTCCCTTCCTAACCATAAAATGACATTTCTCTCAATTCAGAGTCAAAATTTTCTCCCTACACCTTTCCAACACTTTCCTCATATTAGACAAACAGACAACAAAGGAAGACCCAAACACAGAGAAGTCATCCATAAAAATTTCCATGCATAGCTCAACTAGATCTGAGAAAATGGAAATCATGCAACGCTAAAAGGTAGCAGGGGCATTGCACAGCCCAAATGGCATACATCTAAAGGCATAAGTTCCAAAGGGACAGGTGAAAGTAGTCTTCTCCTGATCTTCAGGAGCAATAGAGATCTGGGTATAGCCAGAGTATCCATCTAAAAAGTAATAGAAGGAATGTCCAGCCAACCTCTCTAACATATGGTCCAAGAAAGGAAGGGGAAAGTGGTCTTTCTTAGTGGCAACATTCAATTTTCTATAATCTATGCAAACACACCACCCAGATTGCACACGAGTAGGGACTAACTCGTTCTTGTCATTCCTAATCACGGTAATCCCGGTCTTTTTAGGAACAACTTGAACGGGGCTAACCCACTCACTATCAGAAATGGGATAGATAATCCTATGGTCTAACCACTTCAGCACTTCTTTCCTAACTACTTCCTGAAGAGTAGGGTTCAAACGCCTTTGACGGTCATGGTAGGGCTTAGCATTGTCCTCTAGATGAATCCTATGTTACACAATGGAAGGACTAATACCCTTAATATCCCCTAAGGTCCAACCCAAAGCTTCCTTGTTCTCTCTAAGTAGGGCAATCAATTTAGTCTCTTGGTCCCTGTCTAGGTCAGAAGCAATAATAACAGGCAAAGATTCATTGGAGCCTAGAAATACATACTTAAGAGAATCAGGAAGGGGTTTCGGTTCGAGAGCAGGAGGGAAAACAGATTCAGAAGTAGCAGTGAGCAAACAATTAGCAGTAGAGCATAAGTCATCCAACTCAAAAGCATCATACTTAGGTTCATCATTCACAAGAAAGGACTCATACTGAACAGCAAAGACATCATCACAAGGATCATCAAGAATAGAATCCTCTACCCAGTGAAGAGTAGAGAACTCCATATCATCAAAACCAAAAGGCTGCCTTTGCAGATTAAAAATGTTAAGCTCTAAGGTCATGTTACCAAAGACAGTCTCATCATGCCATTCCTACAATTAATGAGGGCATTGCTAGTGGCCAAGAAAGGACGCCCTAGAAGCACAGGGACTTGACTGGCTAAGTTAGACACCGTCTCAGTCTCAATCACAACAAAGTCCACAGGGTAAATGAATTCACCCACTCTAATTAGCACATCCTCAACAATACCCCTAGGTAATCTGGTCGATCTATCAGCCAACTGAATAACCATCTTGGTAGGTTTCAGCTCACTTAACCCTAACCTCTTATACTCAGTGAAGGGAATCAAGTTGACACTGGCCCCTCAATCAAGCAAGGCTCTATGAATGAGCTGGTCCCCTATAACTATAGAAATAGTGGAGCAACCAACGTCCTTATACTTCACTAGGATCTGATAAGATAGAATAGAACTAGCACTAGAGGCTAAGAAAGCCTTCCTAAGGACATTGGTAGCTCTCTTGGTTGTGCACAGATCCCTTAAAAACCTAGCATATGGAGGCATCTGCTGAATAGCATCGAGCAAAGGAATATTGATCTTGACTTGAGAGAAGGTCTCTCTCATCTTCTCAACATGAGCTTGGTCTTTCTTCTTAAGCCTATGGGAAAAAGGAGGCAAAGGCATATGGACTTTCTTATAAGAAGGAGGAGAAGAAGAAGAAGAAGGACCCTTAGAAGGAGAAGGGTCAACCGACTTAGAGGAGTCTTTCTTCTTAGGCTCCTCATCTTTTTTAGACAGTGACTCAGGAGGATGGTGAGAATCAGAATCATTGGGGACACCATCAGTAGCATCCCCTAACTTACTGGATGAGCCGGTCTCTAGAGGTGAAGAAGAAGAAGAAGATTTCTCGAAGAATTGGTGAGGATACCTGCAGGGCTCATTAGGACTTCTAACCTAGTCATCAATCTCTCGACCAGAATGGAGAGATATCACTGCATTTACTTTCCTCACAGGCTCATTAGGGTTACCAAAAGAAGAAGAAGATGTGTGACCCTTAAGGTTCACCTTAGGCTGACTTGGAAAAGTACCTGGCTCCCTAGAAGATGATGCTAATTGGGAAAACTGTTCAGTCATGATTCTCATCATTCTCTCTATGTTAGCATTAATCATTCTCTCCACATTATTATTACTTCTCCTCTCCATTTTATCAATATCACTATAACCAGGAGGAGGTTGAACTTGAGCTACAGGAGGTGGAGGTCTAGGTACATTAGGTACACTTGAAAAAATCGATCTCTGAACGGAACTAGAAGGGTGAGAGACGGGCTGGGGGTTGGGAACCGTAGCATTTGGTCCATTACTCCAAGAGAAGTTAGGGTGATTTCTCCACCCTGGATTGTAAAAAGGAGAGAAAGGGTCATTCTTAGGTCTCTAGAAGGTCAGATTTGCTTGCTCTTGCCCATTTGCTAACTGGTGAGCAAAGTAGGGACAAGCACTCAATGAATGATCTAAGGCCTGACAATAAGAATAAGACACTGAAGAAGTCTGGGATAACTGAGTCATTTATGGAGTCAATCCTTTCAACATGTTTTCTAAAGTAGCAATCTTATACTCTAAGTGACTCACATCAGAGACAGAATGTAACCCACCCCTTGCAATCCCAGAACTTAAGCTGTCATCCCGACCGGTTTTCCACTGCATAGTTTTCTCAACTAAGTCCTCTAAAAATTCCCAAGCATTTGTGGCACTCTTAGAAAGAAAGCCATCCTGACACATAGACTCCACCATGGTTCTAGTCTGTTGGTCCAGTCCTTCATAAACAATCCGGCACAAACGTGCCTGGTCTAAACCATGATGGGGACATTGGGACAACAAATTCTTGAACCTATCAAAATATTTCCAAAATGATTCCTTATCTAGTTGCACAAATTAATTGATTTCATTCCATAGCTTAACAATCTTGGCATTAGGAAAATATTGTCTTAAGAACAATTTCACAAAATCATTCCAAGAAGTTACAGAATTAGCAGCCAAGCCATACATCCAATGTTTAGCAAAATCTTTCAAAGCAAAAGGAATTAATTTCATGCGCACAACATCAATGGGAATATTAGGAAAATACATCATAGAACAGACTTCTTCGAATTCCCTCAAAAACAAATAAGCATCCTCTAAGCCAGTGAATTTAGGGAGCATCTGAGTATAGTGAGGTCTTAATTCAAAGGTCACATTGGGTCCAAGGTCAGGTATAGTGAAGCAAGATGGCAAGGCAGTCCTAGGAGGATAGAAGATATCACTCAAAGGTCTTTCTTGTGCCATTTCTTCAAGCTTGGATTTTGGTTCGGTTTCTAAGTCAGGGTCGGGTTCACTCCTAAAAAGTCTATGATTTAAATCCAACACCCTCACCCAAGGTTCTAGTGTTGGTTTTTTTTTTCAATCACAAAACAACAAAATGAATGATAAAACTAAAAAAACACTATTAAAATAGAAAATAAACAAAACTGAAAACAAAAGCACAAATACAAAGAAACTACAAGAAAATAAGAAATAAAACTACGCCTAAACACCCTAATTCTAAGAATAAAATTAAAACAGAAAATAAAACTCCTAAAATCAGAACTAAATATACAGAAAAGTCCACACAATCACAAAGGACATAAATATAATTTTTCCCAAATTTTTTCTATCCCTGAATAATGCAAAAAAAATGCAAATAGAATATTAATTCTAAAACTCACAGAAAACTCTAAACAGACCCAAAAAATCCAGAAACATTCACACACAGTCTAAAAATGATTCTGAATCTAGAAAAAATATTAATACAGCAGAAATCACACCAGAACAGGTCCAGAAAATTCAAACAAAATACGAAAATTGGTGAACAATCTGCACTGTAAATATTTTTGGATCAGTTTAACCTTGAATTTTTTACTACACATAAACCAAACTGATTAGTACTGTTTTTTTTTTGTCAGCAATGAATAGCATCTAAAAATTGAGATTAGACTAATCTTAACAAAAACAAAAATGAAAATCAAAATATAAACTCAAATCAAAAATAAAACTAAACTAAACTAAACGAAACAACGACTCAACTAAAACTAACAATCACAACTAAACTAATTAAAAACAAAAACGACTTGAACCACTCTAATAATTAAACTACGACTCGATGTAACCAAATTTCACAACGCCATCCCAGGCAACGGCGACGAAAACTTGTTGTAAATTCCCGCAACTGTACGGTTAACGTCGTAATACTTGAAGGTGTCGATCCTCAGGGATGAATTATGAGATTAGGTTACCAAAAGGTCTAAACTAAATCAAAACTTCGATCTAAATTAACCAACTCCAATGTTAAGATATTCCATAAATTGATACTAAATTAATTCATGTAATGTGTAATGACTTGCAAAGGCCGGTAACAAACTAAGGAAAAAGGACTAAACTGTAATTAATCTGGGCCAGCAACACTTAAGCCAAACTATTGCATTTCCTGATATTGAAAACACGAAACAGAGGAGAGAGAATGAAGGAATGGAACAGAGCAAACCAACCCAAGAGCAAAGACAAAGCCCGAATAAACTTGTTTCAAACGCTGAGAATTAAAACACTTGAAATGTGTGAAGCTAATTTTCAACACCAATCCCAAAACTTCTCACTTGGATTCAACTAAATTGAAATCAATTACACAATTATGAGAGTCTAACTCGAAATCTGAAAACAGAAACAAAAGCAAGGAAGACAACTGGAAATTAAACCTAATCCACTCTACTGTACGCAAGTGTAATCTCCTGTTAATCTGCTACACTCCCTTTTCATGTCTACCATTCGAGCCCCCCTGGGTTGCCTTCATTAACTCCTTGTAACCGAAGGAGTAATGATGGTGATGATGATGGAAAATGAATGAGGGTGGAGATAGAGTGAAACGGACAATTGAATGAGAGGAGAGAGAAAGATAGCCATGGCCGGTTATGGGGAAGCTGAAGACAAAGCGTCGAGAGGGGGTGCTCTGTTCGGGTCTGGGAACGTGGGTTACAGAATGAGGAAGAAGAAGAGGAGATGAAGAGGGGGTGGGCTAAAGATCATGTGCATTGCACATGTCTTACTTAAGGGAGTTGGGAGAAGGGCAGAAACCTGGACTGAGGAAATGAGGGAAAGGGATTGGGCCCGTCCCAAGGAGAAACAAAAAGAAAAAAAAAAGTGAAGGGGGAAAAGGAAGGATCTGGCGGGCTGCTAGGCCAAGGAGGAAAAAGGGGAAGAAGACCGGGCTGGCCCCAGCACACTGTAGAGGAAAAAGAATAGAAGGGGATGGTTGGGCTCGAGGTTGGGCCTCGGGTTCTGCTGGGTTCATCTAGCTTCATTTTTTTTTCTTCTTTCTTGCATGCTTCAATCTAATCCAGCTCTAGTACCTATTTGAGTAAATTTATTTATTTTCTTCAAGTTATTTCCAAGTGCTACAAAAATAAACAAAAACATTATTAAAAATCTAATTTAACAATTTATTTAGAGCAAATATTAGAGGATAAAAGGGTATAAAATATCATAATTTCTGGTTGAACAGTATGATTTGCTTTTCAGGCCCTGGGGGGTAACTTTGGGATGTGTATAACCCCCCCCCCCCGCCTCAAGAAATCAAGGTTATAGCAGTTTCAAGTAAGGTAATTTAGCTTAAACATTTAGCCGCCTAGTTTAGAGCCAAAACTGACTGGTTTGACAAAAGGCATTGATCTCTCATCCTCTTGTGGGTATGATTGAAAACTAATGCTTGGACCTGAAAGTGGACACCATGAGGATTCCAAAAATGTAAAAATTCAAGACTTAAGCCACAATGTAGCTTAAGTTATGAGGTGAACAAAACCGGGTAAAAAATCTGGTTCTTGAACCCAATGGCACGACTTTGGCTTTCTTCAACAATGTGAGCCAATGCTTGAACTTTGGAGCTTGGAATGGACCTTGTGAGACTTGTTAAACCTTCTTGCTTGTCTATGGTGGTGGAGACTCCATCAACACATGCTATATTTCAAACACATAAGTGGGAGTGATTCACAATTCCCCAAAGTGAGGTTCTGCCCGGTCTATTTGGCTCTATAATCTCATGTGCTTGCGTGATATGCTTTGGGGTTCTTTGGGGGTAATCAAGTTTGAGATTGAGTTTGTAGTCTCATACTTTTTCGAAAACCTACTCCTCCTAATTTTGAAATGTTTTGTGCACTACTTGAGTTTGTGGTCATTGATTGCTGTTATTGCTTGTGATATACTATGAATTGCCCACTTTAAGGAGGTTGTTCCGTTTTGAGTCTTAGAAGCATCTCCCCTTGTTCGTTTTCTCGAGTGGTTGCTTGAGGACAAGCAGCCATTCAAGCATGACGGCTCAAACGTGCATCGACTAAGCTATTCTTCTTGCTTCTCTTCTTTTTTCTCTTTAGATTTTTATGCTTTCAGATTATTATTGACTTTTATGTTAAGTTTTAGATTGCTACTCTAGCGATTGAGTTGAATTGTTGTGATTGAACCAATTCTTGTTTTAATCTAAAAGTGTTTTGGATTTGTTGGGTTTATTTTATTGAATCCTAGATGTTGATTTGCTAGTATGAAACATAATCAATTTCTTGCTTGTTTTAGGCATTTGGTGATGGACTAAAAGGTGAAACTAAATGTTAGAAAACTGCGATTCAACTTAAGTGAGTGCGATCTTGAGAAAGACTCACCCTTTAAGAAATCCCTAAATTTGATGTAAAGCCTGTCGAGGGCTACAAATTTATCCTCTACTTCGGTTATTATAGCGTAGGAAAGTAGGGATCGATCCACGAGGAAAGATTGCTTTAAATGGCTAGTTTGATTCTAAATGATTTTACTAATCAACTTGTTAAGTCTAATTTTAATAATTCTAAAACAATTAAAACCTAACGAATAAAAATATAGAAAAAATACCCAATGATGCTCCTAAAAATTCTAGGACAGATTCGGGAAATGAAACAGTAAAAATATTCCCTAAATAATTCAGAAAAATAAAAACAGATTAATAATCCAATCTTCAACTAAAAAAAATTAAAAACAGAAATTATTAAACAGAAAATCAATATTAAAAATCACAATCAGTAACCTAAATTGACAATCTTAGATTTGACAAATTTATAACTCCAGAATAATGTCTGATTTATTTTAGGGAAATTAAATCAGAAATTTACTGCAGGATAATCAACAGAAAATTAAATCTGAAATTAAAAAGAAAATAATCTGCATAAATAAAAATACGAAAATAATTAAGAAAATTACCCTAATTCTAGGACACAAATTTCTGAACCTAAAAATACTTAATAAACATAAATTAAAATTAAAAATCGAAATCTTCAGAGTTAATTACCTAAAAATCTGCACATATCAATTTCGCAAAATAAATCTAAAAAATTATCAAATAATTTCCAAAAATCACGAAATTGAATATGAGCAGACTAGGACGCTTTATAAACCCTAGGAATTAATAAAGATCGAAAATAACAAAAATAACTATTTTTAGTCTAAGTTCAAACAAACCGGTAATTAATTACTAAGACTCAATCTAAAATTATAACAACTCCAAAAATCAAACTCTAAGCTATCTAAAAATACTAGACACTCCTAAAAGACTATACTTTGGGGGGGGGGGTTGATTGAATTTATATTCAAGCTAGTAAAAATAGAACAAAAATTAACATACAAATCAAATTAACTCTACGCAACAAATAATAATCGAAAGTTATCAAATTTATGAAGGATGCTTAGTATAATCTCAATCCACCATGCAAATTAATATTTATCATTAACACATAAGTTAATTTCATTCATGAGTTAAACTATAGAAGATATCCACCAGCAGTTCTTCCCCGTTTTTCCTTAGATTCTAGTTTACTTAGGTCCAACCCTAATATAAACCCTACTAATTTGATAACCTTTACACCAGCGCAAAAATTTAACCAAATTAGAGCATTAGGAATTAGAAAAACATCATTTAACACTTTGTAACCAATTTACCAGCAAATCGAGTTAACAAAGATCTAAAGCGATTACCTAATTAAAAGAGATGGGTTTGAGCCATCCATGATTAATTAGGGTGATACCTAGGTCTAAAAGATTATAACTTTTACGTATTATAATCTTCTAAACTACCAATCGAAATTGTATTTAATCAACTAGCATGCATTCTAATCGATTTAACACAAATTTCATAAACGATAAACACTAATCGCTAAAGAATCATGAATAGAAATCAACTAGGCATTAAAGCACAAGACTTGTTTCAAAATTATCAATTTAGCATGGCTTCAAGAAGATTATACTAAGCATAAAAAAATTACTCACTCATATTAAAAATAAAATTACCAAATTCTCCCAAATACTCCATGTTTAATAATAGACTAAGCACAAAAATATATA
>JACYFF010002017.1:22052542-22069850 GCA_017589665.1 Selenicereus undatus
CTGAAAAATATATAAAATAAAACAAATTAAACGAAATAATATATACAATATACTCAAAATAATTATAAAAATAATGCATGAATTATGACTTAACATTTGATAATCGCATTCTTAATGATCATAGATTAATCGAGAACCCTTAAATAATGGTAGTTGATTAGAATTAAGAATTTTATTCAACTTTGAAAGAGGGGTTTGATAATTCGATTATCGATTTTGGAATTACCCATTTAAAGAAAGGGCACTTGATTAATTCTTGAATTGGAAAATTACTTGATTTGATTAAATTTCTTGATTGTTTAGCTAATAGATTAGATAAGTAGCATAGTTAAATTTCATTCTCAAATTTGGATTTGTTTAGCATAGCTTGACGGAATATAACCTAATACCATGACCTAGTCTCTATGGGATCGACCTTGATTTGCTGTAACGCCATGTGCACTTACGACCCTGTCACTCTTGAGTAAAGAGTTCCCTAAACCTACTCTTTGGTATGCATAGCCGAATTCCCTTAAAAAGAAATCCATTCTCCTTTCTGAAACAACTCGTGAGCATGACTAGAGCATTTCTCACAGATATCCTTGAAATCTTCATCTTAATCATACATCCTCTTTACACACTCAAAACCAAGGAATTTGGATTCCAAGGCAGAGAGAAGGAGATACCTTCTTGATAACACATCCACACCCTTCTTCATCTTGCCGCCCTTCGATTGGATCATGAAATGAAAGGAATGCAAGTACTCAAGCCACTTTACATGCTTTGGATTGAGCTTATGTTAGCCTTAAATAAACTTAAGTGCCTCATGATCCGAATGGAGAATGAACTCTCCTCCCACTAAGTAGTGTCGCCAATGCCCCAAAGCTCTCACAATCGCATAGACCTCCTTGTTATAATGATGTATGCTGAAATTGCAAGCACGGGATGAACCAAAGGCTAGAAACTCAACATAGAAGATATGCCTTGATGTAAAGGAGCAAGTCCATTTATCAATACCACCAACTTTCCTAAACCCTTGGCAACAGAAGATTAGCTAAAGAAGCTCACTCACTAAACACCACCTAATGCAAGATAAAGTTTAAAGAGGCTTGAGAAGTTTTCGCTTGAACCAACAAAAGGATTTCATTTATCAATAATCTATCCTTATAAAATGAAAAATAAGGCTTATATACTCAGCCCCACTTACACATTCAACGGCTAACACGGAATATACTTAAGGACTAAAAACAGCAAAACAGTTTGCAAATAAATATTACAAAAACAACAGCTAAGGTTGATTTGTGACACCTAAATACATTGCTAATTAATCTCCATTACTAAGGTGTCAAGCTTTTGTAGCATCAACGAACTGCTAATGATGGCCTGGGGAGCAAAATGCAGCCACTAATGAAGTGATTAGCCTAGCAATTAGCAAAGTATAGTACTCTGAAATCCATTTGATCAAAGGGTATTTCCATTGTACTTGAGTTGGTTAAAAGCTTATGCTAGGTGATCTGATTCTATAACTTTAGGGCCTTACTTGATAAATATTTAGGCATATTTTTAAGACCATAAACATGCTAAAATGAGTTGCTAAGTTGGAGGTAAAATATTCCATTTCAAACTACTGCTACTACTACTGATCTGCTGCCAGTGCTGATTATCTCTAGTGAAAGTCAAGAAACCGTTATCATTCAGCAGCTGGTCATGAGCTAATAAATGAGGTAGAGTACTGTCCAAAATGGGGCTGATACTCATTGGCTAAAAGTGAATCACCAATAGTTGTTGAAACAACCAAAAGTGTATTGAACCTCAGGTGATCCTTCTTGAACTATTCTGAACTGAGGCTACTGACCAGCCTAAAAAGTGACCTCAACAACCTTGTAAGAGTGGTGGGGTCTCCAGCAAAGCAGAGACCTCCCTAAACAAGCATGAAAATTTCATTGCTTGCCCTCACAGAACTGAAGTGTGTGATCAGTGAACAAGCTCTTTCCATGCTCAGATTGAGGGCCATGATCTGGATTTTGATCTACATCATTCTCCCCTCCTTTGAGAGGATTTACCCTCAAATCCCTAAATTCAAAATCATCCTACGCATAAGGACTAAGATCTCTCACAAGATGTGTGATATAGCCATATCCGCAAGGAGTTCCAACTTGTAGGCAATAGCTCCCACCTTGGACAAAACTGTGAATGGCCCATCTCCCCTAGACATTAGCTTATTTTTCCACCTGGTGGGAATCTTTCGTATCTGAGATGAAGCTAGATAAGGTCTCCAGGATCTTACTCAACCCTTTTCTATTCTTGTTGGCCTTAGCTTTGTAAGCTTCATTGATCTTCTCAATATGAGCTCTAATCTACTCATGTAGTTTCTTCATTTCCTTGGCTCTTTGCTCAACCTCAAAACTAACTTTGCAATAAGTAGGTAGTAAAAGGAGATCAATGGGAGTGAGGGAGTTGATGCCATATAGTGCCTCAAATAGAGAACACCCACTATGGCAGGTATTCTATTATAGGCAAATTCAGCTTGTGGGAGCTTGAGGTCCCACTCTTTTAGGTTCTTCTAGACCAAAGTTCTAAGGAGGGTAGACAAGGCCCTATTTGTAACCTTTGTTTGGCCATCAGTTTGGAGATGACAGGTAGTACTGTAAAGCAGTTTAGTCCCCAATAAGTGCCAAAGGCTTCTCTAGAAATGAGATAGGAACTTGGTGTCCCTACCACTTACAATGGTCCTTGGTACCCCATGTAGCCTGATTATCTCTTTGAAGTACAAGTCAACAAAATGGGATGCATCATCTGATTTTTGACAAGCTACAATGTTAGCCATTTTGTAAAACTTGTCAACAACCACCATCACTAAGTCTTTACCCTGTGAGTTCTTGGCAAGGCCACGATAAGGTTATCTCCGTGTGACCAAAAGGTCATGGGTTTGAGCCGTGGAATCAGCCACTGATAAAATTAGGTTAGGCTGCCTACAATTCACCCCTTGGGGTGCGACCTTTCCCCGTACCCTGCGTAAATGCAAGATGTTTGTGCACCAAGCTACCCTTTTTCTCGGCAAGGCCACAATAAAATCTATGTTGACATCTTCCCAAGGCCCTAAGGGAACTGGCATCTTCCCAAGGCCACAATAGAGCATCTTGATACAACCCTATGAATATCCTGCCACATTTTAGGCCAAAAGAAGTGCTCCCTTAGGATATCCAAGGTCTTATTCAAACTAAAGTGGCCAGCAAGGGATCTCCCATGGGCTTCCGTAACTAGTAACTCCCTTGAACTGCAGGCTGGAGCATACAACTTGTTCCCCTTGAATAGAAATCCCTCTTGCATCAAATATGGTCCCTGAACTGGAGTGTTCTTTACTAAGTCTTGAAATGCAGGATCTTTAGGATAGTAGGCTTGCATGACTTGCAGTCCCAAGAGTTTTGCTCTTAAAACTGAGATAAGAGCATACCTAATGGAAAGGGCATCAGCTACCACATTTTTAGTACCCTTCTTATACTTGTTGGATAAGGTCAAAGCTTGTAGAAACTCAACCCATTTGGCATGTCCGGCATTGATCTTGGGCTGGCCATTGAGGAACTTGAGTGCTTGTTGATATGAGTGAAGAACAAAGGCCTTAGGCTTTAAATAGTGACTCTAGTGACTCAAAGCCCTCACTATTGCATAAAACTCTAGGTTATATGTCGAATAATTGAGTTTTGGACCACTGAGTTTCTCATTGAAGTATACTAGAGATCTTCTGAGTTAAGTCAGTACATCTCCAATGCCTACCCCACTGGTATCACATTGTACTTCAAACAATTTCCTAAAATTTGGTCAGGCTAGAACAGGTGCCCCATACAACCTCTGCTTGATGATCTCAAAGGCCTTCTGAGCTGCTAGAGGCCAGTGAAACTGCCTTTCGTCATGCATTATGTGAGTGAAGTCGTGATAGAGCAGAAATCCTCAATAAATCTTCTGTAGAAGGAAGCTAGGCCATGAAAGCTTCTTACTATTGTGACTGAGGTTGGCACTGGCCAAGATCTGATTGCCTTTACCTTGGTCTCATCTACTTGGATTCCATCACAAGAGACCACATATCCAAGGAAAACAACCCTTGGAACAAAGACCTCACATTTCTCTAGCTTTTCACAAAGCTTTTGTTCTCTAAGTGTGGAGAAAACTTGCTTCAGATGCTGAACAAGGTTTTGATTAGTCTTGCTGTACACAAGGCTATCATCAAAGTATACCACTATAAACAAGCCAATGTAGGGTCTAAGCACCTCATTCATTAGCCTCATGAAGGTGCTTAGAGCATTAGACTTCCCAAATAGAATAACAAGCCATTCATATAATCCTTGCTTGGTCTTGAGAGCAATTTTCCACTCATCTGCTTCCTTCATTCTGATGTGACGATAACCACTTCAGAGATCAATCTTGGGGAAAATTTTGGAACCATGCAGCTTATCTAACATATTATCAAGTCTAAGAATAGAGTACATATACTTGATTGTAATGTTGTGGATGGCCCTGCTGTCAACACAAATTCTCCAACTGCGATCTTTCTTTGGTAATAAAGGGGTTGGAACTAAGCATGGACTCATGTTTTCCCTCACATAGCCTCTGTCAATCAGTTCCTAGACCTATCTCTATAACTCTTTGGTCTCAGTTGGGTTACATCTGTAGGAAGGTTTGTTAGATAGAGGGATTCCAAGGATCAAGTTACTATGGTGCTCAACACCCCTATTAGGAAGGAGGCTAGGGGGTAGGTCTTGAGAAAAGGCATCCTCAAATTCCTATAGTAAGGGCTAGACTGAGGGGTGAAAGGCTGTGAGATGTGAATCAGGGGTAGACTCCACTATTAGGATAGCAAATATAGGTTTTTCCTTAGAGGTAGCCCTCTCCACTCTTTCCCCGTTGACAAGAAAGGCACTCTCGTTATGTGTTCCCTTCCCAGTTTCATTTTTGTGTGTTTGGTTAGAGGGTAAAGGGGTCAAGGTCATTTTCTTCCCTTTCAGTTTGAAAGAGTAAGTATTAGACTAACCATTGGTGGGTGACATCCCTATCATACTGCCAAGGCCTACCAAGGGGCAGATGATAGGCATCCATAGGCAGTAAATCACACATAACCTCATCTCTGTATTCTTCAATTGAAAAATCAACCAAAGTTTGCTTAGAAACTGTTACCTCATTCCCTTTCCTGAGCCACTATAATGTTTAAGGCTTAGTGTGTTCAATGGTAGCCAAGTTGAGCTTGCTGACCATCTCAGTGGAGGCCACATTAGTTCAGCATCCTCCATCTATAATCAGATTGCATGCTTTGTCAACTACTTTGCACCTGGAGTGAAAAACTTGCTCTCTTTGGCTAGCTTTAGTGGCATGAAGTACCCTTTTGATCATAAGCATCTCACTCTCTTCAATTAGCAGGTAGGAGGCTCTCCCTCCTAATTTGATTATTCCTCATCTTCTTCTACCCTCCGTTTGATCCAAGTCCTCAATTTCTCTAATTGTAAGAACTCTCTTGTTAGGACAGTCTGCTTGGAAATAGCTATATCCATGGCATTTAAAGCATTTCTTCTGGGTTTTAGGAGCTTCCTTGGCAACCTCATTTCCGTTTCCTTTGTCTTTATCCTCCTCACGAGGTGGATCTAGTTTCTATGAGTTGAAAGGTTTTAAAGGGATAGTGGGCCTTGCTGGTGATAAAGAGTAGTTTTTCCTAGCCTTGACCTACTTCTCAACCTTAACAACTAATTTGCAAGCATCCTTCAAGGTCCAAAAAGGCTGAATTTCAACCCTTTCTAGAATTGTAGGGTTTAAACCTTTGAGAAATCTAGCAACGGTCTGTTTAGGGTCCTATCTCTAAGCACATCTGATCTGGAGATGCTCAAATTCTCTTGTGTATTCCTCAACTTTCATGCTACCTTGCTGTAGTGGGGAGGCTCTGAAGTACAGTTCTTGCTTATAGATGGCTGGTAGAAATCGTTTATCCATGTGTTTCCTAAGCTTAACTCATGTTTTGATCTTAGATTTTCCTTCCAAGGCTCTGGTTCTTTTCAGGTTCTCATACTAAAGCATACTGTTTTAGTTTTAAAATAACAAGCTTGAAAGCCTTCTTTCTAGATTATCCCTTGACCTCTATTATCCTTTCCATAGCTTGCACCCATTTAAGATAATCCTCAGGTTTAAGACTACTATCAAACTGAGTGCCTCTATTCTGAGGTCCTTGAGATCATCTCTATGCACTCTCGTTCTCCTGGGCCTAACATCCCCATTAGAAGAGCTACTGCCTTAGTGGGTATTAAGGGAAGGTTCAGATCCATCAGGAGGGTCCTGAGGGTGTTCTCTATCCTTTTCCCTTGGTTGATTCATGAGCTGTTGTATATGAGTAGTAAGTTCCCTAATGTTCTGTTGCATTTTCAAGATAGCTATGTCTCTTCTGAGTTCATGAGCCTATTCCAGAGATAGGCCTCTAGAGACTCTAACATGCTGTTGAGGAGGGGGAGAAGTATTATCCCTCTCAGCTATTATGTTCAAGGTACGACAAAGGGATGTTATGGCTGTTTTAACAAGCTAGGTGCCATGTAGTTGGATGGTGTTTGGTTTTCAGGGTTCTTTTGTAGCTAAGCAACAAGTTCCAGAATGTAGGCATGGGAAATGTACTTGGGATGAGATAAGAAGGACAACAGAAATAAGAAAACTCACCCAGGAACAAAGTTGGGCTTTGATATCAAATGATGTATGCTAAAATTTCAAGCTTAGGATGAACCAAAAGCTAGCAACTCAACATGAAAAATATTCCTTGTTGTAAAGGAGTAACTCCACCAATCAAGACTGGAAATGGAGCTCACCACCAACCTTCCTAAAGTCTTAGCACCAGAAGATCAGCTAAAGAAGCTCACTCACTAAACACCACCTAGTGCAGGATAAAGTTTAGAAAGGTTTGAGAGGTTTTTGCTTGAACCGGCAAATAGGATTTCATTTATCAATAATCTGTCCTCATAAAATGAAAATAAGGCTTATATACTCAGTCTCACTTACACATTCAATGGCTAACATAGAATATGCTTTAGGACTAAAAACAGCAACACAGTTTGAGAACAAATAGCACAAAAACAGCAGCTAAGCTTGATCTATGATGCATAAATATGTTGTTAATCTCTATTACTGAGGTGTCATGCTTTTGTAGCATCAAGGTATTGCTAATGATGACCTTGGGGAGCGAAATGCAACCATTAATCAAGTGATTAGCCTGGCTATGAACAAAGTAGAGTACCCTAGAATCCATTGGATCAAAAGGCATTTCTATTATACTTGAGCTGGTTAAAAGCTTATGCTACGTGATCTAATTATGAAACTTTACGGACTTAATTGAAAAATATTTAGACATATTTAAAAGCCCTTGAACATGCCAAAATGAGCTACTAAATTGGAGACAAAATATTCCCTTTGAAACTACTGCTTCTGCTACTATTGATTTGCTACCAGTGCTGACTATCTCCAGTAAAAGTCAAGGAATCTTTATCATTTAGCAGCTGATCATGAGCTAATAAATGAGTTAGGTTACTGTCCAAAATGGGACTGATACTCCTTGGCTAAAAATGAATCACTAATAACTGTTAGAATAACCAGAAGTGTACTGAACCTCACGTGATCCTTATTGAACTATTCTAAACTAAGGCTACTGACTAGCCTAAAAAATGACTTGAACAAGCTTATGAGAGTGCTATGGTGTCCAGCAGAGCAAGGACCTCCCTAAACAAGCATCAAAATTGCATCACTTGCTCTCACGTAATTGATTAGTCGGGTGATCAGTGAACAAGCTCTTTTCATGCTCAGATTGAGGGTCATGATCTAGATGTTGATCTACATCACATAAGTAGAATACATCCTCTTGGCGTCATTGAGCTTTTCACTAAAGAAAGCCAAGGGCCTCTTCTCTTGAGATAAGACAACCCCTATCCCCACACCGGAGGCATCCCATTCCACTTCAAAAACTTTGGAGAAGCTTGGAAGGGCTAGAATAGGCGAACTAGTGAGCTTGAGCTTGATTTCCTCCTAGGTATTTTGGGCTTATTCAGCCCACTCAAATCGTTTGGCCTTGAGAACTTAGGTCATGGGAGCAATAATGGTGCTAAAATTCTTGACAAACCTTCTATAGAAAGAGGCTAAGTCATGAAAACTTCAAAACTTGTTGGATTTAGGTTGGAGCGGGCCACTCACGGATGGCCTTAATTTTTCTCTCATCCACATGAATGCCTTGAGCAGAAACTACATAACCCAAGAATGTGACTTCTGAGGAGAAAAAGTGACATTTCTCCAAGTTCCCATAAAGCTTCTCTTGAGCTAGAATACTCAAGACTTGGTGCAAGTGCTCGGCATGCTCTTCTGTAGTACAACTATATACCAATATATCATCAATGTATCCTACAAGATACTTGCCGATGAAGGGCTCAAGGACTTGGTTCAAAAGCCTCATGAAAGTATTGGGTGCATTTGCCAAACCAAAGGGCATAACGAGACACTCATAAAGTCCTCCTTTGGTTTTGAAAACCGTCTTTCATTCATCTCCCTCCTAGATCTGAATTTGATAATACCATCTTCTAAGATCAATCTTAGAAAAGATAGTGGCTCCATGTAAATCATAGAGAAGATCTTCTAATCTTGGTATGGGGTAGCATATTTGATGGTGATCTTATTAATTGCCCTACTATCCACACACGTCCTCATGGTACCATCCTTCTTGGGAACAACCAAGGTCGGAACGGCACAAGGGATAAGGTTCTCATGGATCAAGCCCTTAACTAGTAGCTTATCTACTTACCGTTACACTTCTTAAGTTTCTTAGGGGTTCATACGGTAGGCCAGCTTGGTTGGGAGTGTGGCACAAGGAATGAGGTCAATTTTGCATTGTACAGATCTTTTGGGAGGTTGGTTGTGAGGTACTTCACTTGGAAATACATGTTCAAAGGATTTTAAGTAGGGAACAAGCAAAGGACGGGAAGAATCCTTAGCTTCGACCAGTTCTTAGCCAAGTATCCATTGTTTGTAAGCATCAAACTCATGGAGTTGGGAGTGGAGTAAGGTAGTAAGAAAGACATCCATGTTAGGAGTGTCTTGGGGCTTTCTTTGAGAGGTGGGCTTGAGAGGGGTAAGGGTGATTTTCTTGTGATCTTTGGTGAAGGTATATATGTCTAGACGCCATCATCCATAACTCTTCTATCAAAGAGCCAAGGATGTCCTAAAAGGACGTGACAAGCATCCATAGGCACAATGTCACACCAAAAGGATGTGATAAAGTAAGTAAGCACCGAGAAGAGATTTGCATGCCTTTACCTTGATTAAACCATTGAATGGTGCAAGGGCTTGGATGAGGTAAGATCGCAAGCTTGAGTTTCTCCACCAAAGTCTTGGAGGCCACATTAGCACAACCTCCCCATCAATAATGAGAGAACACCTTCCCACCCACTGTACACTGAGTGTGGAAGATGTTTTCTCTTTGTTCTAATTCATTTTGGGAAGCCAGACCGCTTAACGCTCGCCTAATCACAAGCATTTCCCCTTCATGCGGACCTTTCTCAACCTCCTTAAGGGCTTCATTCAAGAGAAGCTCCTTCTCCCCTTCCCCATCTTCCTCATTTTTCTCATCATAAGAAGCTTGGTACTCAACCAAAGTCACTACTCTTTTGTTCAAGCACTCGGATGCAAAATGGCCAAGGCCTTAACACCAAAAGTATCGTTTCTTGTCTAAGGGTATTGGCGGTTGTTTTGAGGGGGTTTGTGGGGTAGTAGGTTGGGGGGGGGTTGGTTGGCATTTGATGAGGTCTTTTATGCAGAATATGGGGGTCTTTGGAATGAGAAAGGTCATGGGTTAGGCTTAGGCGACACTCCCTTGCCTTTGAGCTTCTTTTATAACTCCTCCTTGTGAGCTAGAATGCTTAGCTCATCTACGGAAGTATAGGTGTGTAGTTCCACAACATAGGCAATTTGTTCATCCAAACCACTCAAATAACGAATCAAGGTTTGGGATTCATCCTCCTTCAAGTCACATTTCAAGAGTAGTTGCTCAAAGTCTCTAGTGTACTCCTCTACACTCTTAGAGCCTTGTTTAAGGTGGTCGTGTTTAAGTTATCTTGAAGATAATGGGGATGTAAGAATTTGGGCTTGAGTTTAGCTTTCATTTTCTCCCACGTTTTAATATTCCATTTACCCTTCCCAACTCTCTTAGACACAATATTCGACCACCAAATGGATGCATACTTTCTAAGCTTCAAAGCAACTAACTTGACCTTGTTCTCTTCAGGAATGTCCTTGAATTCAAAGACTCTTTCAATGGTTTGAAGCCAATCTAGGAATAGATCCGGGTCTAGTTGGCCCTCAAACTCGGGTATATCCACCTTAAAATCATTGTAGCTTCTCTCATGAGGCCTACAGTGCCTCCTTGATGTCTTTGTACACACATCATCACTAAAATCTCCAAGGGAGTTGCTCTCTTCCTCTGCGGACTCATCCAAATCAAATTTCTTGCTTGAGCTTCTAGAACTCCGTAAGTTCTTCCTTTTCTCTTGCAAAAGTTGGCCAAGTTGTGATTGTAGGTACTTGACCCTTGCTTCTACTTTAGCCTTCTCTATCAAGGCGTGTTCAACCACTTGTTCTGGGGTGAGGCTAGAAGAAATGCTATAACTGGGTTCTTTGTGGGTTGGTTTTGTGTTTGGCTAAGGGTTGTGTTTGGGTTTGGAAGCTACGACCACAAGAGGGTAGCAAAGCTCTGATACCACTTTATGTATTCTAGCCTTAACAAAACTCAACGCACACAAAGGGAACCAAGAACACAATCTCGGCAGAATGTAAGTCATGAACTGAATGTGAGCAAACTAAGTAAAGAGGGATAGTCAAGTGAGTTTAAAAGGGATAATCCGAAAAGCCGCCCTTGGGCACACTTGGGCAATCTCCTTAGATCAACTAAATCATAGAAATTAATTATCTTTCTAGTTGAGATAAAGAGACCTAGAGACCCACTTGAGTTGCCAATCTCAAGATACAATACTAGGATTTCAAAAGAGAGAGTTTTCTAACTCAAGTTCATAATTCATCAAAAGCCGATTAACAAATGGGTTGTGGCTGGTTTTTAAGGAAGCAACTTAGGCAATTCACCCTCCAAAAGTCAGCTTAGAGGACCGAAAGTACATGAGGGAAGAGGGGGTTGTCAATTCGGTCACCTTAAGTACACAAGCACATCTAATATAGCTTTGGCCACCTCAACAGGAGTAATGATGCCTCTAAATGAGGTGTCAAGCATACAAAACATCCTAATACATCAATGAAAGTGAAATGCAGCAAGAAGTACAAGTGGGAACCCAAGAAATAAGACCCTTGTACAGGCTAGCTCTTAACCGAGTAAAAGGGTGTTTTCTTTGTCCTCTTGGCTGGATAAAGGCATCACAAAGGGGTGCTTTGGAGGGGCTTTCGGCATGTGACTTGATAAAAGTTTTATGTCTTCTTTCATTCCCTAAAGTATCAAAATGGTTGGACTTAATTAAGTCAACTTAATCACCCTCTAACTCAGACTGCCCTGGATTGCCGCCTACACTGCATCATCTGCATAAACTTGTTGTTTGACCAACCAAGTGATGTCCAAAATCCTTGCAACTTGTTTTATTGAAAAACTAACTCCTTAAACTTAAGGAGAGTGGGCAAGGCAGTCAATCACCAACTCAGCATTTGGTCTCAAACGATAGACCAAACCGGACTAAATTTCAGGTGAATTCACTAGTTCACTGTTTGCTTGTTCAAGGAAGTTTATGACCAAGGCATGCACTGCCCTTACTTGGTGCTTGCTGTTTTGTTGTGGGCTTAAGGACTAGGCTTCATAAGGCTCCAATAGACGGTCCCCATCAAATTCTTATATCCCACCAAACGGTAAACCATAACTGGTCTATATCAGGCATGCGAACCAAACCACCTCAACTATTACAAAATTGATTTAACCCACAAAAATCCAGAAAAATTTATTTAAATTATATAAGTTGCATTAATATGTTTAAGTTCTTTAATAAAAAGTGTAACTTATTAAAGGTAAAGATATATTTCATGAAGATATTAAGAATTTCAAACAAAAAATTAACGTTAATTGAAATGCTTTTTTAAAACAGAAAAGACAGCTAATTGAAATTACTTATATAGTCACCAGTAATACAATTATTATTATTTTTTTTGGTAAGAGAGGTAGCGTGATTGTTATATGTGACACTTTGGAGTAACGTATAAGATACTCCATCGCTTTTTTATTAAAAAGAACAACTCTTAAAATGTCATGCCCATAGCCAATTCTACACTCATTTCAACCTCCCGTTTTCGCTCTCTACAACCTTTGTTCTCGTCTCTCTCTAGCAAGGATAACTTTCTCTCCCCCCCCCCAAAATATCTTGCTCATTTTGCCGGCAGATCTCTTGCTCATCCTGCTAGTAACAACCACATCAGATGGATTTTCCATGAAAATTCAATGATTCTATGGTGGAGACCAAGGTACAACAACTCCTAGTGTTGATCTCGCTTTCGCGAGGTTTTGGAAGATCAAAATGTAGGTAGTCTTACCTTTTAAGACATCTCTACCCTCAGAGAGACCGATGAAGGCTACGAGCCCATAGAATAGATCATGTTCAAGTAAGGTCATACATACGGTGGGGATCAAGGTAAAATAATGTAAACCAACCTCTTCTACCATTTTTATTTCTTCATCGGCGTCACGCAAACAACATACTCATGAGAACGCTGCCTCAGTAGTCGATGATTCCTTTTATATGCAAATGAATCTCACTAATGTTGTCGGCAACGATATTTCCTTTATCTTTTAATTTGTTGATCGAACCATTTTCGTTTATTTGAATTGTTTAGATTTGATCAGAAATAGTGTGGATTTTGCTAGTAATGTGGAAATATGAATGAGAGATTGTTTTTGTTTACATTGGGATGCATAATTACTCGCAATAGAATATGCACTTGTTGATTTTTTAAATTATTAGTGATGAATACCTTTTTGTTTGAATGGGTTAAAATTTTAGTGATGAATATGTTTTTAGTGTTAATGAATATTTAAATTTTAGGCAGATATTTTTATTTTGATGAACAGTTGCAAGATCTAAAGTATGTATGCAACCTTCTTATTGTTTTTAACTTGGAATTGAATTGAATTTGATTTATTAGCATTTTTTTGAATTAGTTTCTTAATTAATTTCAAACATTTAGGGCTGAATACTTTTATTTTGATGAGTTCCTAAATTTTAGTGATAAATATTTTTTCACTTTGATGAATTATTAAATCTAGTAACGAATATTTTTTGTTTTCATATGTTTGACCTATTTCATGTTGAACATCCATTTTTATAAATATATATTAGTTTTATTGATGAATATACAAATTATTCATGATAAATCATTTTATTTTTGTTGATAAATTAAGGCTGATAACTAAGCAACATAAAAGACAGTCTGACCTCCTATTAAAGTGACAAATGCATACCCAAAGAAGAATGATGAATATTCGTAGGAAGATGCTGAACATCAACAAAAACAAACACATTTTTGAAAATTCTTCAGTATTCTTGTAAAACTTATCAGCTTTTTATGCATTACGGATTGATATGTAAAGTATTTGAGGTTCTCAATCATGTATCTATAATAATCTTTTTGTTTAAGAAAATTGGGGAAATATATGTTTAATTTAAATATCATCACACTTGCATTAAATTCATAAGTATTTGTAATTTAAGCAAACTAGAGGGTGACATAGAAGACATTTCTATCAAAAAAATACAAATAAGAATATAAGTTCATCAATAATGTTACACAAGTAATCAATAATGTAAAAATCCAGTTGTTTATTATAAAAACTCCTCAGATTACTAAAATTCCTCAGATTATACAAAAACATGTTAGTTACAAAAATTCATCATTCATCAAATAGGGTCTCGGACGCACCCGCCTAAGCATCCGCTCAAATTAATTCTTAACGTATCTAACACATTACTTCATGAAGTAATTTATAATTCGCACTGGTAATGGCCCCGGCCCATCCCAAGAGCTGGTGTGCCCATTTGTTTCATGGTCCTACTTCCCACCTCTGAATTGATGCTTGTATCCTTAGTTGTTTACCAAGGCCAATCGGAGCCACATACATAGTTCAAGAGTGTGCATGGTGTGTATCTCATCAATTATCAGTATGACCAATCTAGTCCTAGTTGGGTCTTCTCCTTGTTTGATTCAATGATGTAATAAAAAGATGACTTTACACAACTTATAAGTGGTAATATACTTCTTCAGGGGCACATCGAAGTACCATGGGAAATCCAAGTTCTGATTCAGGATATTCACACTTTTCTCCAGCATTGTAACACAGTTATTGTCACTCATATTTTTAGGCAGGGTAATCGTGCAGCTGACTGGCTAGCAAAATATGGCGTATCACTTCTTTCCACAATGGTGTAGAACGTGGTCCCGCACAGGGACCTTTCTCTTATCCTCTATGAGGATAATCTAGGGAGACCCCTTGAGAGAAGGGCTAACTAGAATGTATGCTTACCTTTCTTACAAAAAAAAAAAGTGGTAATATACTTCTAACATTTGATTATATTATTTTCAATTTAATATATAATAATATAATTTTTAACTTAAAATAAAATATTTACGAAATGTGTAGTAAGATATATATTATTTTGCTTTCAGGTATTAATGATCTAAGTTGGACTTTTGCCCGAAGAACTTGTGTATATTTTTATGCCACCTTTTAGAAAATAATTATTGGATCCTAGTTGACTCATTCGTTTTGTCATCAGTTATCCATACTGATAAATTATTTATAAATCATCATAGTATGTACTGTTGAAGCATTGAATTTGAAGGAATTCCGCTGGATTTTAATTGGCAAGGATGGTTAGCTAAAAACTGAATAAAGCTTGAATGCCAACACTCTAATTAACGCCTCCTTCGAAAAGTCGCTTCGCCTATGAAGCAAAATTTCTTCTACGTGAGCTATGAAATCAACAGAATAAAAAATGTAAGATTGCAGGCACAAAAAGTCACGATTCTTTTCGATACTGGTACAGTGGTACGTATACTATTCTTTTTTTTCAATTATTATTTAGCCATTGACCGGCTGTGTGACAAAAGAGTACCAATAGGTTTGAAAGACAAAGTCTATCAGATGGTAGTTAGACCGGCTGTTCTCTATGGATCGGAGTGTTGACCTCTAAAAAAAGCACAGGTCCAAAGGTTGATGGTAGCTGAGATGAGGATGGTAGGTGGATGTGTGGTTTTACGAGATTGGATAGGATCACGAATGGGGTAATTAGGGGTTTAGCTGGAGTGGCCCCATAGAGGAGAAGATGAGGGAATCGAGGCTCAGATGGTTCGGCCACGTGAAGAGGAGAAGTGTGGCCGCCCCGGTGAGAATGTGCGAGAGTATCAACCCCCCCGTTGGTAAGAGAGGGAGGGGTAGGTCGAAGAAGAGTCTAGAAGAGGTGGTTAGAGAGGACCTGAGAGTTGTCGGTCTCACGGAGGACATGACTCAGGATAGGAGTTTGTGGCGGGACAGGATTAAGGTGTCTGATTGTAGGGGACCAGCTCCGTAAGTGGCAGTAGCTTAGGCGGTGTGAGGTGGGTAGGGTTTTGGTTTGCTTGTCTGCAGGTCGTGTTTTCCCTGGATGTCACGGCACCAAGCGCCCCTGGTTTGTCGAGGTATCTCTCCGCTCCCTATCTATTCGGTTATCCTGGAACCTTTTCCCCCTCCCCCTTTCTCTTACGTTGGTCAATAGTTTTGCAATCGTTTGCTCTTCAAACCTTTTTCTCAAAGCTGTTTTATAGGTCTTATGGAATCAACCTCTCTATAGGTAGAAATACCGGTAGAGGTAAGGTTGCCTACAGCTGGATCTCCCCAGACCCCGCGAAAGCGGGACTTACATTGGGAGTGTGTTATTGTGTTGTTGTATTTAGCCATTGACCGAAGTAAAAGAATAAAAGTTCAAGGATAAATATAAGACATACTGTATATTTTTCCTTTTGGGCAGGACAACCTAATGATTGGACGTATTGCTTAGATTAACAATTAATTAGGCTGTTCCTTTCGATTTTAAAATTGAACTTTGAAATATGAATCCATTCTTCAAGGTTTAACGTTAGATGTATTGTAAAATACTAAAAATGCTTTTTCAAATATGAAAGAAACATTCAATGTAAAATAATCTAACCTTTGGAGCTGTTGAATGGAAATATACCAACTGTTTTCCTTAGGCATGAATAGTCTAATTTTTGCTGAGTAATTTCATTTCTTAAACAAGCTGCTATCGATTTTCAGACATTCTGACTTATTGAGAAGTTGACATATTAGGTAATTTACAAACATGTACGATGGTGGAGCTACTTAACATATTTTTTTAAAGTTTTTAACAAACACCCAAAATTAGCAAGTGTTATGACAATTCAAACTCAAGGTTGACTTTAAATTATTATAAACCCAAAAATAACTTCAAATAAACTTACTTAATCCCACCATCATCCATAAAATGTAAACCACCAACACATCAGCTTCCTAGCGGGTCAATTTTTCTGAAAATTGATAGCAGCTTGTCAAAAAGAAAAAACCGCTAAAGTTTGGAATGTTGACATTAGAAACTTGATTTATTTTGGTCCAATATTCTCAAATTTTGAATTATCTGGTCCATTAAGTTTGGTAATCGGACCCAGAATGAAACTATTATATTATGTTTGGTTGAATGTAGTGTAATGATAATGTAATGCAATCAACTTTACAATATAATCATGATTACTTAGTTTGTGGTAATCATAATCACAAAATAGTTAATATGTTGTAATACTCTCATATAACCAAACTAGATAATGAAAACACAATTACAAACTTGTTTGCATTACAAGGTTAATTACATCTAACCAAGCATCACCTTAGAACTAAATTGAAAGGGGGGGCCGGGGTAACGAAATAAGATGAACCAATGCATCAATTAGCCACGTAATTAGATTGGATTTGGAAAATTGACTTCAATTTAGAAAATTGAACGTTATTGATTTTAAAGTAATTCAACTAAAAAATTGTTTCTTATTTAAGATCTCACAAGCTTTTAACTGCCGTTATTATCACAACATTTTAATTGGATATTCTTTTTTTTGGGCAAGAAAATCCTTCATATTTAACACGCCATTACTGATGGAACACAATGTTGTTTCTATTTATCTATTTCTGAAATGATAAATCATAGAAAGAGGAGCTCACTTGAATGTTTTTTAAAAATAAAAAAGCAAAACTATTAATTATTTTGAAAATTTTATATCAATTACATGT
>JACYFF010002017.1:22074850-22090268 GCA_017589665.1 Selenicereus undatus
ACTCTACTACATATTAACAGAGCTATGAAACATGTAATTTCAACTTATGCCTACTGGCAAATTATGAAACAATAAACTTTGAATCCTCTCCTTACTGGGAGAGAAATGAAATACTGAGCTTTGTCTCTGCCTTCTAGCAGAGAAATGAAATATTGATTTTTGCGTCCTCTGCTTACTGGCAGAGACATGAAATACTGATTTTTGTCTCTGCCTTCTAGCAGAGAAGTGAAACACTGATTTTTGAATTCTCTGCCAAATAATGAGTCTTGAAACATATAAGTTGAAGTTACATGCAAACTTCTAGGAAGGTACTGGGTTGGTTAAGCTAACGATGCAAATAACCTTTAAAAAAAATGCCTCATCCCTCGACCTATTTACTAATCACCTGACTCGCTCGGTTGATCAATCCGATGGTTTTAGGTTATTTTGTTACCAATGACTTGCCGATGAAAACAGGCGACTGATAAACAATTCGGAGCACTTAGCGATCATGTAATAAAGCATTTATGGACCTTGACTATAATATACAATTGACAAACGTCATGTAATCACCATACGATATGAATAGACTCAATGCCCTTCACATAATCCATGGATACGATACGATGAACTATGCAATCGATAAACTATATAATGAATACGGTGTATACGATCGATAAACATATAGAGGCAATAGACTTAAAAATGTCGATCGATAAACTAATGTCTATCGACTAGACATGAAACTATTTTAGGTTGGTTACAACTTTGGCAATAGACGAAACATGAAACTATTTTCTACCTAACATGTTTCGAAATATGAGCCGAAACTCAGACGTACATCCCTATGCAGTAAAACAAACTTGGAGGTTAAATGGTTGGGCGCCGGCATTGAAAATATTTTGTTTTGCAAACAGGATAGAGAGAATGTATAAGTAAAATTGATTTGTCGATTCTTATCTGAAAGTGAACCCCTTGGTCGATGTACATCTTGAAACAATCGTACTTTAGGTGCTCACACCCCCCAGGCCGATCAAGAAGCCTGAGTTGACGTCGCGCGCGGGTGTATTGGTCGGCATAAGCCTTGATAATTGATGGGCATAAGCCCTGACGCCGCGCGCGGGTGTATTGGTCGGCATAAGCCTTGATACTTGATGGGCATAAGCCCTGATGATAATTGGCAGGACCACTTGTTTATGCGACAAAACATTGAGAACTTGGTTCATTAAATGAATCTTGTTTTGATTTTTCATTGCTGAGAATACTGTGAGTTTGTGAAGAACATAGAGTTTTCGAAGAACATAGGCAATGTACGTACCGAGATGGCCTCACTTCTGCTCCAATTTAAGGTGGAACTATTTTCTACCTAAAATGTCTATAGACTTCATGTAACCAAGAACTATGTATCATCGAGATTTTCATGCAATCGATGATCATTATGTAAGCACGAAACATCGTCTACTTGTTAAATTCTATATAATCGATAATATAAGCAGGCATAGAACTGATAATATAATCATACATAATCAGTGAGCGTTATATAGTCGATAAACTTATATAATCGGTGAACACTATATATAATTCGATAAATATGCGTAATCAATGAACGTTTATATTTAATAAGAGATGAACGTTCTATATAATCGATAAAATGCATAATTAAGGAACGATAAATATACATAATCAATGAACGATATTTATTTAATAAGAGATGAACATTACATATAATCGATAAAATGCATAATCAATGATCAATTAATTGCAATGATCAATAAAATGCAATTAATAAACGTTATATAATCAATAACGATGAGCATTATATATAATTCGATAAAATACATAATTAATGAACGTTATATATATATATATATATATATATATATATATATATATATATATAATCGATAAAAAGGCATAACTAATGAACGTTATATAATTAATACTTTTTATAGGAACAGTGGGCCTGGATAATCGATGAGCGTTTTATATTCAATGAGCTTAACGTTATAAACCGGCGATGAACATTACATATTCAATGAACTTTATAAACCGAAGCCTTCATATAATCAGTAATTTCCTAGATAATTTATCCATGTATATATTTTCGATAAACTTATGTATAAATGTCATATAATCGATAACTGTATATAATCGATAAACTTGACGTATTCAATAGTTTTATATAATTACCAAATGACATATAGTCAATAAACTATATATATATAAACGATAGACTTTAGGCGTCGATAAACTTTAGTTCAGTACAACTAACATATATATACATGGGGTATCATTCAATTTATGCTAAAATTTCCTCATATTACTGATAATTGATTCAAGTTCAACCTGAACGAACTAAAGTCAATAACTAATTCAACCTGAACGAACTATAGTCAATAACTATTGAATTCAACCTGAACGAACTATAATCAATAACTATTGAATTCAACCTGAACAAACTATAATCAATAATCAATAAGCTTTATCGAAATTAACAATTTAACCATAAATAGCAGGATGAGGAAACCCACCTCGACTCCAAGCTAGAGGACCCGTTTTAGGGTTTGATTTGGGTTGGTTAGGTGTGCGCTCGGGTCAGTCCTTTGCTGTCCCATTTACTCTCTCTCTTCTTCTTCCCATGCTGCTCGCCGGTGACTGGTGGTCGGCGATCAGCCGGTGGAATGGCCGAACAGAGGGCACGGTCCTCCTCTTCCACCCACACGCACGCCTGAGAAAAAGGGGAGGGCTGCGTGGCGTGGCGTTAAGGGTGGCGTCGGGAGTGGCGGAGCAGTGGTCGGAATCGGCGGCCGGTGACCGGCGTCGGGCCGGTGATGTCCAAAACAGAGGCAGCGAACCTCCTCTTGTACACACACACACACACGAGCCAGAGAAGGGAAGAGAGAGAGGGGTGGTGTCGGCGGTTGCCAAGGCGGCCAAACGGCGGCCGACGATTGACGAACGGCCGGCGCCGTGGCCGGTGGTAGCGAAGGCAGAGGAGAGAGGGGGGATGGGATCGCGCAGTGTGAGCCCAGAAAGGGGGGGTCGCCTGCGTGTTTTGGCCCCCTATTCCCTTTTTATCTTTATTTTCTTTTTGTTTTGTCTAATGATAAAAACACCAACCCACTATACCATAAATTCAATTTTCCGACTTTCATAATCTTAAACCATAACCATTAACATAATCATCGATCGATTTATTCGCCTTTTGATTATATTAAGGTTCGATTCAATAAATTGCAGGTTCATTCCCAAGGTTCGACGTTCTAGCCGTATTCGGGAACCTGCTCCAATGTAATACCCAAAAAGCTAATAACAATGAGAATAATAATATTCCTTTCAATAAAATCAACACTCAGGCAGAGTTTATAACGACATAGATCGGCTGCACAGAGGGGATGAAATCCCGGGTGTTACAAGGCCAAAGGAAGTATGACCCATACTCCAACACTTATAATGAGGGATGGAGGGATCATCCTAACCTTGGATATGGAGCTAGACCTAATCCCCCTGGCTTTAACCAATCATCTAACCAACCCTTTGCTCAAGACAAGACTAACTTCCTTCTGGAACAAATGATGAAAAAGATGGATGAACAAAAGAAGGAAACAAACCTTAAGCTACAGAACTTAGAGATGACTATGAAGCAGATGCAATAAAGACAAATCGCTTCTGACACCTTAGTCAGCAATCTACAGGCTCAAGTACAACAAAGAATACCATCTCAGCCTTTACCCGAACCCTAAGGATAGTGTTAATGCTATAACACTTAGGAGTGGGAAAGAGTTAAAAGAGCCTAAATGGAGTAGAGAGGTAGAGTCTGAAAAAGAAATTGAGGCTAAGGAACCCGAAAATGACCAAAAGAAGGAGTCTATCATTGTTTCTAAACATGAACCATCAAAACCAGTTCCACCCTTTCCTAGTAGATTGAGGAATTACAATTCTAAGGTAGAAGAGGCTAACTAGGACATTCTAGATGTATTTAGAAAGGTTGAAATTAACATTCCTCTTATGGATGCACTTAAGCAGGTACCTCGCTACGCTAAGTTCCTAAAGGAGTTGTGCACCTCAAAGCATAAAATGAAAGGAAACGAAAAGGTAAGTATGGGGGAGAATGTTTCTGCTGTTCTTGAAATGAAACTCCCTACTAAATGCATGGATCCAGGTATGTTCTCAATTTCATGTAAAATAGGAAACATGAAATTTGATAAGGCTATGCTTGACCTAGGTTCTTCCATTAATGTGATGTCAAGATCTCTTTTTAAGCAACTGAAAAAAGGAGAGTTGAAAAGAACTAGTTTGGTAATTCACTCAGCTAATAGAAGTTGTGCATACCCTGATAATGTCATAGAAGATGTCTTAGTTCAAGTAGATAAACTGGTATTTTTTGTTGATTTCTTTATTTTGGATATGGGTGATGCTTTTAATGATATTCCTATATTGTTAGGTAGACCGTTCTTAAAACAGCTAGGACAAAAATAGATGTGCACATTCGAACTTTGTCTATGGAATTTGATGGAGATGTAATTAAATTTGACATCTTTGATGCTATGAAATTTCCCTCTGATGAGAATCATATATGTGCATTTGATGTCATTGATGAATTGTCCCAAGATGTCCATGACTTGTCATATAAAGATGAGTTAGAAACCATGTTGACCATGAGTTTAGATGCATTTGACCATATGTCATAAGTTTTGCATGATGAGTTGGTGGGTATGATTGAGTCTTTCTGTCTAGTGAGTATGATTGAGGAGTCTAAGGAAATTAGTTTGGCTACTGAATATGAAAAATTGCTACCCTTACTTATCTCACCCCCTAAGTTAGATCTTAAACCTTTGCCTGAGAATTTGAAATATGTCTATTTAGGGGATGATGAGACACCGCCTGTGATTATCTCTAGAGCACTTGAGCTTGAACAAGAAGAAAAATTGGTTAGGGTGCTTAGAGAACATAGGGAAGCATTTGGATGGACTTTAGTAGACCTCAAAGGACTAAGCCCAATGCCTTGTACCGATATGATCTCTTTGGAGTCAGAGGCTAAGCCTAAGAGAGACCCTCAATGGAGACTTAACCCACCCATGATGAAAGTAATGCAGAAAGAGATCCCTAAGTGGTTGGATGTTGGGGTTATTTATCCTGTAGCTGATTCTGATTGGGTAAGCCCCATACATGTGGTACCAAAGAAAGGGGGGACAACCGTAGTTCAAAACAAAGAGGGGGAGCTAGTTCCTACTCGAATTCAGAGTAGTTGGAGAGTCTGCATAGATTATAGAAAGCTGAAGAAAGCCACCAAGAAGGACCACTTTCCTTTACCTTTTGTGGACCAAATGCTAGAGAGGATGGCTAGTAGGTTTCATTATTGTTTCCTAGATGGGTATTCAGGGCAACCCCAGGTCCCAATAGCCCTTGAAGATCAGGAAAAGACCACCTTTACTTGCCCACTTGGCACTTATGCATTTAGGAGAATGCCTTTTGGTTTATGTAATGCACCGGGCACATTTCAAAGATGCATGATGAGCATTTTATCTGAATTTATCACCAAAGCTATGGAGGTTTTCATGGATGATTTTACTGTTCATGGTGATTCTTTTGATGAGTGCTTGCATCATCTCACTTTAGTGCTTAGGCGATGCATTGAAACCAAATTGGTTTTGAATTTTGAAAAGTGTCATTTCATGATTGAGCATGGTGTAGTCTTAGGACATGTTGTTTCTGTTAAGGGATTAGAGGTAGACAAAGTAAAAGTTGAAATTATTCAGTCTTTACCTTTTCCTCAAACTGTTAGCGAAGTCAGGTCCTTTTTAGGACATGTTGGATTTTATCGTAGATTTATCAAAGACTTTTCTAAAATTGCTTCTCCTTTGTGTGATCTGCTTGCTAAGGATGCTTGTTTTGATTTTAATGAAGATTGTATAAAAGCATTCGATGAATTGAAAATGATACTGACCACCACTCCTATAGTGCAACCCCCAAACTGGGCCTTACCGTTTCAATTGATGTACGATGCTAGTGATCAAGTTGTAGGGATAGTTTTAGGTCAAAGAGTATGAAGAGTACACCATGTAATAAGTTATGCTTCTCGAACTCTTGACCATGCACAAAGAAATTACACCACCACTGAGAAAAAGTTGTATGCTATTGTGTTTGCTCTCGAGAAATTTCGTTCTTATTTGCTTGGTGTGAAAGTTATTGTATATTCTGAACATGCTGCTCTTAAAGCTTTGTTGCAAAAGAATGAAACTAAACCCAGGTTGATTAGATGGGTTTTATTACTCCAAGAGTTTGACATTGAGATAGTAGACAAGCCTGGGGCATAGAATTTAGTAGTTGACCATTTGAGTAGGCTAGAGAATGGGGAAAGGGGACACCAACTTAGTGAGCAATTCCCAAATGAGACTTGACATGATATGAATACTCGTAGTCTCCCTTGGTATGCAGACATAGTCAATTACCTAGTGATCAAGCAATTCCGCATAAACTTGTCTAGAGCAGAGAAGGAGAAAATTATAGCCCAAGCTAAGTACTACTTATGGGATGAGCCATACTTGTGGAAATTTTGCAGTGACCAGATCATTAGACGATGTGTAGATGGCAATGAAATTCATTCCATTCTTACCTTTTGTCATCCTTCTGAGAGTGGGGGACACTTTGGTCCCAAGAGAACAGCTCACAAAGTCTTAGAGTATGGTCTTTACTGGCGTTTGATCTTCAAAGATGCTTATGAATTCTGCAAGCAATGTGAACCTTGTCGGAAAACAGGTAATCTATCGAGGAAAAATCAAATGCCCTTACATAGCATTTACGTTTGTGAACTTTTTGATGAGTGGGGTGTTGATTTTATGGGACCCTTTCCCCCTTCATGTGGCTATACTTACATTCTCTTGTTTGTGCATTATGTTTCTAAATGGATTGAAGCTATGCCTACTAGAACTGATGATGCTAAGACTGTGGTTAAAAATGTCAAATCTCTTATTCAACATAGATATGGAGTACCTAAAACACTCATTAGTGATAGGGGAACACATTTCTGTAACAAAACCTTAGGCGCCCTGTTAGTTAAGTATCACGTCACTCATAAGGTGTCTATTGGTTATCACCCCCAAACAAATGGCCAAGGTGAGATTTCAAATAGGGAGATTAAAAGTATTTTAGAGAAAGTGGTCAGCCGAGATAAAAAGATTGGAGCCTTAGGTTAGAGGAAGCTTTTTGGGCTTACCAAACTACACATAGAAGACACTTATAGGCATGTCACCTTACCGATTAGTTTTTGGGAAGCTTTGTTGTCTACCTATTAAATTAGAGCATGAATCTTATTGTGCTGTTAAGCAATGCAACCTAGCATATGACTTGGCAGGTAAGGAAAGAAAATTGCAGTTGCAGGAATTAGAGGAATTGAGATTAGAGACCTATGATAATTTTGTTACCTATAAGCGTAAGGCCAAGGCATTCCACGACGCTAAGTTGTCCTGGAAAGAATTTCAAGTGGGTTGAAAAAGTTCTGCTATTTAATTCTAAACTGAGGCTCTTTCCAGGCAAGCTTAACTCTAGATGGCTAGGACCTTTTGTAGTAACCAGTGTCCACCCTTACAGTGCTATTGAGGTTCAAAGCTTATCCACTAACAAAATTTTCGAAGTGAATGGACATAGGTTGAAACATTTCAAGGATGGAGACTTTGTGAATTTTATTGAAGAAATCACTCTAGAGGATCCATGAGCTTCATGACGTCGAGCTAATGACTGTAAACAAAGGCACTGGTTGGGAGGCGACCCAACATTTATCGGGGAAGTTTTTAATTCGCGTTCAGCATCTTCTTTTCTTTTATTAATTAGCATGTATTAGGGACAATGCATGAATTAAGTGGGTGGGGGGTGCATCCTACATTTAGTTCCTGCAGTATTTATTCTTGAAAAAAAAAACAAAAAAATAAGAAATTTTTTTTTATTTTCTTATAAATAATGCATGATATGAGTTTATGCTAGGCTTGCTTGCTTAAATTTTTTTTATTTTCTTAGCTATTTGTGGTTTATTCTTCTATAAGTGAAGACTTCTGAGCATGCTAGCTGTCATTCAGAGAAGTTTGAGTTGATCCTCATATATCTCTTTAATGAGTAACTTTAATGATTATCCATCTTATTTGATCATGTTATATAGCCGCTTCAGAGGCAATAAAATGACCTAGCCCATTTCCTAGAGTATTTAATTAGTAGAATAACTCATTAAAATGGTGACTTTTCTTGTCTTATTAAAAAAAAGATAAAGAAACAAAGAAAAGGAAAAGTGGATAGAATACCAACATGGGTAGGAGTAGGTGACTCGACACCTTTTCCCCTTAAGTTTAGGTCTCAAGTTGATCCTTATGTATGGAGTAACCCATGATTGGGAGAGTCATGCCCCTTTTTGGGCCAATCAATGACTCGTATCAAACTAACAGCCAATAAAAAAAATAAAATAATGATGAGAATAAATTGTTTGCTCCAGCACCTCTATTCGGGTGCGTGTGAGATAGGAAGTGTTTAATTTCTAAGACCCTATATCAGCCTCGAATATGTACGCAATTGAAGTTTGAAAAAAAAAAGAGAAGAAAAAAATTGCAAGGCAAGTTAGAATTAATTTCAATGAGTTATTCCTTCTAGTTCAATTGTTTCTATAGCCATGCCGTACTTCAATTTTTCTATCGTGAATTTTTAGACCTCTTGATCGGTGTATGCGTGCTTAAAAGAGATGGATGATTATTACTCTTGTCACCTTATTAAAGAAATGTTCTGAGGCTGATGAAGAAACTCTTTGCTGGTGGTTGGATGTTTAGTAGTTATTCACTTGTTGGAAGGAAGACTAATTAATTTTCAATTAAAATGTTTTCAAAGCAAGCCAATATCTAGTGTAAATTTCATACATATGCATGACTTTATAAGAACGTGGGTCAATTTTTAGGTCAAGTCCCAGATTTTTTTGCACAAGGACGTCCAAAGTCTAAGTGTGGAGGAATTTGTTAACTCATAAATAATACATTGTTTTAGTAATTATTTTGATTATATTATACATATCATTTCGTCTAATTTACTTTATTTTATATATTTTTCAGGTTAAGTGTTAATAAAATAAAGAGGAGAAGAGAAGACATCGAAGTTCGGATTTTACACGCTAAGTTATCAAGTCGGTCCAAAAATAATAATTTATGAAAAAATATTATTTCCATAATGATTTATTTGGGCTAGGGTTATAAAATTATTACTCCTAATTGAGGAGAAACTAGAAAACTTGGAAAAGAATTAGCCTAAAGAAGAAAACCCTAGTAGATAACATTATAAAAACTCACGCCAACCGTCCTGTGTGAAAAAACGAACACCGTTCCCCCTCAAACCACACACAGTCACGCCACTTCTTCATCAGCCCCATCATCATCAGGATCATCTTCATCACCATCATATATCACCTTCTAAACACATCCACGCCTGACCCCCTAAAAGCTTCCTCTCCATTATGCCTCATCACTCCATCATATAGCCTCGCATCCTCACCACCATCACACAAGCATCACACCATCGATCATCATCATCATTGTGGATCACTTCTCATGCCACAATCAAGTAGAATCATCCTATTGCTTCTTTTTATTTTTATTTTTATTTTTTTAGTTTAGTTTATTGTTAAACATGGAAGCTTTGGTTAATTACTGTGATTTTATTTTTAGTATGAGTGAGTAATTCCCTTGTACTTAGTGTAATCCATTTGCAACCATGCTAAATTAATTATTTTGAAACAAGTTTTATGCTTTATTATCTAGTTGATTTTTATTCATGATTCTATAACGATTAGTATTTATCGTTTATGATATTCGCGTTAGATTAATTAGAATGCATGCTAATTAGTTTAATACGAATTCATATGATAGTTTAAAAGGCTTTAATACGTAAAAATTATAGTCTTTTAGGCATTAGAATCACCCTAATTGATCATGGATGGCTCAAACCCATCTCTTTTAATTAGATAATCATTATAGATCTTTGTTAAATCAATTTGCTGGTAAATTCGTTACAAGGTGTTAGATGATGTTTTGCTAATACTTACTGCTCTAGTTTGATTAAATTCTTGCACTGGAGTTAGGGTTATCAAAACTAGTAGGGTTTATATTAGGGCTTGACCTAAATAAACTATAATATAAGAAAAAATGGGGAAGATCCGCTGGTGGGTGTCGTCTACAATCTAACTCATCGATCAATCGATTTGAGTGCTGATGATAAATATTAATTTGCATGTGGATATAGATTATACTGAGTATTTTTCATGAATTTGGTATCTTTGATAATTATTTGTTGCTTTTTAGTTAATTTCTCTAGTTCGTCAATTTTAATTCTTCAATTTATAAGCTTTAATATAAATTTCGTTTACCCTCCCCCCAAAAGAGTATCCTTTTAGGAGTGTCTTGATAATGTTAGATCAGTTAGATTTTGATTTTTAGTGTGATTATAATTTTCAGATTTAATTTCTATTTTGGTTTGCCATTTATTTACCGATTTCTTAGAAATTAGGTTTAAAATAGTTCCTTTTGTGTTTTTTCATGTTTTAGTTCATTTTAGGGTTTAGGTAGTATCCTATTATGTGTCTATTTAATTTCGGAATGTTTGAAAATTATTTGATAATTTTTCAGAATTATTTCGTGGATTAGACGTGTGCAGATTTTTATTTTAATAAATCTGAAAATTACGTTTTTAATTTTTATTTTATGTTTTTGTGGATTTATTAAGTCCATAAAATTATATCCTAAAATCTAGGCATTTTGTTTTTTAATTTTCGTATTTACATTAGTGCAATTTATTCTTTCTCTAATTTCATATTTTATTTTCTGTTTTAATTTTCTGTAGTTAATTTTTTGTTTTAATTTTTCTGAATTTAATTACATATAATTTTGGAGTTATAAATTTTCAAAATTTCAGAATATTAATTTGGATTACTTTTTGTAATTTTTAATATTTATTTTCTGCTTGTTATTTTATGTTTTAATTTTTAGTCTTATATTGTATTATTACTTCTGTTTTTATTTGTGAAATTATTTAGGATAGTTATTTACTGTTTTATTTCCAAAATTAAATTTAAAATATTTAGGAGCAATATTAAGTATTTTTTCAGATTTCTACATATTAAATTTGATTTCTTTTAGTAACATAAAGAAAAGTTATAATAAATTAAAGTAGTAAAATCATTTAGAATTAAACTAGCTTATTATCATAATATTTCCTCAAGGGATCGATTTCTACTTTCCTATGATATAAATATTATTTATAAATCAAATTAGTGATTTAATTTGTACCTCTACGACAAGCTCTACAAATTTTGGCGCTGTTGCCGGGGGAAGAAAAAAAAATTGTTAGTTTGCTTTTATTCAATTTTACTACTTTTATTGTTTTGTTTTAACTCTAATATTTTATTTTTGTAGGTTGTTTTAGTTTATGAGATTAAGGAGTGGTCGTATGATCGAAGAGGAAAAAAAACATACGTTTGAGGTGTCTGAAAGTGAAGTAAGTGATTCTAAATCTGTAAGCATCGAATCAGTAAGTTGTGAGGTTTTTAAAGTTGAGATGGATACTTTACGTGAACTTGCTCCACCTAACTTGGTTGTGCAACCCTTATCGATCACATATCCTGCCCTAGTCAGACCTTTAAAACTGAATTTTGGATTTTTGAACTTATTGCCTAAATTTCATGGATTGCCTGGTAAGGACCCACATAGATTTATTAATGAATTCATTATTACTTGCTGCACCATGCAACCCGATGGCATTCTTGAGGACCAAATTAGACTGAGGGCATTTCCTTTTACACTTCAAGATAGGGCTAAAGATTAGTCATATTATATTCCCCTTGTTTGGAAACCGGGATTCACGCTAGGAGTTGTTGTTGTTGTTGTTGTTGTATCTTCCCCTTGGATCATTTGCTAGGTGGACTCAAGTTCACAAAGCTTGTTTGGAACTGTTCTTTCCTGCATCTAGGATAGGGTCGATTAGAAAAGAAATTTGTGGAATAAAACAAATGAATGGGGAGTCTTTGTATGAATATTGGGAAGCATTAATAGGTTGTGTGCTAGTTGTCCTCAACACCAAATCACTAATAAATTATTAGTCTAATATTTTTATGAAAGAATTTTACAATCTGACAGGATTATAGTGGATGCTACAAGTGGGGGCCGTTAGTGAACAAAACTCCAGTTGCAGCTAGGGAGTTAATTAACAACATGGCCCAAAAGACCAAACAATTTAGGAGTAGGGAAAACCAACTTAGGAGAGTTAATGAAATTTCACATGGATCGTCTGTCGAGACTCAGTTGTCTCAAATTACTAATATGCAGAACAAGTTAGTTACAAGTGGAGTTTAATCTGCTGTTACTTGTAATATTTGCTACTTAGAAGGTCATATTTGTGATGCATGTCCTAATTTGCAAGGGGGGAATGTTAATGTTATGTTCTCTAACCAAGGCCAAAGGAAGTATGACCCATACTCTAACACTTACAACGAGGGACGGAGGGATCATCCTAACCTTAAATATGGACCTAGACCTAATCCCCCAAGCTTTAACCAACATCTAACCAACCCTCTGCTCAAGATAAGACTAACTTCCTTCTAGAATAGACGATGAAAAAGATGGATGAACAGAAAAAAGAAACAGACCTTAAGCTACAGAACTTAGAGATGATTATGAAGCAGATGCAACGAAGACAAACTGCTTCTGACACCTTAGTTAGCAATCTACAGGCTTAAGTACAACAAAGAATACCATCTCAACCTTACCCGAACCCTAAGGATAGTGTTAATGCTGTAAAACTTAGGAGTGAGAAGGAGTTAAAAGAGCCTAAATGGAGTAGAGAGGTAGAGTCTGAAAAAGCAATTGAGTGTAAGGAACCCGAAAATGACCAAAAGGAGTCTTTCGTTGTTTCTGAACATGAACCATCAAAACCAGCTCCACCCATTCCTAGTAGATTGAGAAATTACAATTCTAAGGTAGAAGAGGCTAACCAGGATATTCTAGATGTATTTAGAAAGGTTGAGATTAACATTCCTCTTCTGGATGCACTTAAGCAGGTACCTCGCTACGCTAAGTTCCTAACGGAGTTGTGCACCTCAAAGCACAAAATGAAAGGAAATGAAAAGGTAAGTATGGGGGAGAATGTTTCTGCTGTTCTCCAAAAGAAACTCCCCACTAAATGCAAGGATCTGGGTATGTTCTTAATTTCCTGTAAAATAGAAAACATGAAATTTGATAAGGCTATGCTTGACCTAGGTTCTTCCATTTATTTAATGTCAAGATCTCTTTTTAAACAACTAAAAATAGGAGAGTTGACAAGAACTGGTTTGGTAATTCAGTCAACTGATAGAAGTTGTGCATACCCTGATGGTGTCATAGAAGATGTCTTAGTTCAAGTAGATGAACTGGTATTTCTTGCTGATTTCTTTATTTTGGATATGAGTGACGCTTTTAATGATGTTCCTATATTGTTAGGTAGACCGTTCTTAAAAACAGCTAGGACAAAAATAGATGTGCACACTGTAACTTTGTCTATGGAATTTGATGGAGATGTAATTAAATTTGATATTTTTGATACTATGAAATTTCCTTCTGATGAAAATTATATATGTGCACTTGATGTCATTGATGAATTGTCCCAAGATGTCCATGACCTATCATATAAAGATGAGTTAGAAACTATGCTGACCATGAGTTTGGATGCATTTGACCATGTGTCATATGTTGTGCATGATGAGTTGGTGGCTATGATTGAGTCTTTTTGTCTAGTGAGTTCAATTGAGGAGTCTAAGGAAATTTACTTGACTACTGAACATGAAAAATTGTTGCCCTCACTTATCTCACCCCCTAAGCTATATCTTATACCTTTGCCTGAGAATTTGAAATATGTTTATTTAGGGGATGATAAGACACTACCTGTGATTATCTCTAGAGCACTTGAGCCTAAACAAGAAGAAAAATTAGTTAGGGTGCTTAGAGAACATAGGGAAGTATTTGGATGGACTTTAGCAGGCGTCAAAGGACTTAGCCCAACACTTTGTACCCACACATGTGGTTAGATGCTGGGGGAATTTATTCTATAGCTGATTCTGTTTTTGGGTGAGCCCTATACATGTGGTACCAAAGAAAAGGGGGGATAGCAGTAGTTCAGAACAAAGGGGGGGAGTTAATTCCTACTCGAGTTCAGAGTGGCTAGAGAGTCTGTATAGATTATAGAAAATTGAACAAAGCCACCAAAAAGGACCACTTTCCTTTACCTTTCATGGACCAAATGTTAGAGAGGCTAGCTGGAGAGTCTCTATAGATTTGTAACTCTACGACAAGCTCTACATACATACACGTATACATACATATACATATATATATATACATATATATATATACATACATATATATATATATATATATATATATATATACATATATATATATATATATATATATATATATATATATATATATATATATATATATATATATATACATATATATATATATACCAGTGTGGGTCCCGCTTTCTTGGGGTCTGGGAAGATCCAGATGTAGGCAACCTTTCCTCAACCGGCACGACTACCCATTGAGAGGCCGATTCCAAGAGACCCATAAAACAAGATTTTGTGAAAACATTTTACAGGATAAGGATTTTGTGGAAAAATTTTATAGAGGAAGGATTTTGTGAACACATTTTAAGGAGCAAAACTAAGGATAAGTATCACGGGCTTCAACTAAGGAGTACTAATAAATCAGGGGCAGTAATTATGTAAACATTAGTACAACAAAGCAGAGGAAGGTACCATACCTAAGCCAATAGACAAACAATGTTTCTTTCCAGATACAAGTACTACATGCATACAAACACAACATCCGAAAAACAACAACCAAACCTGCCCTACTGCAATCAAAAGACGACTACGAAGCCACTTCTCTGCGATGTAAGATCTTAATCCTATCCTGCCATAGTCTCCTATCTTGAGCCACGTCCTCCGTCAGCCAGAAAACTTTCAAGTCCTCTCTAATCACGCCGTCCAAAATCTTCTTTGGTCGCCCCCACCCTTTTTTCCATTCAGGAATGTTAATCCTCTCACATCTCCTCACTGGACCGTCTACACTCCTTCCTTTCACAGTGCCGAACCATCTAAGTCTTGCTTCTCTCATCTTATCATCGATAGGAACTACTTTAACTAAGTCCCTAATTACTCCACTACTCATTTTATCCATTCTCGTATAACTACAAATCCATCTAATTAACCTCATCTCTGCTACCATTAACTTTTGGACCTGTGTCTTTTGCATAGGCCATCCTCATCTTTGATACCGGTGGAAGTGTAGAAGTGTTTGGGATTGAAGTGGCTAGTAGAGCTTTTCAATACAAAAATATATACATATACATATATATATATACATATATATACATATATATA
>JACYFF010002017.1:22110268-22131397 GCA_017589665.1 Selenicereus undatus
ATATATGTATATATATAGTCCTTTTAGATGTTTCAATTATTGTATATTTTATTTTTTTTTGTAGATTAATTAAGCTAGGTAGTCTTTTTAGAGGTTTCAATTATTGTTTGTTTTATTTTTATTTATATATTATCTAAGCTAGGAAATGTTGCAAGGAAAATTATTCTGGGGATCAATTCGATTTGATCCCTTTCATAGAACAATTATTATGTTCAGACTAGTATTTGAGCCGCCTTATTCAGATCTTTGTATATCAATTCTTCTTATTATATTTTGTCGAATCCCATTCTGTTATTGGTTTGATTTTGCTCCACCTGCAAAAAAGTGTAACTTATTATTGTTTATCCATTTCAGGACAAAGGATCGTTAGTCAATAACGGCGTGCATCTCACACAAATTTGAAAGACGTACCTTCTCTTAGATGACTAAACTATAAATTTATGTTTTCGACAAATAAACAGCATAGCAATATGACCTAAATTATTCAATATCTATTCAAATTCGAACCGGAATAATCCTGTTATTGGCCACTTTGTGGGACCAAATAGTCGTTGATGTTTAAATTACTGGGTCCCCATTATCTTTTAAAATTACTATGTTGACAACCCCAAACTCATGACTTCATGCATATACGCTGACGTGGATCACTCATCCATTCGCAGAAAACATTAACTTCCCTGCTATTGATGCATGCGATGGATGGCTCTAAAAACATAAATAGTCACATGCGGAGGATCTCCTCATCCATTTTCTTCCATCCCCTCTCTTTTATGGCATTGCAAATTGCAGATGAAAGACACAGGGGGAGAGAGAGAGAGAGAGAGTATGTGTGTGGATGACTTGTGAATTCTATGAATAATATTCATAAACGATACAGTGGGGTCCCTGGCATTTGGCTGACGAAGCAACCTCATCTAGCCTGAAGTATGTGGCTGAAATGTGTACTACTTATACACAATTCTTATCATTCAAGCAACTATGATATTAGGCTCTATCCCGAAATGAATAATGGGGAATAGTACTATAGATTCTATCCACTCATAGATACAATACAAATTATTAAAGAGATTTTTTAAAAATTTGCATCGTTTATAGTTAGAGGGAAGATTGTAATTTCATAATCACTCTATCTAGCTATTGAAATTTGAAGTTATTAAAAAAATAGCATCAGTGGTAGACTAATTTATTATTTAATAGTAAAAGAAATTTATGAGAAAATTCTTGTAAAGACACGATGGGCTACTATGATATAGTTTAGTATACTTGAATTGAGTTTATGTCTTTCACTCAAAACCTCAATGTCCTTGAGCTGTAATATTCAAATAGTCAATGACCTTACCACTAATATTTAGAAAGTTTTCACTCATATAGTATAAGTATTTTTATTAATGAATTCTAAATAGAACATGTTCTAAACAATTGGACAGTGGGCACTGATTTTCGCGAAACTATATTAATTTCACATTGATATAATATGGCAACAACATATGTTAAGATAGACATCAAGGGAGGAGTTAATTGGAACCCTTTTCGAGCAGTCACTTGACTTGTGATCACTAAATGTTCAAATGTGGCAGTGACAATTTTCATTTTTAACACGTAATCTGCTTTTAGTGATAGCGCATTCAAAACCATCAATCCTACTTGAAGTAGCCCACATACAAACGTCTGCTTGAAAATTACGTTCCACGCACAGCAAAGCGGAAGGGCACATTAAAATTGGACAAGATTCATGGATTCTATTTTTTTTTTTAAATGACTTGTACCAATGAGACTGTAGTAGTTTTATGTTTTGTAATGTAGCAGTTGGTAGTATGACAGTGTTGCTGTATGACTGGTTCCAGCAAAGCAGAAGGGCACACCAATTCTATTTTTTTTAAAGGGAAAATTGCTAGCAGATGTTACTATAATTTTAACATTACTAAAAATTGTTGTTTTTCAATTAGGTGTTATGTTAACAGGACCGGCCGTCAACTTCTAAGTTGGCAACTTTATATTGGCCGTCAACTTCTAAGTTGGCAACTTTATATTGTAGACAATTTACTTAACTGCCCCAATGTTATGGCTCATTCCTTTAACTAGCAATTGACTCTTTCTTTCTCCTACTTATGACCTCTCTCTTCTACCCCATAAATTCAACCCCCTAAAAAATAAAATATGATTTTATTACATAATATATTGATAACAAAAATTAACCTTGCATGTTCCCATAATTGATCAATTAAGTTAAAAATAATTTTCAAAATACAACAAATACTTTCTTTGAAAAGATAATCGTCAATTTAAAAATAACAACTTAGAGTCAATTAAGTTTAACAAAATAAAAATGAATATCACATAATTGATCAATTGTTGTATGCTAAAATTAAATTTAGACTATTGAATGTAAGGCCTCAATAATTTTTTTTCAAAGACTTTTAATCAAGAAATTATCTTTTTCTCATATTTAATAAAAAATTAACTTTTCAAATATTTTGTTTTGAGTAAAGTATATGATGTAAACGTCAAGGGATTAAGCTTATGATCAAAGGAATGCAAAGAAACAAGCAAAGCCCTCACGGTTCTTCACTTAGTTTCAATGACCCCGAATCTGAAATGGAAGTGAGAGATAGAACTAAATTTGAATCTTCGATACAGAAACACCACCAAGACCAAGGTTAGGGCCCCTAAACTTGATTAAGATACAGAAATCACCACTTAAACAAGATTAGGACCAAGCTTGAAAACCACCTTAATCGACCTAGTTAAGGATAAGCAAGTTTAGTATTTTGATTTCAAGGAGAAAAGCTCTCTTTTCTCTCTTTCAATTCACGAAATCTAATTAACAAAATGAAAGAGTACAAGCAATATGGCCAAGCAAGCAAGCATGCAAGCTGCTCTAGCCTAGGGAGGGAGGTTTCTTCACAATTAGGAAACCTCTTAAACATGCTTAGTTCACGGTTTAAGCTAACCCCTGAGATACTAGGTAGTTTGCAGCCCTAATCCTTGCTAATTACAATCTTTAACTCTATTTTAACCAATCAGAATAAGAGCTTACATTATTATGAAGTAAATAAGCAAGCAAGTACATAAGCAAGCAAGTAGCTCCTAACATCTGAAGGAAAAAGGAAGAAAGCATCTTGTCTCCGGATCACTTTGCGGTTGTCCAATGGCTGAAGTTCTTCCTTTCTCTACTTGTTTTCCATTGGCTAGCTTGGTGGTTCTTCCATGATCGTGTTCAACTACCTTCTAGAAACCAAATCTTGCAGCTAGACTAGGATTGGACGTGGGTAAAGCTATCAACCACCAAATGCACCAATAAGGTGCAACCGGGCTGCTGCTCGCAGAATACAGGTTCTGATTGGAGGCCACGTTTCTTAGGAAAAGCGTGGCCATAACTCAGCTTGCCACACATGGTTGGAAAGCTTGAGAATTCCTCTGATACCTCTAGGTGGAATTACACCCTTTGGAGTTCATTTGCCCATTCAAAGGTTAGCAAGATTCAGACTGGTCCTTAATAGGCTCTAAATTGCACCATTTTGAAGATTGACCTGGTTCTTCATCTTCCACCTGATTTAAGTTGGTTTAATCACTTGGACCAGGTACCTAACATCTTGAGGACCCAAAATATGGAAAAATTTAGGATTAAACCTCATGGAGCCCTAAGTAATTAGAAACATAAAACCGGGCTTAAAAACTATTTTACCCCCATTTGCATCTATTTGTGCTTCTAGCAAAATGTAAGCCATATTTTGGACTTGGGACCTTGTTCTTGGACATTCTGGACTTGTTTGATCATGAACATGGTCTTGGCTTGGTAAGACTCCATCATCCTCCCCTTGTGGAAAAGATTTGATCCTCAAATCTGCTTGGGAGTCATCTAAATGGAATGGGTTCAAATGTGCCACATTGAACGTGGTTGAAACTCCATAATCTCCAGGCAAATCAACCTTGTATGCATTCTCATTTACTATCTCCAAGACCTCAAATGGACCTTCAGCTCTTGGCATTAACTTGTTCTTTCTTTTACAAGGAAATCTCTCCTTCCTTAAGTGAATCCATATTAGGTCTCCAGGTTGAAATACAATCTTTCTCCTATGCTTGTTGGCTTGGGCTTCATAAGATGCATTAGTCTTCTCAATTATGGCCTTTAACAACTCATGGAGCTTCTGAATTTCTTCTACTCTTGTTGCTGCATCCACACTTGGTTTCTGGTCTAAGGCCTATGGAGTAAGATCAATGGGACTTAGTGGATCAATCCCATACACCACCTTGAAAGGAGATAGACCAGTAGCCTTGCTAGGAGCTTTGTTGTATACAAACTCAGCATGGGGCAAGAGTAAATCCCAAGCTTTGGCATGAGGTTTAATCAAAGCTCCTAGGAGAGTACGTAAGGTTCGATTAGTCACCTTAGTTTGGCTGTCAATTTGGGGGTGGCAAGTGGTACTATACATCAACTTAGTACCAAGTTTCTTTCAAAGAGTAATCCAAAAAATGACTCAAAAACTTTATATCCTTATCAGAAACAATGGACTTAGGGATGCCATGTAATTTGGTTACCTCTTTAAAGTACAATTCTGCAATGTGTGTACCATCATTTGTCCTTTGGCAAGGTATGAAGTGTGCATCTTTGAGAATATATCCACCACCACAAAGATTGAATCCTTGCCCCTTTGGGTTCTAGGCAAACTCAAAATGAAATCCATACTTACATACACCCAAAGTAGAGTAGGTACGGGAAGAGGAGTGTATAAACCGTGGGGTAAGGTGTGACTCTTGGCTACTTGGCATGTTCCACACCTTCTTTGAATATCTTAAACATCTTTCTCCATCCCTAGCCAGTAATAATGTTCCCTTAAAAATGGTTAACGTCTTTGATTAACCAAAATGTCAAGCCAAGGAGCCACCATGAACTTCCTTTATTAGGAGCTCACGGGTGCTACACTTTGGAATACACAGTTGTATTCCCTTGAAAAGAAAACCATCTTGGATCAAGAAATCCCTCATGGGGTGTTTTAAGCACACAGAATAGAGATCCCCAAGGTCTTCATGATCAGGATATAAACTTTCAAGATGCTCAAAACCAAGAACAAGAGCATCCAATAGAAACAAAAGGAGATGCCTCCTTAATAATGCATAAGCACCTTGATTTAATCTTCTAGACTTGTGCTTGATAGTGAAGTGGAATGACTGAAGGAACTCAACCCATTTAGCATGGTGTGAGTTAAGCTTGTGCTGGCCTTCAATATACTTCAAAGATTCATGATCTGAATGCAATATGAACTCACTAGCCACTAAGTAATGGCTCCAATGCTCTAAACACCGAACAATAGCATAGAATTCCTTGTCATAAGTGGAGTATTTCCTTCTTGAATCACATAATTTCTCACTAAAGAAGGCTAATAGTTTACCTTCTTGAGTAAGAACACCACCAATTCCCACTCCAGATGCATCAGCGTCAACTTCAAAGACTTTCTCAAAGCACAGTAAGGCTAAAACAGGTGCTTGAGTTAGTCTTTTCTTCACTTCTTCAAAGACAGATTGTGCTTTGGGGGTCCATTTGAAGGATGTTCCCTTAAGCACCTTAGTCATGGGGGCCATTATAGGGATGAAGTTTTGAATAAACCTCCTGTAAAAGGAAGCTAATCCATGAAAGCTTCGAACATCATGAATGCTTTGTGGTTGAGGCCAAGACCAAATAGCTTCTAGTTTGCTCTCATCTGCCTTAATGCCTTCTCCAAAAATAATGTAACCTAAGAATGTAACTTCTTCAGTGAAAAAAGTACGTTTCTTAAGATTACCATACAACTTCTCACGTTCAAGGACAAGCATAACTTGATTTAGATGATTCTAATGTTCTTGCTCATCTCTTGAATAGACCAGAATGTCATCGAAGTAGACCACCACGAATTTGCCAATGAAAGGTTTGAATACTTGATTCATTAGCCTTATGAATGTACTAGGAGCATTAGAAAGACCAAAAGGCATGACAAGCCATTCATATAAACCTCCCTTGGTCTGGAATGTCATCTTCCATTCATCTCCCTCTCGGATTCTGATTTGGTAGTATCCACTTCTAGGATCAATATTTGAAAATACTTTTGGGCCATGTAACTCATCTAGCATATCTTTAAGTCTAGGTATGGAATACCTATACTTGATGGTGATTTTGTTTATGGCTCTGCTATCCACACACATTCGTTGGTTGCCATCCTTCTACGGAACCAACAAGGCAAGTACGACATATGGGCTTAAGGACTCACGTACACGCCCCTTTGACATCAACTCTTCGACTTGCCTTTGAATCTCCATGGTTTCCTTTGGGTTCAACCTATAAGCTAGCTTATTAGGAAGGATTGAACCAGGAATAAGACCAATGTGATATTGGATATCTCTTTTAAGAGGTAAACCCATGGGTATCTAATCAAGAAACAAGTGACAGAACTTTTGTATGAGTGATTTGGCAATTGGGTGAGTAGGCATGGGTATTTCTGCCTTGGATGTTTAGGATCCATTCTTTAAAAGCCTTGAATTCATGATATGAGGCCTTTAAAAGAGGTTCACTAAATGATAGCAAACAACCAGAATGATCAAGCTTCTTTGTGAGTTTGGTTTTGAGGAGTTCGGATGGTGATAATGGCTTTAAGGTAATCTTCTTTCCTCCCTTACAAAAGGAATATGTATTCTGAAAACCATCATGCATTACCTTCATGTCATACAACCATGGTCTGCCTAGTAAAACATGGCATGCATCCATGGGTGTAACGTCACACCAAAGCTCACCTTGGTAACTCTTACCAATGGACAAGGAAATGAGGCACCGAGAGTTAACTTGTAGTCCCTTGCTTTGGTTTAGCCATTGAATGTTGTAAGGATGGGGATGGGTCATAGCTTGCAAGCCTAGTTTCTCAATCATACTAAGAGAAACCACATTAGCCGAGCTCCCACCATCAATGATAAAAGAACAAACCTTGTCTTGAACCGTGCATCTTGTATGAAAGATGTTCTCTCTTTACTCATCTTTAGCTCCTTTCTGGCCGGTTAAGACTCTTCTTAAAAGCAACATTTCACCCTCATCAGCTTCTTTTCCAAGCTCCTCTAGGTTTTCCTCAAGGTTTTCTTCACTTTCACCTTCAATTTCCTCCTCTTTGTCCTATTCATCCACGACTCTCCATTTGGCTAAAGTGATCACCTTTCGGTTTGGACAGTCCGACGCAATGTGCCCTAGCCCTTGGCACTTGAAACATCTTCTTGTGCTCATATGATGGGGATTAGGTTTGGTTGGAGGAGGTTGGCTCTTTTGAGGAGTTGGGGTTCTTTCTGGATTGGAGGGAAAAGGATTTGTAAGCTTAGGAGGTGGATTAGAACTCCCTTTGTTAAAGGGTGTGTTCCGGATTAAGGGCTTAGAATTCTGAGGTTTAAAGGGTTGTTTAGCTTTCTTTTCTTGTTCCACTTTGTGAGCTAGCACGCAAACCTCATCAAAAGAAGTATATGCTTATACTTCAACAACATTATAATACTTAGGATCAAGTCCTCCCAAGTATCTAACTATTGTTTGTTCTTTTGGTTCTTGTAGATCACATTTAATCACAAGCTTTTCGAACTCTCTTGTATATTCTTCAACACTCAGATTTCCTTGGTTTAGATTATGAAGTTGAGAATAGCAATCTTGTACATAAGTAGGAGGAAGAAACCCAACTTTTAGCTTAGATTTCATCTTTTTCAAGTTTTGATTTTGAACTTCTGTTCTCTAACTCTTTTAGCACACAAGTTAGTCCACCAAAGAGAAGCATACTTACATAGTTTCAAGGTCACTAACTTCACTTTCTTATCTTTAGGAACGTCCTTGCACTCAAATACTCTTTCTGCCGTGTGTAACCAATCCAAGAACTCTTCTGGATCAAGCTTGCCTTCATATTCTGGAATTTCAACTCTAAAATCATTGGAGTTTGCTTGCATCTGTGGGTCTGGCCTAGCCATTCTTACTAGTTTATCCTCACTAGATGAATCAAGAGTATGGCTAAGCACTTGTTCTTGCATCCTTCATTTTGATTGGAGAGGTTCTTCACACATCTTCTGCTTTTGCTTCAAAAAAGTACTCAACTATTTACGTAGGTACTCATTGTGAGCCTTCAACTCTTGATTAGAACTCTTGATTTCTTGATTAGAAGTAGTAATCTCATGATTACTCTTCAAACTAACATCAAGTTTCTCTTCTAAACTTGAACTAGTACTCATGATGCAACGAGTTTGAGGGTAGAACAGAAATGGAGTTTGTGTTTAGGAAATGTATTTAGGGATGAATCTGGAAGTGTGGGGAGTATACTAGGCCAAGTAGAAACTCAACTCTAATACCAGCCCCCAAATTAAACATGTTTTACTGCTTGTATTTTCCATAATAAGTCCCTTAATTATAATTTAGACAACCCAATGATATGGGCATTACCGCCGTCCACAAGGACAAGACTTGAAACATGAGTGCTATAAATAACATAGTTAAGCATAGCTTCAATCATACACATATAATTGTTTTAACTTAAAGTGAATTGCAAAGTGGGCCCAATCAGTGTTTCAATTATCATTTAACAATTTAGGAATGCATGTACTGGGTTTCGACTCACAGTTCAAAATGTTTTCATGTTTTGTTTTAGACAAATGCTCAGAGAATCGGCTTCATGATAGTATCGTCTTCATGATAGTAAACCAGCAGAAGAGAGTAAGTTGAGCAAGGGAATTTGGATGGATCAACACTAACACAGTGTATGCATATTTTTAGAGCTCTATATTGAAATCTTCAGTGGACGGAGATGCAGATTACATGGTGAATTGTTTTTACTATGGTGTAAAAACCTTATATTGGTTAACAATTGATTATATATGGATTGATTAGATGTGTATATGTATGATTGAAGCTATGCTTAACTATGTTATTTATACCACTCATGTTTCAAGCCTTATCTTTTTGGACGGCGATAATGCCCCTATCCTTGGGTCATCTAGATTATAATTACGGGACTTATTAAAGAAAATACAAGCAGTGAAACATGTTTAATTTGGGGGCGTTACAGATTTGGTATCAGAGCTAGGTTGAGATTTTCTTGATGGGATATGGAGTATGGAGAGTAGAGTTAGGAGACCGAGAAAATTGATTATTGGGGGATTATTATGATATCATTGGAGATTTGTGACAATAGTAATGTCTACTTATCTCTCACATATTCTACTTGTATATTCTTCTTTGTCAGATGGATCCATACAATATGTATATAGTTTGATCTCAAGTATCAGATTCGAGGGTGATTTTGAACAACAAGTTAAAGGTGCCTCCAATGCATTTAGGTAAGTATGGCCATATTGTCCAGAAGTCGCTGGGTATGGCCATATGAGCCACCTAACTTAATGGTATGTTGTCCTTTTAGCTAAAATTGTTTATTTTTGGGATGTAAACTCTTGTACTCCGGGTGTGTGGCCCGTAGAGTTGTGGTCTCCGGTGTGTAGCCAGTGAGCTTGCTTTGATATCCATTTGTACTTCTAGTCAATACAGGGGATTTGATGTAAGGCTTTAAGCCTAGAAAAATGGCCAATTGATAGGCGAAACTCTATCCGTTTCGCCCTAGGAATTTAAGAAACACTAACACTCCTAGCCCTAGGGTTGGGGGCTATTATAGATGTGTCCTATGAAGGGCCCTTGACTCATTTTTTTTAAGGTTAAATGCATAGGGAAAACTAAGTATGGGCATAATACACAAGTTCAATCAACTTGACAGTTTTGATCAATGCACAAGGACCGACCTTGAAGTAACTTTTGTCCATGATCAATATGATTTACGCAGGGGTTTTCCATCCCAATTTTGAGGTTAAGGAGATATCTTTCATATGAAACAAGCTTCACGTGGATTGGAGGTCATTTGATTATTCAAATAGACAAATCAAAGTCTGCAAACTGGGTGAAATCCTAATGCACAAGGCCTAAGTTTAGCTCACTTGCCGCTTATGCATTCCATCAGATAGGGATGTTTTGGTTAGTCTATGTCAACGTACAGAAATTAAGCTTTCCATTGACCCATGTTACAGCACATTTGGAGGCCAGTGGTCAATAAAATTCAGCCTAGAAGTCTAATGGTACAGACTGTTCAAGTCAGTGGATACGTACAACTTTGAGCTGATATTTCGTCATCATATGGGTGTCATTTTGTGCGTTTCTTGGATCCAAGTGGAAATTAATTCAATATGCTTCATTGATTGCAGATATTTTCTTCTATAACTCACGAATTTCATCTAAGCAAACTATAGGGGGGTTCTTGATGTAGTATCCCCTGAATTGTAGGATTTTGGAAAGGCTTATTCTGTTATACATAAGTTTTGAAACCATTGACTACCAACCATTCCATATAAGAGAAACCAAGGACACTTTAGAGAGAGATTTTGCTTCAATTCACTGTAATTCAAGACTTACTTAAATTGCCTAAACTCCTGCAAGCAGTCCATTGACTCCACCTCAATATGTGAAGTAGGCATTACTCTTAAAAATATTTCACTGCACTTTCTGGTAACATACCATTTACCATTGCCTTTGTTGGATTATCAACATCAACCGTCAGGATATTATCACTTTGACTAGGGGCTTTTTGTCTTCATGGCATCTTCCCATCCAATTGCATCATCATTCACTCTCATGTTACATCTTCATCAGTTCTGGTCACCTTTTCCTGTTTTTAAGACCCCAATTGCTGCTAGTAGCTGGATATGATTGGGTTGCACCCATGTCAATAGATGATAATTTTGTAGCACGCCTGAACAGAAGGTAGATCTCAACTAAGCTTTGTATAGCGGTTGATTGTTGTCTAACTTGTGGAATCCACTGCTAAGGGGAACGCAATGTGTCTACCTTTTTGGCTGATTCAATCTAAGTTTCCTTCGGAAGATCATTTGCATAAAGCTTAAGTTTGACAATTAAAATTTTTGTCATGCATTTGGATTACATCAGTGAGAAATTTTGATGGGTTACTGCCCATTGGAAAAACGCCTTTAGCTAATTCAGACTAAAGAACTCTAGAGTGGAAAGTATGACCCAGTGGAACCTGAAGAATGGATTCGAGGAATGGAGAAAATTTTCACTGTAGTAAAGGTTCCAAGGGATCAAAAGGTGAACATTGGAACATTTTATCTAACTGGTGAAACGATATTTGGTGGAACATTGTTAAGAATAAGCTCTAGGGCCTGACTTCACTTGGAGCAGATTTGTGGAAGAACTAACTACACCGTTTTGGATTACCAAGTGGGAACTAATAAATGCATGTGGTGCGTTAGTCTAGAGCACCTCATTGCTGCCTGTTCCTGAAGATTGAAGGCTATAGACAAGGGCTCCCACTTTCAAGGCCTGCAGCTGCATGAAGGGCTTATATGTTGAGTAAGAAAGAAGCCGCCACCTTTGGTACAGTAGTTACGGGAAATCTCTTTCAATTTTAAAGCCATTTTGTGTATTGATTGATTCTGTTGTCGCTAATTCATTTATATACACACAATCCGCCATGCAAGTGAACCTTGAGAAGAAGGAGGCAGAAACCAATTACGAACTCAAATTACCCAATAACTCTAAAGTTTAGTGTCCTATCTGTTTTAAATTTGTCCCAATTACTATTGGTGGGATAGTATTCCCTGGAATTCTGATTCAATTTGACTCGTCAGACTATGATATCATTCTGGAAATGAGCTGGTTGTCCACTTATGAGGTCAAGATAGATTGTGGGGACCCTAAGGTTATTTCAAGAGATGAACAAGGGAGAGAAATCTGTTTCATGGCCACAGAAAGGAAAAACCTTGTCCTTTAAATTCTGTTATGGAAACCAGTGAGCTCTTATGTCAAGGATATGTTGTGTATTGGTGTTATGCTATTAACATTCATCCTAAGGAAGGAAAAAGCAGAAAATATCCCTGTAGTTTGTGAATTTAGAGATGTTTTCTGTAAAATTTACTAGGACCGCCCCGTAAAGAAAAAAAAGTGATTTTGAGATTGACTTAATCCCTAGTGCCTAACCTATCTCCAAAACCCCATAACGTATGGTCCCACTTGAGCTTACAGAACTGAACATTCAGTTAAAGGAGTTATCACAGAAGGGATTTATCAGACCATCCAAGTGTGCCACCATGGGGTGCCCAGTTCTATTTGTAAAGAAGAAGAATGGAACCCTGTGGTCATGTATTGATTACAGAGAATCTTCTCCAAGATTGCTTTGCGGTCAGGGTACCTTCAACTTAGGATTAAACTTCAAAACAACCCCAAGACTGCACTAAGGACCATGTTTGGGTCACTATGAATTCATTGTGATGCCTTTTGGCCTAATCAATGGCCCCGCGGCCTTTACGAATCCTATGAATGGGTTTCATACCATATCTAGACAAGTTGTGGGGGTGTATATAAAAGATGTCTTCAAATACTCCAAGGATAGAGATGAGTATACTATTTATTTGAGGACAGTGTTGCAGACCTTGAAAGAACATCAATTACATAGCAAATACAAGAAGTGTGAGCATTGGTATTTTTGGAACATATGGTTTCAAAGGAAAAGATCAAATTGTTTTGCATAAGGAGAAAGCGGTTACAAAGTGTCCAAAACCCACCAATGCACTAAGACTGGAAACTTTTTGGGTTTTAGCACGACATTATCACGTTTCAGGGAGGATTTGTCAAATATTGTCTTCCCTAACTAATTTGTTGAAGCAAGCCACAAAGTTAGCAAGAAGATTCGGTGGTACCTTAGCCCTCCTGACAGTTCAAGTCTTATGAGGGGGAAAAAAAAGAGCACCTCACCCATAACCCAAGACTAGCAGTTGTGGTTTTGCACTGAGAATTTGAAAACATTACTTATAAGGAGTACCTTGTGAGATTTATACTGATCATCAAAGTTTGAAGTATATCTTCACTCGGAAGGAGCTCAATCTGAGACAAAGGCATTGATTAGAATTGCTTAAAGATGACCACTTGCAGATCCAATGTCAACAAAAAAAAAAAAAAATATTGTGACAGATGCCTTGAATAAGAAGGCACAACATACCTTGGTTACTATAGTGATTACTCAGTTGAATCTCTTAAGAGAGCTTGAGGACTTGGGCATTCAATTAGTGTCGCACAGGAAGGAGAATGTTCAATTGTCGGCACTTACCTTACAGCCCTCCCTCATGGAGGAAACTAGAGTGGATCAGGATAGTAATCCTGAGCTCCAAAGAATAAAACAAAATCTTAAGAAAGGGATTCAATTTCAATGGACTTTATTCTAGGTTTCCCTCAGATATAGTGTCTGATAGAGATAAGAGATTTCAAGCCTATTTTGGTAAGCACTTCAAAGAGCCTTTGGAACTAGATTGAATTTTAGCAGTTCTGATCATCATGAGACGAATGGGCAAGCACTTAAAAATATCAATGGGTTCGGCTCTTCTAAGTTGGGGCCTGTAGTACTTCACGACCTATAACCAACATTTGCAATTAAGGAAAGCACGGAACTCCCAGCAGTCGGTGTTGTGATAGTACTAGCAGAGAAATCTACATGAAACATCAGGATACAATGACGGCAGACATTGACAATAAATCATCTTATGGGTCATGAAGATCTTCTCTAGCGTTTAATAAGGTGACACATGTCACAAGATTCATGAAAATATCCTATAGAAAGTGATAGAAACTCTACGTTGATAAAAGAAGGAGGTTCCTGGACTTTCATGTATATAGCAAGGTTTTTCATAAAGTTTCATCAATTAAGGGTGTAAGGAGGTTGAACTGCAACTAAATTGCGGTCAAGATCTTTTAGGCCATGTTAGTTTATTGAAAGGCCGAATTGCATAGCTTGTCTACCGAATCTGCCTATATAACTCAAACACGTACATAACGTGTTCCTTACCTCACAACTCGGGCAGTACATTTCATATGCAGATCACGCTATCATAATCAAACCCATTGCCGTCATTGAGGGTCTTGTATTTCACGAGCACCCAGTCCAGATACTAGATCACAAGATTAAGTAGTTAAGCATCAAGCAGATCTTTCTAATCAAATTACTTTGTCATGGAGTTCTCTCCATTCCCTTTGATTTAAAAGAATCAAATCAATTAGGAAAGTTTATTATGCTGGTTAAAGGATGAATAATTCATCCAAGTTTTGTTTAAGCTTTGAAACTGCAGGGCAAAGGGTTCATTCCAGCATTAACTCGTTTTTGTGTGCAAAATTCAACAAGCATCTTCAAGGTTTAAGTCTGATATTTTTTTTATGGATTTGAAGTATAAGACGTCATCTTTCCAACAAATCAAGTTGCATCCAATTTGGACTTCATTTGGTCATTCAAATAAGCAATTAAACCCAAGGTGTCAAAACTGCCCAGCAGAACCAGAATAAGCATGGTTTTGATTAGCTTATAACTTAAGCTATACGATGGCTTAAGTCTTCAAATTATACATTTTTGGAATCCTCATGATGTCTACTTTCAGCTCCAAGCATTAGTTTTCAATCATACCCACAAGAGGATGAGAGATCAAGGACTTTTCCCAAACCGGTTAGATTAGGCCCTAATATGCGCGATAAAATGTTTAAGCCTAATTACCTTACTTAAACATATCATAACCTTGATTTCTTTGTTGGGGGGGGGGGGGTTATACACGTCCCAAAATGACCCCCATGGCCTGAAAACCGAATCATCATCACTTTTCATCAGCTTAAAGATTGCACAAAAACCAGCCAGAAACTGCCCCAAGAACCCGGTTCACATAGTCGGTTTATTTTTGCCCTCACCGGTGGGTTTCCTTCACTTCACTAGATTGAGCACCCTTGTCTAGACTTAGCACACATCCCAAATCATCAAATGATGGCTGCAACCTAGAGAAGAATGACCAATAGGAGAGGAGTTGCAAAAGAAGTTGTCCTTGCTTCCTATTGGCTAGTCGTAAAGGGGATTGCAATTTTCGGCTATGGAAAATGCACTCTAGTATTTTGCTGGTTGTATTAGAGCTTAAGCAAAGGTTAAGTGATGTATAATAAGCTTAGGCATAGTTTTACTTCATGTTTTGATGCAATAGATTAGCTAAGTATTGCTAGTGATTGTAATAAGTGCAAACCGGTTGTAATTAGCATCTTAACACCTTTCCTAACTAGTAAGGAAAAGGGAGGTGCTTGCTTGCTTGCTTACTTAATAGCTTGGCCATTTTGCTACCTATTTAAAGGCACCCCACATCCCTTTGTAGGTATATAGCTTTATTGAATGAGAAAATCAGTTTGAGAGCTTGTGCTTTCTTTTTATCAAATTCTTGTTTGTTTATCCTTAAGTAGGCCAATTAAGGTGGTGTTTAAGTGAGTCGTAACTTTGATTAAGTGGTGATATCTGTATCTTAATCATAGTTAAGGACCCTAAACTTGAGTTTGATGTTGTTTCTGTATCCAAACACCAAGTTTAGTTCTATCCATTTGATGCTATACTCAAGGATTTCAAAGTGAGTTAATGAGTTTGCTAGCTTTAATTTTAAGTTAGTAAATCTTAACTTTGATTCTTCTTCCCATTCCACACATCCATAACCCTTCCTACATCCATGTCCATGCATAATCCAAGCTAAAGCTACTCCCTTTGGCTTAGCTTTCCACCCAAACTTCCAGACACCTCCAACCGTGCAAAATAGAACTTCACGGTTTCACCAAACCAAAAAGTGGCACGGCATACCCGTGCCTATAGGCACGACTGTGCCACCTTAAGTTCGTGAAGTTTTCCCTTTTGGCTTCATGTTCTTGGTGGTTTATAGCTTAGGTCCTTCCCTCCCTTGTGTTATACATCAATTCATGTCAAAGATCCTTTGCTTTCTCACTTAGAATCACTTGACTCTAGGTTCCATTCCTCCCTCACATGTTTGATGCCTCACAACCATCATATTATGTTCTCACTTTCCCTTGTTTCCCCTTGATTGTGTCTACCTTTGGTTGTAAGCTTGCACTCTTAAATTGAGTCAGAGCTAAGGTTGTCGGTAGATACATCATATTTGGTATCAGAACTTGGCTTCTCCTAGGCCTGGTACATCCTCCATACTTCCACAAGTTGTTCCCCTCAAAACACAGACCTGTTCCTAACACTTACTTCAAACATGACTTCTCCCAGCATGTCATTAGAAGAGAGAATTGATGCTATCTTGAAGAACAATCATGAGATTACTTCTTCTAATCAAGAGTTGAAGAGTTCAAACCAGGAGTTGAAAGCTCAAAATGAATACCTACGCAAACAGTTAGGTATTTATCTCAAGCAAAAGCAAAAGATGTGTGAAGAGCCCATCCAATCAGAACCACAAAGACAAGAGCAAGTGTTTAGCCATACTCTTGATTCATCTAGTGAAGATGAACCATTGAGAATGACTAGGCAAAGCCCACGGATTGAAGCTAATGCAAATGATTTCAAGATTAAAATTCCATAATTCGAAGGCAAGCTTGATCCTGAAGATTTCTTGGATTGGTTACACACAGTTGAAAGGATTTTTGAGTACAAGGACATCTCAGAAGACAAGAAGGTAAAGCTAGTTGCTTTAAGACTTCGAAAATATGCTTCTCTTTAGTGGACTAACTTGTGTGCCAAAAGAGTAAGAGAAAGGAAGTCCAAAATCAAAACTTGGGAAAAGATGAAATCAAAGCTCAAGGCTAGATTTCTTCCTCCTACCTATGTTTAAGATTGCTACTCTCAAATCCATCACTTGAACTAAGGTAACTTGAGTGTAGAAGAGTACACTCGTGAATTTGAGAAGCTTGTGATTAAGTGTGACTTGCATGAACCAAAAGAACAAACTATTGTTAGGTAACTAGGAGGTCTCGACCCTAGGTATGCTAATATTGTTGATTTGCAAGCTTACTCTTCTTTTGATGAAGTATGTGTGTTAGCTCATAAGGTGGAGTAGCAAAGGAAGACCAAACAGCTCCCAAAGCATGACAATCCAAAACCCTCCCCACAAGAGCAAACCTTAAACAAGGGGAGTTCTTCCTCCACCCTTCAACCCACGGCATCCACTTCCCCAACTCCACAAAAAAGCCAAACTCCACTAAAGAACCTATTCCCACAATCCAAACAAAGACCCCTTCCTAAAGGAATTCCAAAATGTTTTAAGTGCCAAGGAGCTGGTCACTTAGCATCCAAATGTCCAAACCGAAGGTATGTTACCTTAGCTTAATGGAAGGCCACATAAGAGGTTCAATTAGAAAAGGAATTTGAAGACCATGATGGAGATGCACTTGAAGAAGTCATGGTAGAAGCCGATGAAGGAGACATGTTGACCATAGACACTCACCACCCACCAAAAGGTAAAGAGAATCGAAGTATTCTTTTCCTATCTCTTGGTGAACCATCAACCAATTTCCCCACTCCACCCACACCCAAAGCACTCTATCCAAAATTCTGTTAAATGAATTCAAAACCATCACCTATAACTCCTAATCTTGCATTAAGAGTAAGTGAGGACGTGGTTCATGGCATGTTCAAAGAGTCCCTTACATCCCCCATTCAAATCAGCAAGGGACATGAAGAGAAAAGAGCCTCCAAGATCAAGGGCAAGTTATTTACATGGTTGATTCTTTTTCAGTCATCCAATGAAGAAAGAAGAGGACGTAATTACCTAAGTTGATTTGAGGACAAATCTTTTCAAAAAGGGGAGGATGATAGAGTTTTCTCCATGCCCTTTGATTTAAAAGAATCAAATCAACTAGGAAAGTTTATTATGCTAGTTAAAGGATGAATAATTCATCCAAGTTTTGTTTAAGCTTTGAAACTGCAGGGCAAAGGGTTCATTCCAGCACTAACCCGTTTTTGTGTGCAAAATTCAACAAGCATCTTCAAGGTTTAAGTCTGATATTTTTTTATGGATTTGAATTTAAAGATGTCAGCTTTCCAACAAATCAAGTTGCATCCAATTTGGACTTCATTTGGTCGCTCAAATCAGCAATTAAACCCAAGGTGTCAAAACTGCCCAGCAGGACCAGAATAAGCACGGTTTTGATTAGCTTATAACTTAAGCTATCTGATGGATTAAGTCTTCAAATTATACATTTTTGGAATCCTCATGATGTCTAATTTCAGGTCCAAGAATTATTTTTCAATCATACCCACAAGAGGATGAGAGATCAAGGACTTTTCCCAAACCGGTCATATTAGGCCCTAATTTGCACGGTAAAATGTTTAAGCCTAATTACCTTACTTAAACATATCATAACCTTGATTTCTTTGTTGGGGGGGGGGGGGTTATACACGTCCCAAAATGACCCCCATGGCCTGAAAACCGAATCATCATCACTTTTCATCAACTTAAAGATTGCACAAAAACCGGCCAGAAAGTGTCCCAAGAACCCGGTTCACATAGCCGGTTTATTTTTTCCCTCACCGGTGGGTTTCCTTCACTTCAGCAGATTAAGAACCCTTCTCTAGACTTTGCACACAGCCCAAAGCATCAAATGATGGCTGCAACCTAGAGAAGAACAACCAGTAGGAGAGGAGCTGCAAAAGAAGTTGTCCCTTGCTTCCTATTGGCTAGCCATAAAGGGGATTGCACTTTTCGGCTATGGCACATGCATTCTAGTCTTGTGCTAGTTGTATTAGAGCTTAAACAAAGGTTAAGTGATTTATAATAAGCTTAGGCATAGTTTTACTTCATGTTTTGATGTAATAGATTAGCTAAGTATTGCTAGTGATTGTAATAAGTGCAAACCGGTTGTAATTAGCATCTTAACACCTTTCCTAACTAGTTAGGAAAAGGGAGGTGCTTGCTTGCTTGCTTACTTAATAGCTTGGCCATTTTGCTACCTATTTAAAGGCACCCCACGGCCCTTTGTAGATATATATAGCTTTATTGAATGAGAAAATCAGTTTGAGAGCTTGTGCTTTCTTTCTATCAAATTCTTGCTTACTTATCCTTAATTAGACCAATTAAGGTGGTGTTCAAGTGAGTCTTTTGATTAAGTGGGGATATTTGTATCTTAATCATAGTTAAGGGCCCTAAACTTGAGTTTGGTGGTGTTTCTGTATCCAAACACCAAGTTTAGTTCCATCCATTTGATGCTATACTCAAGGATTTCAAAGTGAGTTAATGAGTTTGCTAGCTTTAATTTTAAGTTATTAAATCTTAACTTTGATTCTTCTTCCCATTCCACACATCCATAACCCTTCCTACATCCATGTCCATGCATAACCCAAGCTAAAGCTACTCCCTTTGACTTAGCTTTCCACCCAAACTTCCAAACACCTCCAACCGTGTAAAATAGAACTTCACGGTTTCACCAAACCAAAACGTGGCACGGCATACCTGTGCCTATAGGCACGATTGTGCCACCTTAAGTTCGTGAAGTTTTTCCTTTTGGCTTCATGTGCTTGTTGGTTTATAGCTTGGGTCCTTCCCTCCCTTGTGTTATACATCAATTCATGTCAAAGATCCTTTGCTTTCTCACTTAGAATCACTTGATTCTAGGTTCCATTCCTCCCTCACATGTTTGATGGCTCACAACCATCATATTATGTTCTCACTTTCCCTTGTTTCCCCTTGATTGTGTCTACCTTTGGTTGTAAGCTTGCACTCTTAAATTGAGTCATAGCTAAGGCCGTCGGTAGATACATCACTTTGAGCAACTCATACCTCCTCAGAAGCTACTTGGGAAGTGTAGCAAGAAGTGTAAGCAAAATACCCATACTTATTTGAGGTAACCTTGCATGTGTTGGCAAAGTTTATAAGTTTCGAGGACGAAACTCTTTAAGGGAGGAACGTTGTAATAACCCGACCCTAAATCATGTTGATTTATTTGATTAAGTCATGTAATTTATTTTTCACATTCATTTATCTCATTTAATTATCCCAGTTGGGAGAATTCATTTTGGGCCGCACTTTACAATTCAAGTTTCATTTACCAGACAATTTCAGAAAAATTGATAGCAAGCCTCGAAAATTATAGTTTAAAATTAAATCATTTTTCATAACATTTCAAAACTTTAAGTTCGGGCAACGAAAAATTTATCTTACTCGGTTTAATTTTCTTTTCTAACCCGAACTCATTTAAGGCCAATTTTGGCCCAACAAGCTCGTAATCCATTTGTTTAGCTAATTACCATCATTAAACCCTAACTATAATTAGCAAAGATATTAGTTTGGAGGGGGGGTTAAATTTCAGCCAAGTGTTTTACTTCATTTTGAACCAAGTAAACTTTCAAGGCTTCTTCTTTTCTACCTCTTCTTTCTCTCTCTAGTCGTGCCCCCCTCCTTGGTTGCTCTTCCCCCATCCTGTCGCCACTGTTCTGGTGGTTTCCGGCCATCAGCCACCACCAGGACAGCCACCATGTACCACCACCTGATCAGCCCCAACCATCATCCACACCCCACCCCCTCAAGCATTCAAGCACCACTTGGACTCTTTTCTTTCAAGCATCAAGTGAGTAAGTTTGTGTTGGTTTTGATTATTGATTATGTTGGATTTGTTTATGAATCATGTTGTTTTGATGCAATCAAGAGTTATTTTCATGTTTTATTGGTTGGATCATCTTGAAAGAAAGAAAAGATGGAGGGTGTTCATGTTCATGCAAGTTTAGGGTGTGATGATGGATTTTGATTGTTTTAAATGATTTTTTGTGATCTTTGACATTGGTAATGAATATCAAGATATTTATGCTGATTTACATAAGCTAAAGAGTGATTTTAGTGGGTGGTTATGTGAAGAAAAGATTGAAAAATGTGATTATTGAGCTGTAAACAGACCTGGAACGGGGAATTTCGGGAGAACACTGGTATTAATTGGCACATCAAAAAAACATGAATTTTGGTGTAGTGTTATCTTGATGATTTTGATTTCAATAGGCTCTGGAATTACTCAATTTCAAGTTGTGTGGACAAAGTTATGACCAATTTATTGAAGACTGCGCAGAATACATCGAAACTAGGAGCATTTGTGAACAAGGGACTTTACGGAAAACCTGGTATTGATTGGGTCATTAAAAAATTGTGATTTTTGGTATGTTCATAGATTAATGAGCTATCTTTAAAATTCCTTTTGAATCACCTTAATCCAAGCTCTGTGAAAAAAAGTTATGGTCGTTTTGCTATGACTGCGCAGATTAGACTAAAGTTGTGCACGGTTGTGTTCTAGCCCAATTTTAGGGACCTTACCAT
>JACYFF010002017.1:22141397-22155054 GCA_017589665.1 Selenicereus undatus
TATATATATATATATATATATATATATATATATATACATATGTGCGTCTCGATGTAGGTGCGTACCTAAGAATCTCTCTCTATATATATATATAGTCCTTGTAGAGGTTTCAGTTATTGTATGTTTTATGTTTATTTATAGATTAATTGAGCTAGGAAATGTTACAAGGAAAAGGTTTCTGGAGATCAATTTGATTTGATTCCTTTCATAGAACAATTAATATGTTCTGACTAGAATTTGAGCAGCCTTATTCAGATCTCTGTATATCAGTTCTTCTTATTATATTTTTTCGAATCCCATTCTGTTATTGGTTTGATTTTGCTCCGCTTGCAAAAAAGTATTAACTCATTAATGTTTATCCGTTTCAGGACAAAGTATCGTTAGTCAATAACGGCGTGGATCTCACACAAATTTGAAAGATGTACCTTCTCTTAGATGACTAAACTATAAATTCATGTTTTCAGCGAATAAACAGCATAGCAACATGACATAAATTATTCAATATGCATTCAAATGCGGACCGGAATAATCCTGTTATTGGCCACTTTGTGGGACCAAATAGTCGTTGATGTTTAAATTACGGGGTCCCCATTATCTTTTAAAATTACTATGTTGACATCCCCAAACTCATGACTTCATGCATTTACGCTGACATGGATCACTTATCCATTCACAGAAAACATTAAACCCCTTACTATTGATGCATGCGATGGATGGCTCTAAAAACATAAATAGTCACATGCGGAGGATCTCCTCATCCATTTTCTTCCTTCCCCTCTCTTTTATGGCTTCGCAAATTGCAGATGCCTGAAGACACAGAGAGAGAGAGAGAGAGAGAGTATGAATGACTTGTCAGTTCTGTGAATAATATTCATAAAGGATACAGTGGGGTCCCTAGCATTTGGCTGACGAAGCAACCTCATCGGGCCTTAAGTATGTGGCTAAAATATGTACTACTTATACACAATTCTTATCATTCAAGCGACTATGGTATTTGGCTCTATCTAGAAATGAATAATGGGGATTGGTTCTATAGATTCTATCCACTCATAGATACATTACAAATTATTAAAGAGATTTTTTAAAAAATTTGCATCATTTATAGTTAGAGGGAAGATTGTAATTTCATAATTGATCTCTCTAGCTATTGAAATTTGAAGTTATTAAAAAAAATAGCATTAGTGGTAGACTAATTTATTATTTAATAATAAAAGAAATTTATGAGAAAATTCTTGTAAAGACATGATGGGCTACTGTGATATAGGCTCTGTTCTTTTCGTAGTTTAATGAACCCAACACACTCATTCTCACTTTTACTCACTCCTTCCCCCCATTTCCCACATCTTCTCACACTTTAAAAAAAATGTCACACCTTCTCACTCATTCCCACTCTCATCCACTTTCACCCACGCCTCACTCCTACATATAACTATTATTTTTTCTATTTTGAAAGCTTTTATAATTTATGTAATTGTGTGTATTAATAATCTGATAATAATTATGATAAATTTTATTTATTTTTCGGATGTTATGGGTATATTTGTTAGTCGTGGAGGAAATTATAAATGACGTAATTTTTGTGATATATATTGAAAAAATTATTTTTTTCTGCCTTGTTAAGAAAATATTAGTTTTTTTATGACTAATAGATATTTTGGGTTTGATTCTGTATACGAAGAAGATGCTTAAATTTTATTTTATTTTTTTGCATTGGTTACGAAATATTTGTTATATGTATTATACGTGTATTTTGAGTAGATATTTTTTCCGTGTGCGTTAGTAACAAAATATTGAAAGCTCTTTACACAAATTGCAGGTGATTTTTCGTGTGCTGAGCACCTGTTCTTTTCATTGAGAAATATGGGCTGCTAAATTGGTGAAGTTGGTTAAGGCTGGTAGAAATAGGTTAAAGTAGGTTGAAGTGGGTATTTTTTTGCTGAAGTGCGTTACAATAAGTTGAAGTAGGTATTTTTTTGTTGAAGTGAGTTGAAGTGGGTTGAAGTGGGTATTTTTTTTGTTAAAGTGTATTGAAGTGGGCTGAAATAGGTTGAAATGGGTTGAAGTTGGCTGATTTTTTTTTTTTTTTGTATGATGGGTAGAAACTGGTAAATAGGTTGAAGTGAATTGAAGTTGGTTGAAGTGAGTATTTTTTTTTGTTGAAATAGGTTGAAAGGAGTTGAAGTTGGTTGAAGTGTTTGTATGATGGGTAGAAATTGGTAAATAGGTTGAAGTTGGTTATTGAAGTGAGTTATTTTTTGTTGAAATAGGTTCAAAGGAGTTGAAGTTGGTTGAAGTTGGTTGAAGTGGTTCAAGTAGGTTGAAATGAGTTGAAGGTGGTTGAAGTTGGCTGAATTTTTTTTTTTTTTTTTTGTATAATGGATAGAAGTTGGTTAAAATAATAGGAAATAGGTTGAAGTTGGTTGAAGTGAGCTCAAGTGGGTTGAAGTGGGTTGAAAGGAGTTGAAGTAGGTTGAAGTTGATATTTTTTTGTCGAATTGAGTTGAAGTTGGTTGAATTTTTTTTTTATATGATGGGTAGAAGTTGGTTAAAATAGTGAAAAATGGGTTGAAGTTGGTTGAAGTCGGCTGAAGTGCGTTGAAGTTGGTACTTTTTTTATTGATGTTCGTGAAGTAGGTTGATGTTAGTTGAAATGGGTTAAGGTTGTTAAATTTGGATTTAGCAACGAAAAGAACAAGTGCTGAACATATGCGTATTTTTTTCGTTGTTCGTATTTGGTTAATAGATGAAAAAAATATATCCATAATTTGTTTTACGAATAACGAAAATTACAACTTTTTTGGGGTAACAACAGTCATGAAACAATATTTCGTACCTGAGTCAACAAAGAAAAATATTTTTTTCAGTCTAAATTTTTTTTTCATCGGTAATTACTATCATAAATAAAATATTACATTAAAAAAACAAAAGTACGTAACTTAAATCAACTCTTCTACTTTATTCAACCACTTCCCACTTCTTCTCACTCCTTCGCACTCCTTCTTCCCCTTTCCCACACTTAAAAATAAATACCACTCATACCCACTCCCATCCACTCATTTCCCCCCTTTCCCACTTTCACCCATCCTACACCTGTAATTTTCCAACGAAAAAAACAGGGCTATAGTTTAATATACTCGAATTGAGTTTCTATCTTTCACTCAAAACCTCAATGTCCTTGAGCTGTAATATTCAAATAGTCAATGACCTTACCACTAATATTTAAAAAAATTTCACTCGTATAGTATAGGTATTTTTATTAATGAAATCTAAATAGAACATGTTCTAAACAAGTGGACAGTGGGCACTGATTTCCGCAAAAACTATATTAATTTCACATTGATATAATGTAGCAACGATATATGTTAAGATAGACATCAAGGGAGGAGTTAATTGGCACCCTTTTTGAGCAGTCACTTGACTTGTGACCACTAAATGTTCAAATTTGGTAGTGACAATTTTCATTTTTAACACGTAATCTGCTTTTAGTGATAGCGCATTTAAAACCATCAATCCTAGTTGAAGTAGCCAACATACAAACGTCTGCTCGAAAATTAAGTTCCACACATAGCAAAGTGGAAGGGCACATTAAATTTGGACAAGATTCATGGATTCTATTTTTTTAAAATGACTTGTACCAATGACACTGTAGTAGTTTTATGTTTTGTGATGTAGCAATTTTGTAGTATGACACTGTTGTTGTATGACTTGTACCAGCAAAGCGGAAGGGCACACCAATTCTATTTTTGATGTTACTATAAGTTTAATATTACTAAAAAGTGTTATTTTTCAATCAGGTGTTATGTTAAGAGGACAGCTTGCTAAGGCCTAAAACTTATGAGTTGGCAACTTTATATTGTAGACTATTTACTTAACTACCCCCAATGTTGTGGCTCCTTCCTTTAACTAGCAATTGACTCTTTCTCTCTCCTACTTCCGACCTCTCTCTTCTGCCCCATAAATTCAACCCCCTAAAAAATAAAAGACAATTTTATTACATAATATATTGATAACAAAAATTAACCTTGCATCACTATTAAAAAATTTTCTTTTTCCGACGAAAAATACAACAACAACAACAAACTCCCAATGTGGGTCCCGCTTTCGCGGGGGCTGGGGAGATCCAGCTGTAGGCAACCTTACCTCTACCGGTATTCCTACCCATAGAGAGGTTTTTTCCGACGAAAAATGCCGACAGAAAAAGATACTATCGCACAGGCCGGTGGACATGGCTACGGAAAGACCGAAAAAGTAAACACGTTCCGACAAAATCCGACCAGGCCGTTGGAAATTCGACGGAAAGCCCGTCGGAATGCTGGTCAACATTGACCAGATCTGTGCCAAAAATAATAAACTTTTTTTAAAAACATAGACTCTGTACGGCGGAATATTCCGTTGGACATTCCGTCGGATAGAGATTTAAACACTCCCCGACTTCTTCTTCATTTCGGAATGCGAATTAGAGAGAGGGGGAGCGCTTGACTTAGAGAGGGGGGGGGGGAGAAGGTCGCCTCCGTGAAGGCCGCCACTGGCCGCCGTTTCTGCCGCTGCCCTATAGCCCGCCGCCGCCATCCGTTTTGTCGTCACCCACCTCAATTTCACCACCATTTTGTTCTTGTAATTTCAAGTAAGTGGTGTTTGTTTAGTTTGTAGTAAATTTTTTTATGAAATTGACAAATTTGAGCTAGAATTTAACAATTATGTGATAATTTGTGTTGGTTGTTGAAATTTTATTGAGTAATTTGTAGATTTTGGGTTTTGAATTTGATTGTGTTGATGTGAATATGAAAGTTTACTATGTACATGTTGTTTGTTTAGTTTGCAGTAGATATTTTGATGAAATTGAGAAATTGGAGTTACAATTTAACAATTATATAGTAATTTGTGTTGGTTGTAGAAATTGTATTAAGTAATTGGTAGATTTTGGATTTTAAATGTGGTTGTGTTGATATGAATGTGAAAGTAATTATTAAGTATTATTAGTAATTGTGTGGAGGATGTAAAAATTTAATTGAATATTATATTTTTGTAACTTATTATTAGGAGTTTTGAATTTGTAAGTTTATAGAATTTAATATTGAAAATGGAAGTTTGGTGTGGCTAACTCGTAGAATTTATGATGGTTACATTTAATAGTGAATATTTAGAAAAATTAGTATATTAGTTTATAGAAAATGTCGAAGGATGAAATATTGTGATGTATTATTTGGATAATATATGTACTTTTTATTTAGTATTGTAGATATAGTTGTAATATATTAATTTTAAAATTTAGATAATATTTGTAATTAGTAGATTATTTTGTCTGTTATACCTAAAATGCAATAATTTAAATGAAGGTATGTTGGATAATAATTGAAAGTTGGATAATGAAGTTGTATTATTTTGTAAATGTGTAAATATTATTTATTGTTATGTACATAGATTAAATAATAGTTTATTATAATGTAAATATTTGAGGCTTTAATTTGTGTGGATGATTAATATGAAGGATATGGGTCATAAGAGAAAACATATTGCGAACGGAAAAAATTACGTTATTGTTACTGTGAATGTCGTTATTGTTAGTGTGAATGTCACAAGTTTGGATTACAATTTCAGACATTCGAACAGGTTTACATCCTGATGTAATTGTCGTCATGACTTATTTTTGTGCATCGCATATTGAACATAGTGCATGATGAAGTAGTACAATTATATGTAAATCATTGATGTAACTGTGTATGCAGAAAAATGTAATCATTATGTCCATTATTATTATAAATAAGGAATTAACATTTACATTTGTAATGGTCTACAGTGGATAATATTGGTGGACCACCCCATCGTAAGTGGATGTATAAAAGATTTTTACCAGGTAGAAAATGGTATAGACAAGAATTTTTAGATGGAGTTGAATTGTTTGATCAATTTGTAAGAAGTCAAGTGGAATTCATAAATAATGGACATTATTGATGTCCTTGTGCTAAATGCCAGAATAGAGCTTATAGAGAACCTAATGACGTGATATTACACTTGTACCAAAACGGTTTTGTGAAAGGCTATTGTTACTGGACATCTCATTGGGAAGTAGAACCTACTTCCTATGACAATGTTGGAAGTAGCAACGCACACAACTTATATGAGCACATGGTTTCAAGTCCTAGAGATGTTGATAATACTAAACCATTTCTGGATCATGTTGAAGCAATGGTGAATGATGTAATGACTACTAATGAAGTTAGTGGCAGTGAGCAACCAAATGCAGAAGCTCAGGCATTCTATAATATGCTTCAAGCTGCGCAGAGACCTTTATGGGATGGGTGTAGTAACCAAACTGAATTGTCAAATGCGGTCAGATTGATGAGTATTAAATCTGATTATAATATGCCTCAAAATTGTTTGAATGAGGTGATGCAATTAATGCATGAGAGTTGTTAGGCAGACAATTGTGTCCCTAGAAATTACTCATAGTTGAAAAAGAAGGTTCGAAGTTTGGGTTTAGATGTACAAACCATTGATTATTGCCACAATGGTTGTATGTTGTACTTTAAGGAGGATTCAACACTTGAAAAATGTAAGTTTTGTGATGCACCAAGATGGAAGCCAAAGAAGTCAGGCGATAATGGGAAACCAAAACCATATGTGAAAATGTTCTACTACCCATTGATACCTAGGTTACAACGCCTTTATGCATCAAGAACCATAGCTGAACACATGAGGCAGCATTATAACAATAGGCATGAGGATGGTGTTCTTTGTCACCCTTCAGATGGGGAAGCATGGAAACATTTTGATCGCAAACACTTAGATTTTGCTTCGAAGCCCCGTAATGTGAGACTTGGTTTGTGTGCGGATGGGTTTACCCCATTTGCACAATCTGCACGGTCTTATTTAATTGGGCATGTTGTTGTGACACCTTACAACCTTCCCCCGGATATGTACATGACAACGACATATATGTTCTTAACTTGCATTATACCTGGGCCTATAAATCTGAAGAACAAAATAGATGTGTACTTGCAACCTTTGATTGATGAGTTGAAAATGCTATGGGATGGTGTTCAAACTTATAACATTTCAATGAGGCAGAACTTCATTATGAGAGCTGCATTAATGTGGATAATAAATGGTTTTTCAGCCCTTGGAATGTTATCTGGATGGAGCACTCATGGTGTTTTGAGTTGCCCTGTTTGTATGGAGAAGTTGAAAGTAACACATTTGAAGCATGGGGCCAAACCACCCTGGTTTAACTGTCACCATCGATTCTTGCCCAGACATCATGAATTTCAAAGAAACCAAATTGCATTTCGTAGAGGAAAATTTGTGAACGATGGTCCTTCATCTAGAAAAAATGAGGAGGAACTATACCATAAGAGTAATCCTAAAGTAACCACTGATGGAGATTTCATCATCCTGGGTTTTAAGGAGAATTTTCATAATTGGACAAAGCAAAACATCTTTTGGAAGTTACCTTATTGGAGAGACCAACTACTACATCACAATTTGGACATAATGCTCATAGAGAAGAACTTTTGATATAACATCATCAACACTGCCATGGATGTACTTGGTAAAACAAAAGATGATGTTAAGGCAAGGCTAGATATGACGGAGATGTGTGATCGGAGTGAGCTGAACCTCAAACATGGTGTTAATGGCCAAACACTAAAACCGAAGCCTTCCTACGCCCTTTCTTTGGACAAACGAAAGGGGGTGTGTAAGTGGGTGCATCAACTAACAATGCCTAATAGATATTGCTCGAACTTTGCAAACTGCGTAGATATGAAGTCTGCAAAGTTTCAAAATATGAAAAGTCATGATTGTCATGTATTTTTGCAGATGCTTATGCCAATAGCATTTCGTGTCCTTCCAGATGATGTATCAGAACCACTAATTGAGTTAAGTGAATTTTTCAAAAATCTTTACTCAACAGTATTAAGGGTTGATAAGCTACAAGAAATGCAACGCAATATAAGCATCATACTTTATAACTTAGAGAGAGTTTTCCCACTAGGATTCTTTAATGTCATGGAGCACTTGCCTATACACTTGGTAGAAGAAGCATACCTAGGGGGTCCAACGTAATATCAATGGTTGTATCCATTTGAAAGGTAAATATGTATCCAAATATCATAGAGCACTAAATTTAGCAGTAGTGTTAAACTGAAATACTTATATAAGTTATTGTAATTTAGGTACTTTGGTTGGCTTAAGAAGAAGATAAAAAACAAAACACATCCTGAGGGATCAATGGCTGAAGCATACTTGGTGTTTGAAATTTTGCAGTTTTCTTTGTATTACTTTGGCACCGATGTGCCTTCAAAGCACAAGATGTCGACGTAATGAGGATGATAATGACGAGCCACAAATGCAACCAACTTTATCAGTTTTTCAAACCCAAGGTACTATAGTGGGAAGTCGTACACAGAGGTACTTAACTGATGAAGAGTTGCACGCTACACACCTCCACATTTTGTTAAATTGTAATGAAGTTCAACCTTATATCAAGTAAGTTCTACCTGTGCCTTTTTTGTATTGTAATGACATTAAATGGAAACTTAGTGCTGATGAATATCATTCTCACAGTTTATTCAAACAACAGTAATTACATGAAAATCCCACTTTAACAGACATGGAGATAGATGCCTTGATTGGGGCTGAATTTATTTGGTGGTTCAAAAATACTGTAAGAGCGTAAACTTGCCCCTTATATTATATATTCATCTACTTCATAACATCTTTCACAATATGGTTCCCATGTTGATCAAGTTTGTAAAAATTAATGTAGGTTGAAATTATACAATTCTTCAATGACGAACGCCAAGTACACATATGCCACTTGGCTCAATTGCCTTTAAAGAAAGTTAAATCTTGATCTGTATTCAGAGTTAATGGATTTCTATTTCACACACAAAAAAGGTGTGAAGGGAAAAAGACTTTCAACTATGGCATTTGCGTTAAAGGGAGCGGGGAAGGTGGATATGAGGACGATTATTATGGAATCCTCCAAGAGGTTATTCGCATTGAATATCTTGGAGAGCTGCTCAAACAATGTATGTTGCTCAGATGTGATTGGTTTGATAATACCCCTCGAGGAACACGTTGTCTCAAACTATGTCCACTTGTAGAGGTGAACGCCACTCGAAGATATAGAAAATATGATCCATTCATATTTGCTAGTTCTGCAACCCAAGTGGTGTACATGAAATACCTGAATGGAATAAGAGATAAGTCTAACTGGTGGGTTGTTGTACCAAACAAACCCAGACATAAAGTGAATAATGAATTCACTTTACCAGTTGCATTTCAAGAGGAACATGTGTCTCACGTGACACCGGTGAATGACACAATTGCTGCAACTTTGTTGAATGAAGAGGAAGACACTAAAGTTGTGAATGAAGAAGGTGCAAACAAGGGAGGTGCGGAGGCAGAGTGGGATGATGATTATGAATATATTTAAGACGAAGTCATTGTCCACCATCTAGATTTTGATGAGGACAATGAAATTGAGGATGATGACTAGTAGAATAATTCCTAAATGTACATTAAATCAATTTACCTATTTGCATAATGTATGCATGTGGACTTTTTCGTTGTATGAGTGTACACTTGGTCATTCTATGCATGTAGTCTTTGTTTAATAATTAATGACACAATTGTCATTGTATGATTTGGTAAAGTTGGTTAATTCTTGTATTTTATGTTATTTGATCACTACAATTTGCATGTTTGTCTTAAAGATGTCAGGTATATAACGTGGACGCAGTGGTGGATGTGGTAGAACTCGGGGAAGAGGTCATAACAACTAAAGTGGCCAAGCAGAGGAAGAGTTTCAGGCATGGCAAAACTACCAAGACATCCCTCAGAATGCTTTTCCTAATCGCAACAGCCTCCAAACATGCATTTCACCCAACACATACCTCAAACCGCTACGTTCCCCCAGGTTGACATTTCCTTCTTCTAGTCACAAAGACCTCCTAACACTCAGATTCAATAAGCATTTATGGGTAACCAATTTGGCTCCTACATCCCTGTACCACATGTCATTCCACAACATAATGAAGAAAAGAGTCGGGATCATAGTGAAGGTGCTTCAAGCCATGGGAGCACGTCCAGCAAAGTGTTTATTAGGCCAGATGGTAAAGAGTAAGTGATTATACATTTCCACGTTTGTATATTCAGAACCCAAACATATATATAAATATGTTTGTTGTGAACACAAATTTATAACTGTATTTGTTATTTGCAGCTTCTTTCCCTATGATGTCGTGTTTGAAATAACAAAGATATTTGTGAGCAAATTCCCCGAGCCTTGGCCAACATGGGGTAAAGTCCCTAAATCACAACGGGATCTGTGGTTTGGCGAGTTCAAGGTAAGATAAATTAGTAAGTTGACTATAGTTGTAAATATATTGTTCACTAACACATTGTTTATGTTTTGCTGACTTTTCTTTTACAGAAGCGTTTCTATTGGGCTCCAGAGCATGACTCCCAAATTAGGAGGAACTTTGAGGAGAAGCGGACTAGTAGATTGAAGGACACATTTGGGGAGCTAAGGAAAAGGGGCAAGCAGCCTCTGTGGTTGTCTAACAGGACTTGGAACTCACTTCAAGAGTATTGGGCTTTCGACAAATTTCAAAAGGTGAGTGCACAAGCGAAGAAGAACCGGAATAGTGATCAAGATGGCTTAGGTCCTTCTTTGCATACATGTGGTTCAATCCCATTTAGTGAGTAAAAGAGACATTTGGCAGGTACGAAGAACTCTCACTTATTTCAACTTATTGCATTATGTACTTTCTATGTGTTTTAATTTGCAATGTACGAAGAACTCTCATCTATTTCAACTTATTTACATATTGTATAGGCTGAGAAGCTTCAAAGGGAGTCGACTGCAATAGAACTATTTAAAGACACTCATCAACATGAGCAGGACAACACATGGGTTGATAAAACATCTGAAAAAACATATGTAAGTAACATTTATTTTTTACGTGTTTAAAATACTTTCACTCCGTCGGTGTTACTAGATCTACAACACATAATGTTTTTGATCTTATTTTGTAGATGGGGCATCAACAGAAATGGGAACAGATTAGGAATTCCTAATCCTCGACAGATCATAGCTCCGATCCATATGAAATTCCATCTGAGACAGAGCTGTGGGTGCAAGGCAACTTAAACAAAAAGGGGAGCGTGTATGGACTAGGTTCAATAGGGGTGAACTGAAGCACCTGTTTAAGGCCACAACAACATCCAGGGGTAGGCAGGAGCCAAATGTGCGAGAGACGGTCACCCAATTAAACAATAAGTTAAGTTCAATGGAGGAGTTAAATCGTCGAACTAAAGAGAGGAAACGTTATTTAGAAGAGAAAGTGATGATGTTGAGTGAACAACTTAGTGGGGTGCAAAACACACTAAGTAAGTTCATTAGATCTCAACAAGCATCTGGCTCTGGATCACGCCCAACCCCCCTGCCTTCGACAGCACCGCCGCTCCACTTATGCTGCTGCTGCTCCTTCTTCTCCTCCTTAGCCCCAATGTCAAAATGATGGTGATGGTGACCATGAGTATGATCCTTACTCTACTTAAAATTATTTTAACTATTAAAACTTTTAACATTCGGCAAATTTCATATTATGTTATGTATATTGGGTACAGTGGTTTGGGTTTGCATGTGCTACGATCATTTGGAATTTTGAACATTTTCTAATTGTGATGTTGAATGAAAGTAACCATGTGTGATGGTTACTTTTGGAATTAGTTAGAATGTCGATGCGTTTGTGTGCAAATGAATACTCGTGCTGGTTGAATGAATGTAACCACGTGTGGTGGTTACATAGTTCTGATTGACGTATCACGTGTGGTGGTTGTAAATGTTGGATTTGCAGGTTTTGTGTAAATTGTAGTTTTGGGCTCGCTTAAGATGCGCATTTTTTATAAAAAAAATCTAAAAATTCTGACAGAATTTCTGACTACTGCCGATGGATTTCCAACGGAATTTCAACCGCACCCGACGGAACGCCGACGGAAATTCTGACGGATTTCGACTGCAACTCCGAAGGAATTTAAATTTTGTTGCCTTTTTTTTTCAAAAACTGAGGTGGAGCGAGCTGACGGAACTTTTGGCCATCGCATGCAAATTTTTTCGTTGGCATTCTGTCGAAATCAACTCCCGACGGAATATGCTGTCCGTCGGAACAGTGCCGACGGAATGGTGTTTTCCATCGGAACCTGATCCTAACCTGCTGTATTCTGACGGCGCATTTCGGTCGGATATTCCATTGGAAAATCATTTTTCCGATCGAAAAAGTTACTTTTTCGGTCGGAAATTCCATCGGAAAAATTGGATTTTTTAGTAGTGTACGTGTTCCCCCAACTCTGTGCTTTTCTTAAACACTGTTTTCATATTACTTAAGATGTTATTTGATTCTCTTTCTAAAATTCAAAATTAATTATTACGTTTTAATTTCTTTTTATCTAGATTTAATGTAAATGTCATTGATCTTGCTTTAAATGGAATTTAGCATGCTTTACATTGGAGTAATTAGAAAATGTGAATGTTATTATCTTATGATTTGATTATTGTGTGTAATTTGTGTTGGATATTAATGTTGTGTATTTTTGAATTTGTGGGGAGTGTAAACTATATTGTGTTCGGTGTTGTAACATTAGATTATTAGTTAAAATGCAATAATCCTACAAATAGTGTACTTGATTTTTTATTACCTAACTGAAATGAGGCATAAATTGTTAACATGGGTCAATACAAGTGGTTGACCCAGGTTAGTACAAGTCGTTAACTTAGGTTAACTGTTTTAATTCCGGAGATGATATAAGAGATTGACATTATATATTATACCAATTTTAATTTTCAGAGCAAATCATTCAACACCCAACTTTCAAGAATGCTTACTTGATCCTCACTATAAGTAACAAAAAGGTAGAATACAATAATGAAAATATATATATTTTAATGTAAAAGAAATTTCACATGAACACTCACACAACGCTTATTCCCACCATAGCACCATGTATATAATATGTATATATTTAAATTTTTTAAAACGAGGTATAAAATTTTTATATAGAAACATTTAGGGTTTATTGTTTATTGTTCGAAACACAACATCCCAAGTTTAAGGTTTAGGGCTGGTAATGTAAGGTAAGTGATAAAGGCTTTAAGTTGTAACATATCAAATTACTCCAGACAAAGATAATTAATAATAACCCGGTAACAAAACCCTAAATCCTAAATCCTAAAGCCGCCTAAATTGTACAATCTAAACTTTATTGGTATGAACCTTAAGTAGTCAATCCAAACTGTAAAGTTGAACTCTAAACCCTAAGCACTATAATCGTAATTGTAAACCCTAGTCAGAAGATCTAAACCTTGATATATCAATGATACGAATACAAACTAAGATTTGAAGACCTTAAAGTCTATATATCTTTATAAATTTTCGATAATTAAATTGTGTATCTGCACATCCATAAGCCGCATGAAAAAAACCCTAAATAGTAGCCCTTGATTCACCAATCATGGGGTCAAAGCTTAACAGAAAACGGTTATAAATTATATATACAAATATATAAATATAAATACACACACACACACATATATAAAAATATATATATACATATATATATATATATATATATATATATATATACTTATATA
>JACYFF010002017.1:22185054-22203990 GCA_017589665.1 Selenicereus undatus
ACATATATATATACATATATATATATATATACATATATATATATGTAGACACACACACATACACTTACATGTATGTGTGTGTGTGTGTGTATATACATATGAATATGTATATATGATCCAGAAATTATGACTTCCTGAGTGGGCCTGCACCTTCCTGTTCATAGGCCAAGCCCAATGGGGCGTAGCAGGCCCCGACAGGATCTTTGGGGCCTTATTTAGGGCCCTAAGGGAGCAAATTAATTGACAACCCATTCAGAATACCCGTACAATGAAATTATAATTTTACCCTTCGCTACAGGACCTATCAATTTCTGCCTACCTACCTTGAATAAGGGATTGACTCTCTGGCATATTTTGTTATTCTATCCATTCTCTCTTTTACTACTTTGTCTTTTACTGAGACTCTCCTTTGAATTGACCGTCGGGGATGCGTTCCCCGTACCACAACCCGAGGTGCCTTTTTTGAAGGTTCAGTACTCGAGGAGAGGTCTTTCAGCTGATTCGCACGCTCCATTGCGTAAACCCGCTCTCTCATCCCACGTCATCCTTAGCAACCTAATAAATTCCTAAAACATATTTGGCGTTGTATATGGGGAAATAACTGTGGACGATGGTAGTCAGCGAAGCAACGTGAGCATGGGTTCGTTGGAATAAGGCTCCCGCAATTGAAGCGCCAGCACCTCCTGAGCCGTAGCACGCCTCGAAAAGTTCTAGGGCGAACCCTTGCTCGATCGGGTCACGCCCACTCGAATGAGAAGCGTACGTCACGGTGGACGCTCTTAAGAACTTCATGTCTACCATGACCGACCCAACATACAGTAGGTGTGAGAATAGGTGAAGAAGGCGGTGGAAGCCGCGAGTTCCGCAAAACCCCTTCCTCACTTCGATTACGTGCCTACCACGGATTATGAGCCCTCCCATAGGCACACCCCCGTGCCATCGCATCGCCACCGCGATGGAATAGGAGAGGCCACCCACCCAGACAACAAAGATGATTGCGAGGAGAGAACTACGACCGATCCATTAGGGTAGATGCCCTACAGATTCACCGGCCGAGCTGGGGATGACTGGCAAAGTCAACCACGACCTTAACACCATACGCGACGCACTTTCGTCAAACCGCCTAGTTCAAGGAGCAGGAGAAAACCTCGAGACCTCAAGGAGAAGCTTCAAGACGGCGACAGAGCCTTGAGCATCGCCCCGACCGAGAATGCACCTACAGTCCCCTTAGAGACAGGCGCGGTCAGCGGTTTTGTTGGGACGACTGGACTCCGCCCAGATCCCCGAGGGCCGGTCTCGCCTGAAGAACTACTTTGGTGGTGGAGGTAGAGAAGTGCCCGAAGACTCCTATTAAAGTTTCTGGTATGGTAATTCGGACAGGGTCTATCCTTTTCTCTACCCATTTAGCACAGAGATCATCGACGCCTAGGGGTGTACAAGGCACCAATGTATGTCCAAGACGTAGATGACGCCGCGTACTGCCGATACTTCCCTGGTACCTTGAAAGGAGTGGCACAGTCCTGGTTCAACGACTTAGCGTTAGGAAGCATCTCTTGCTTCCAGGACTTGGCTGATAGATTCATTAGCCAATTCATCGCCAGCTGAAAAGAGAGGTGAACCAGCATCTACCTCTCCAAGATCAAGCAAGGGCTGTAGGAGTCCCTGGTAGACTTCACCAAGCGCTTCCACTAAGAGGCAGTCCTAATTCCTAACTTGGAGGATGGGTTAATGTACATGTCATTTCTGAATCGCTTGAAGAGCAACTGATTCAAGTTCTTTTTCGTCGAGCAAAAGGAGACCACGTTAGCAGAGGTACTAAGGAAGGCCACCAACTTTATCCGAGCCACAGAGATCTACGTGGAAAGCATGGATACCCCAAAGAAGGTTAAGGCCCCGGTGGACAGAGACGTGGGTTGCGGGGATAGGAGGCCGAGGCTCGAGGTTCGTCGACCCTCGCTTCACCACAGATCCTAAGAGCATCCTCATGGAGGTGAGGGAACACCTTGTGCTAAAAAGACCACCCCCGATGACCTCGGCACCGAAACCCCACAATGCACGGAAGTATTTTGAATTCCATTAGCAGAATAGGCACACGACTGCAGCGTGCCAAGAGTTAAAGAAGGCCCTTTATGAGCTGGCCGATAAAGGATAGATCGACCACTTTTTAAAGAAAGGACCATGCTTCCTTAGAAAAGAACGTGAGCCTGTGCGACCTAAACCCTAAGACGAAGAGTGCTCCATCGAAATAGTAACCACCATTGCTGGTGGATATGCGAAAGGTATCACTCGGTCCACCTGGAAAGCTCAACTTCAAGGAGCTCAACAGGTTCTTACGACTGAGCAGGGGAGTTAAATTACGGTGCCTAAAATGGTGTTCGGGGGGGAGAAAGCCTATGCTTTACCTCCCCACACAATGAGCCGTTGGTGGTGGAGATGAAAGTGGCTAGCGCTATTATACGGAGAATTTTTATTGACACTGGGACTTAGTAGATATCATCACCTGGGATTGGTTGAAGAAACTTAAGTATCCAGGAGGGAAATTGTCCTACATACTTCCGGTACATCCTATCCTAGGCTTCCGAGGGCAAGAAGTAGCCCCATAGGGGTTATCCATCTACCATTGCGCTTTGGTGATAAGACTAAGGCCAGGAACCTTAAGGTAGATTTCCTAGTGGTGGACGTCTCTTCGGCGTACAATGTCATCTTGGGAAGGCCCACCCTAGATAAGGTAAAGGCTATCATTGCCTCGTACCGACTTCAGCTTCAGTATGAGGCAGACGATGGCAGCGTTGGCAAGTTACAAGGAGACTTGCGGACGACCCGAGAATGTTACCTAGTAAGCATACAACCGCTGGTGGAAAGAATGACTGAGTGCAAGCCTGCAGACCATTAGACAAGAAGCCAGGAACCGCACCTTCACCTCCTGCCGAGACCGTGGTGATACACACACTGGCCTCGGTTGACCTCTAGCGGCTGCGCCCAGAGACCGTGAATGGCATTGAAGAGATCCCACTGGAATAGGAGCGCCCTGAGCGCACAGTGCAGCTGGGTCGGGAGATGGAGGCCTCTACTCAACACTCCTTGGTCAAACTCCTACAGGAATACCGAGACATTTTCACCTTTGGCCCCGGAATGAACCCCAAAATAATGGAGCATCGACTAAACATAGACTCGACGCACAAACCAGTGGTTCAGAAGAAGCATCACATGGGTCTTGACAGGTTCGCAGTGGCCGCCGCAGAGGTCCAAAAATTACTCGAAGCGGGCTTTGTTCGAGAGTGCTAATACCCCTAGTGGATCTCGAATGCAGTCCATGTGAAGAAACCTAACGGAGCCTAGAGGATGTGTGTGGATTTTACTGATCTTAACAAAGTCTGCCCTAAAGATAGTTACCGCCTCCCGAAGATCAATAAGCTCGTAGATGCCATAGTAGGGCATACCCTCTTAAGCTTCCTAGATGCTTTCTCAAGGTACTACCAAATACCCCTGAGCCCCGAGGATCAAGAGAAAACCGTATTCGTGACCGACAGGGATCTACACTACTACAAGGTAATGTCCTTTGGGTTGAAGCATATAAGAGTCACTTATCAACGACTGGTAAACAAACTATTCGAGCCCCTCCTCGGATGGACTATGGGGGCATATGTAGATGACAAGATAACCAAAAGCATGCTCGATAGGGAGTACGGTCAGGATTTACGGCAGACATTTGACATTCTTAAGATGTTTGACATGAAGCTTAATCCAAAAAATGCGTGTTTGGAGTCTGTTCGGGCAAGTTCCTTAGGTTCATGGTCAGCAGCCGTAGGATAGAGGCTAATTTGGATAAAATCCAACCTGTATTAGGCATGAAGCCACCGTGCAACATCAAGGAGGTCCAACGACTAACAAGGTGTACGTTAAGACGATTCATGTCCAGATCCACCGATAAGTGCCAGCCTTTCTTCCGCTTTCTGCGAAGACGCGCCAATTTCATCCAGGATAAAGAAGCCGATGAGGCCTTTCAGGTGCTAAAGGCATACTTAGCTCATTTGCCCAAGATAGCTAGTCATCTCCCAGGAGAAACGCTCCTACTATACCTGGTTGTCTCAGAACAAGCTATAAGCGCGGTTCTGGTGGTGGGAGGGCTAAGGAGCAAAGCCTAGTCTACTATGTAAGCCATGCCCTAGCAGGGGCTGAGGTGAATTACCCTCCCATAGAAAACTTCGCCTATGCACTAGTGATGGCCAGTCGGAAGTTGCGGCCTTACTTCGAGGCGCATAGAGTGATCGTCCTCACTAACCAACCCCTAAAAAATATCCTCCAAAGGTTGGACACTTTTGAACGACTCTTGAAGTGGGCGGTAGAGTCGTCTCAGTAGGACCTCGTCTTCAAGGCACGGTGGGCTATTAAGGCCCAGGCCCTGACAGACTTCTTGGTTGAAAGCGCTAACACACCTACGGATGATGTCTCGCCCCCTTCTTGGAATCTCTACATGGACGGCTCGTTCACCAAAGACGGAAGTGGTGCCGGCCTAATTATCAAAAGTCCCTAGGGAGAGCGGTATGAACATGCCTTGAAGTTCATGTTTAGGGCATCAAACAATGAAACTGAGTTTGAAGCGTTGATAGTAAGATTGTAGTTGTGTTATACCATAGGGGCAGACTCGATCCAAGCCTTTTCGGACTCTTAGCTCATGGTTAGCCAATGTAATAGGGAGTATGAGGTCAAGGATGATACCATGGCGACATACTTCCAACGGGTGCACGAAGTAACAAAACTACTGAAGTATTTCTCGGTAACCCACATACCACGGTCGGAGAATAGGCAGGCAGACGCACTGTCCAAACTGCCCAGTTCCTTTGAAGACGGGAAGCCAAAATGCATTGAAAGGGAGGCTTTGACAGAGCAAGAGTTACCTTCAGAGTATCCTTCGACCATCAACTGATCGGGAGTCTTCAGCTGGGCAGTGGTATTTGTCTTTGCCATTCTTTGTTCTTGAACATCTATCATACGGTAAACAGCAACGTCAATCTCCCACGGATACACCACTTCATCTTCAATGCTAAGGATGCTGGAGTCGAAGAGTATTCACAACTAGACCATGAGGGAGTGCTGGGCTCATATATCAGCACGACGTAAGGGATTTTCTTAAGCTTCTTAAACTAATTCTTTGGGTAAATGTGTGCAACCATCCGACCATCAATTAGGGCTAGGAGGCTTGGAAACCCTCCGTTTGGGGGTCAGCCGACCCCTAAGGAATGTTCCCACTCAACAAATAGGATGAAGACATGTTTATACAAATATAATACAAGATGCAACTCTCTCAAGGAAGGCAGGAAAGGAGTACCTGGGAAAGATGAAGTGGTTGAAGATGGTGTTGAAGGCGGGGTTGAATATACACACAAACCCTTTGAAGATTCAAAGGGAAAGATTAAAGACTTTATAGTGGATTTGAATGGGAATGTGGGGAGAGGCAGAGCTTCTCTCTCTAGGAATTTACTTATCTCTTTAAAAGGGTTTTGAGGGCGTGTTGAAAAGATCTTCCCCTAGGGGACCCAACTTCACTTATATATGCGAAGAATGAGAAGAAAGGGGGGAACGTATCCCCCAGAGACATTCGAACAAATAGGACACTACTCACCTCATAACATGTGGCACCCAAGCCCACGTAGTCACCTGAAGACTAAGGGGCCGACTGATCAGCCTAGGAACTACCCATCATGCCTGTAATTTAGAGGAAGTTTTTGCATGGCCTATCGATCGGTCGCCACACCTTTAGCCCCCAACAGAGGCTAAGGGTCCTCAAGCACGACCTCAAAGCCGACCACTATACCTTTAGCTCCAATAAGGGCTAAGGGTCCTCAAGCACAACCTCACGGTAGGCTGCTATGCCTTTAGCCCCAATAGGGGCTAAGGGTCTGCTAGCACGGCCCTAAGGTCGGTCGCTATGCCTTTAGGGGGCTAAAGGATCCTCAAGCCCCAATGGGGCCTAAGGATCCTCAAGCGTGGCCTTAGGGCCAATCGCTATACCTTTAGCCCCAATAAGGGCTAAAGACCATCAAATGCTACCTTAGGGCCAGTCGCTACACCCCTAGCCCTCATAAGGGGGCTAGCAGTGCTCAGATATAGTCTAAGGCCGGTCGTTATACTCCTCGACCCCCAGAAAGTGCTGACGATCATATAGCACGGCCTAGGGGCCATTCGCTACACCTATGTAGGAACATTACATGAAGAAGAGTGTAAGAACATTAAAGAGGAAACCAAGTCCCTATGAAATGGGACAACTTCTCATTACCATTATGGGTAATCACAAGACAACCTTACAAAGAGAAAGGGCAAAATGAAAGAAGCCAGCTACCAGAGAAACCTATGCCTATTCCTCGTCAGTGGAGGGGGATGGGGCATCACTCAACTCTGAAGTCTCCTCCTAACCGCTCGCGGGTCCGGGGCTTGCCCCTAGATTGGCTCTCCTACGGTACAACGCCAACCAAAGGGCGTGCTTGTTGAGCTGTAGCCAAGCTTCACACATGTACCACCGCATGCCCTCAAGGGATGACTTTAAATGATTGGCCAGCTCCCTATTCACAACTCCCAGCTCCAAAGCATCATTGACTACCATGGCGTAGAAGACAGCCTGAGTCATCTCGGGAATGCGAAAGTCTCGGTCAGGCTCCTCGGTCATGTCAAGATCAAAGTAGGGGCAAAGATCGGGGTAGTTATTAGGAATTGGGCGAGGGGGGCGCCCCTCAAATGTCATTTGAAATTTTCCCTAACATAGTCGACCGCCTGATCGGTGCTAAGGAAGTCGGGAAACACCATGTTATAAGAAGGAACTGAGATTCCCTCTCTCTACAAAACTAGTTTCTCCCTCTCTCTCTCTCTCTAAAAGACTGGGGAGCACGATCAAGTGGTCTCTCACGAGAGGTCCAATCCCACTTTTATAGAAGGTAGGGGACAGAGTAAAGGACAATACACCTCCTGAGGTGGTTACGGAACCAAGGTACCAATCTGCCCACGCCACATGGCGCCTAAATGCTAAAGACCTACCCCGAACATCTCTAAACCCCAAAAGGGGCTCACAACCCCACAGCACAGTCCACAGGCTGAACGCCATAAGTTCGCGTCCTTGCTTAGCCGAGGGCCCAGCAATGAGACCCTAAGGCCGATTGCTATGACTCTAACCACGGTCCAAAAGGCTGAGCGCTACATCTCTAGCCCCCATAAAGAGCTAAGGGTTCAACGGGCCTCGAGGTTTATTGTAGGAAAAAGTGCATGAACACATTCACAAAGAAAATAAGCCCCCACATAGAGGGGTAAATTTTCATTACCATAGTCAGAAAATACAAGTCGACCCTACAAAAGAAAGGATTGAAGCAAAGAAGCAAGCTTGCGCTAAAAGCCTACGACTATTCGTCATCACTAAAAGGAGGGAGAGCATCACTCGAACTCGAGCTCTCCTCTTGATCGTTCGCCGACCTGATTTCTACTCTAGGATTGGCCTATCTGCGGAGCTACGCCTCCAAAAGGGCATGCTTGTTGATCCTCAGCCGTGATTTGAAAAAAGTCCACCGCAGACCCTGAGGGTTGACTTCAAGGCCCTGGCTATGTCCCTGCACATGACGAATAACTCCAGCGTCATTGACCTCCATAGAAAGTGGCTTGGATGATTTCGGGAATATCGAAGTCGCGTGACACCTCCTCCGTATCCGGAAGAGTGAAGCCCATACAGAGGTCCCGATAATCCTCTGGAAGCGATCGAGGAAGGCGTGAGGACGCCCTCAGATGCCATTTTAAAGTTTCCCTAACACGATTGACCATCTCCTCAGTACTATGAAAAGGGCCAAAACCATGATGTAGAAAAGGGCAGAATCTATCTCTCTAAAAAGCCTCCTTCTCTCTCTAAGAAGGTTTTTGAAGGGTGATCAAGTGACCTCCCATAATGAATCCAGCGCTATCTTCATAGAGGCAGGAAGGGAAACGAAGGGGCGACACACCTACTAAGGCTGTTACAGGACTAGAGCGCCACTTAGCCCCTACCATGTGGCGCTAGAACACTCATGATTTCCTTTGGGCCACGGGGCCCCCCGCATAGGGTCGCTGGTCCTCTACCGAGGCTCATGGGCCGGACGCCAACACCCAACCTTCGATGAACCGAGGTCCTTACGGCTCGGCCTAGAGGATGGTCACTATACCTCTAGCCTCCAAAAGGGGCTAAGGATCCCACAACATAGCCTGCCGAGCTGCAAATACTGCATCTAAGCTCACATGATGGCCGATAGACCCGCGCTCCCACGGCGCGACCCGCAGACCAAATCAAGCAGAAAGAGACGCATACTTGAAAGTGAAGTCACGAAGAAAAAAATTAAGGCCTTATTATTAAAGTTCGAGAAGTACGCAGCATAAAAAAAAAAAAGAAAAAGGAGAGAGACAAGATGAAGGGAGGGAAACAAGTATAATGAAGGTCGCGATAGGCCCAAACTCTATTCTTCACCATTATCACTAGGGATAGGGAATGCATCACTAGACCCCGAGTTCTCCTCTTCCTCGTGGTCCCTGTCTGCTTCTGGACAGCGGGCCTACAAGATGCGGTTCCTATTGCGTCTTACCCACGATTGGAAGATGCTCTAGCTTACCTCTTTGAGGGCCGACTCCATTATGTCTGATGAACCTCTATTTGTACCATATTTTAGCCCGTATTTGACTCGATCTCTCCTATATTTGCATGCTTTATCACGTCAGAGAAAGGTCAAATCGACCTCTTGCGCATATATTTCGCTCATATGACGTCTTTCTGTAATTTCAGGAGCTTTGTTGAAGGAACTGAAAGATAGTTAATATTTGGTAGAAAAGAGTGTTAACAGCCGGATCTAAGTCGCAAAGGAGGTCAATTAAGCGTTACGTAGAGTTCCACGGACATCCCGGGGCAAAAAGCCAGACCGTACCACGCGAGCACGACACAAAGGCCGACTAGCCACGTGGCACGACCGTGCCATGTGGCGACACTGTGCCACATGCGCAGTGTTCGCGTGACTCTGGCAGTTTTTTGGCACGGTGGGCCCGTGCCTCGAGGCACGACCGTGCCGCCCCCGTTTCTGCGTCGCGACTTAAATTTCCTTCGGGGGCTACTTTGAAGGGGATTCAGTTTTCATTCAGTTTTCATTCAGTTTTCCTTTCACAGACGTTCTTAGGCGATTTTTAGATTTTACGTTCGGGCTTTTAATTTCCATTGCTTTGTATTGAATTCATCGACATTGAAGTTCGATCTACCTTTCAGCAGAATCAATTCAAGTTCGTTTTCCCGATTCCTTCTCTTCTCTTTACTGTCATTTTAGGTTTTTGTGAATTGAATGTTGTTTGGTAGAATTGAGATTATGGTTGTTGATTGTGAAGTGATGTATGGCTAAATCCTTCAACTTAGGTTGTGATTAACGTCGAATATGTGTAGTTAAATCTTGTACTGGCCCAATCCCTTCTCCCCCGTTGTTTTACAATTATGAATTCTACTATGCACGCCACATGCTCGATGAAATGCTCGAAAGAACATTCATCCTTTTTATTGGGGTTTAGGGGAGCGTTCAGAGACAAAACCTTTACCTAGTGCACCTTACTAGACGATTAGGGTTTTAACATAAAAATAGTTAACATTCTAATTGGGATTTGAGATTGTGAATCTTGTAATCCTTCGACCTTTAGTCGCATGAGAATAGGCGACTATAGTTCCAGGGTTAGTCTTCGACCCTTGAGGGAGGGAGGAGATGGGCTTAATTGACAATCTATCCATTTGTGATGCACGCTTGGGAATGTTTGATTGGGTTAGTAACTGATTCACTAGCATAATCGTGCTGTTAATTCCAACGTAGGTGTTTTCTATTCTGTTGTTTATTACACTTTTTAGTTGCTATCGTTTCTCCTAGTTTAGTCTCCAACCCACAACTGTGATTGCCTAGCTTGAGTAATTTAATCAGTTCTGGCAGTTGAAACCAAGTTCCTCGTGGACACGACCCGTACTTACCGGTTGCTAGCTACAGCTACATCATGTACTTGCAGTATATTTATAACATCAACAAGTTTTTGGAGCCGTTGCCGGGGAACTTGCGCCTTCCAATATTAGAACCGATTCGAATACTCTAGACTAGGCATTTCTTTCTTTTCTTTTGTTTTAGTTTGTCATTCTTCTTCTTCTTGCTAGAAACTGTTTACGTCGGGGTATTGTTTGCTTGTGTATGCGCAGGAGGAGTCAGAGGGATCAAGATCTTATCCCCCTCGATCCCGAGATAGAAGCAGCCGCACGCCGATGTAGCGGAGAAGCGAGAAGGAGGAAGAAAGAAGCAGTGATGATGGCCCAGGAAGATAATAAGGTGCTACGGGACTATGCGTTGCCGCAGGTATCTGGCATCACCTCATCAATTGTTAGCCCAACAATCAAGGTTAATAATTTCGAGCTCAACCCAGGGCTCATCAGTTTCGTGGAGCGTGATCAGTTCAGCGGACATCCCCAACGCACATCTTCGCAAATTCCTTGCGAAGTGCGATACCATCAAACTCAATGGGGTGTTCGCCGACGCGATTCAACTGAGGCTCATCCCTTTTTCACTGAGGGATAGAGCCAGTGAATGGCTGCAGAACGAGGAGCCCAACTCGTTCACCACTTGGGAAGTGCTCTCCAAGGCGTTCCTCTCAAGTACTTCCCACCTGGCAAGACTGCCAAGCTGAGGACGAACATCACCTCCTTTGCCCAGCAGGATGGTGAGTCCCTTTACGAAGCATAGGAGAGGTTCAAGGACCTCCAGCGCCAGTGCCCCCTGTTAGATCTTAGAGTATACTTCCACAAGAGGGGGGGTGAATTGTGGTGTCTGATTTTCGCATTACAATAACAAACACCCTGACAGAGGTTGTTCTCCGATGACGAACACCCTGTTGACTTGTTTGCAGGGGGTGTTTTCAGATATTGTAAATACGAAAATCACCAAGATAAATACGAAATTAAAGCACACACAATTTTTACGTGGAAAACACCTCTAGCCCAATTGAGGTGTGAAAAACCACGACCTACCTCGTGTAGGATTTAACCACTTCACTAAACCGGGCTTAACACGTTACAAATGTAACACACCTTGTTACAACTTGCAACCACGTAATCTCCTTCTCAAGGCAGATTACACCACGTCCAAATCTCACCAGATTGGACACGTCCAAAGTCCACACGACTTAGGACCACTCACTCACTTTTCTGATTCAAGATCAGGGTTACAAACACCTTACAGGGGGTGCTTCTGACTAAGCAGATTTAAGGTACAATGAAGTTCCTATTATGCCAATATATTGAAAGCTTGCTTTAAACACAACTTGAACTGGTTTTTCTTTTCTCAAGTGGGGCTCAGAAATTCTTTTCACTAGAAAAACCTCTATTGAAATTTGCCTTTTGGAAATGTTGTGTTTCAAGATTTCTTTTTGCTTTCTTCCCTCTATAGCTCAGTATCTGTTTCTCTGTCTATTTTTCGTGAAAGCTGAGCTGTTTTTAACCACAAATTCCAACGGTCAAAAACCAAAGAGAGGAAAGGAAATCATCTAATTTTGGAAGGTGATTTTTTCAAGAGAAAAACAAAACTCCCAACGGCTAGTGATAAAACATTTTCCAAAAACTAAGGGATTTGTTATCTTAAGAGATAACCTTTATCTCCTTATAGCCGTGGGTAAGCTTTAAGCAAGGCAATCAGAAATTTTTAGCAATTTAAAAACTTTATCACATCCGAAGATATGGGCAGAGAAAATCTTTCAATTTTGGCAAATCTCCCAAAATCTATTTTCCCAAATCTTCCATAAATATATTCAAGAAATATATTTTCCAGAAGAATAACATTTGAAAATATTCTGGAGATTTTGGCCAACCGAAATAATAATTTCAAGGATAATCGGGTATGGCCACTTCAGGTCAGAAACACCCTAGGCACCCTGTTTGCAGGGTTGTTCGCAGTCTGGTGTTCTGAAGCACTTAGTGCAAATACCGATTCAAGAGATGTTTAAAAAGCTTTTTCAATATTGGCATATTAACAAGAGTCTAAATAAATAAAGCCTATATACCCAAGACTTCTTGTTTTGAATCTTGTCCAAGATCCGTAGAGCTGCTGCGACCATCAAGGCTACCTTATTTGCTGGGGTTGTTCTTTGCATCGCTAGAGAAGCTGCTGGGAACATCAAGGCTACCTTGTTTGTTGGAGTTGTTCTTTGCATTGCTAGAAGAACTGCTGGGAACATGGCTTACAACCAACTGTGAGATGGCGTTCTTGACTTAATGTAGAACCACCCAAAGAACCTGTTTTAAAGGCTTGTTCTCACATGTAGCAAACCAGTTAATACAGTAAAGATTACAAACACCAGTTAGGCCTGTTTGCATATCATGTTTGGAGCAACACTACTTGGACATATTTTTACACTTGGATTTGTTATCATCAAAACTTGAATATAATAACTCAACACCCCCACCACGGAGTTCCTAACTGGCTCCTAATCCAAACCTTCTACAATGGGTTGGAGCGGTCAGTGAAGATCTCGGTTGATGCCGCAGCAGGGGGCGCTCTCATGGGCAAGTCTATTGAAGCGGCGAAAGCATTGTTGGAAGAGATCACTTGCAACAATTATCACTGGTCGAGTGACAGAGCCGCCCCCAAGAGAGGCGGTGACAGACACGAGGTAAACGCTCTGACATTCCTGGCAAGCAGGGTGGACGCCCTTGCACAACGTCTGGATAAGGTGGCTACCACATCAGTCACTTCTGTGGGGCCATCAATGGGGACCTATGTACACTGTGAGACTTGTGTTGTACAGGGACACACCGCCGTTGAGTGTTACAATGCTCCCCCTAGCATTGAACATGTCAACGCGTTCCATAATTACAACCCACCACCACAAAATAACCCCCACCCACCACCTATAGCCAGGGTTGGAAGAGTCATCCAAATCCGCTCTACAAAAATCCTAACCCTCACCCTCAGAATTCCATCCAGCCACCCGGCTTCCACAACCGAGCTCCCTACACTCCACCCCCTCCACCTCCTAAACCTACATATCACCTGGAGAGTCTTATGGAGCGCTTCATAGCGACCCAAACCACGACCAATGAGACTCTTAAGGAGTCAATCCACCTGCTGACCTCTAGGGTAGATGCCATGGCCACCCATCAGAAGATGATGGACATGCAGATTGCGCAGATTGCTCAATAGGTGAACCTCTTGTCCCGACCTCACAGGCATCTATCGGGCCAGCCCGAGACTAACCCCCGAGGTCACGTCAATGCCATATCCACGATGGAAGAGGGGTTAGAGGAGAGCCCAGTGATGGTTCTCCAGGAGGTAGTTCCAGTTCCTGATTCTGTAGGAACTGAGGGGAAGAAGCGAGAAGAGAATCTGAGCTTTGTTGGGGAGCCTAGCCATCCACCTCCCGCTCGCACCTACCAGCCAACAGTGCCTTACCCTCAGCGACTGGCATAGTCCATGTTATCTCAACTTGAACCTAGATTTGCGCGATTCTTGGAAACCCTACACCGAATCTATGTTAGTAGCCCCTTCCTGGAAGCTCTCAAGAATGCACCTGCGCACTTTAAATTTTTAAGAGAGCTCTTGTCCAAGAAGGGAGAACCTGGGGACGCTTCAGTGGCCCCTATTAGTGGATCCTGCAACTCACTATTACCAAGGCGGTCCCCATCAAAACTGCAGGATCCTGGCAGTTTCTTTATCCCATGCTGCATAGGGGGTATGCAGATCGAGAGAGCCCTTTGCTATCTGGGCACCAGTGTGAGCATCATGCCGCTCTCTCTCTAAAAGAAGCTGCAACTACGGGACCTCATGCCCACCAGCATGACTATTCAGCTAGCAGAGTACTCCATCAGGCAGCCTGTCGGCATTCTGGAGGATGTCCCGATCCAGGTGGGCAAATTCCTCATCCCCTGTGATTTCACCATCCTTGACATGGATGAGGACTTTCCAGCCCCACTCATCTTAGGTTGCCCACTCCTTGCGACTGCCGGGGCAATGATCGATGTTCAGGCAGACACTCTATCTTTCCAACTGTGTGGGGAGCGGGTGGACTTCAGTTTCCCTCCCTCTGCACCACCTTTAGCGCCTGTTCTTCCCCTACCCTCTAAGGCGTCGATCCCTATTTCTCCATTCGATGTTGCTCCAGGGGTTGATACATTTGATGGAAATGGGGATCCCACATGCTGTTTGAAGGCTCTTCCGCCTTTTCTACGACCGTCCCAACTCGTTCTGAAACCGCTGCTACTCGTATTGGGGAGGTAGAGGATCCTACTTCATATTATTACACTTCCCCCAGGCCACCTCCCGCATCATTACCGTCTACTATTTGGAGGTACGGGTTAAGCTAAGGACCTTAAACAAGCGCTTCTTGGGAGGCAACCCAAGGCATTTATCGCTTTCAACAAAAAAAAACCCATTCGTGTGTCACTCCCGCCCTTTCCCTTTGCCCTTTCCCTCTTCGTTCTTTGCCTTCCCCCTTCCCTTGCCCTTTTCTGCGTTGTTTTCAATGCGGCCAATGAAAATCTCAAGCATGGGGGGGTGAGCTTACCGCTCTTTGGGTGCAATGGTGGATTTTGGAATATTGGTTGAATGACATCACTTGCATTTGCATCATATAGATAGGATGACATATAGTTTTCATAGGGCATTTTTGCATTTCTTTCCTTTAATAGAGCATGTAGGTTAGAGCATATAAGATACATGTTGCATCTCAAAAGGAGAGGTGATCGAGTTGGGCATCCCTAAGTTTTCCAGATACTACTTCTTACCCTTCTTCTCACTATCCTTTATATCTTTTATTGCTTTCCTTAGTTTTTTTTTACCTTTCAACAAATTTGTGCGAAAACCCCTCTTATGAAGAGAACACAAGGGGTGATGATTGATTGATATGGTTGAATTGTGTGTTGAAGTGTGGCCTGTTATGGTGTGAACTTTTGTGAATTGCACTCTAACATTTCCATCTGTGTTTCCCATACCCCATGTTGTATGTCATATTACCCTTGAGATTCATGTGACTTGGCTTGATTGACCTTGATAAATGGGATATACCTTTCAGTAAGTTGTTGGACTGTGGTAGACTTACCTGTGAGACTTTGAGCCTAATGACTATTCATTGCATATAGTCTCATACTTTCCTTCATGTGTGACTCATCCATGATTGCATCTCTAGAACTTGGTCTTGTTCTCTTTGAAATCGCATTTAGCATGTGCATGTGTTGATATGACTGAGGCAATTTTTGTTCTATTTAGCCACATGAGCCAAAAAGCCACCCATTGATATGTACTACCCTCTTTGCTAGCCCTTTGTGCCTTTCCCCTTTTCTTTGTTGTTGCCCCCTACATACTACACATTTGGCCTATCGATATTCCCCATATCCTTGTCAAGGTCTAGCGGAGCGACACTTCCATGTTGAGTTGGGTATGTTTTGAATGTCAGTTTACCTTGGGTACGTTACTAGTGGCTTGTTTTGGGGGGATTCGTGATTTAAGTTTCTATTCCCCATGCCATTCAATAGAAATGAATGAAAAAGGAGAAAGAAAAAGAAAAGAGAAAAATAAGAGAAAGAGAAAAAGGAAAAAATAGAAAAGTTGTGAATAAGGTGTTTGGCATGGGAGTGTGACATTGAGATTGCTAAATCCCTCCCTTAAGGTTTCTGTGGGGTTTGTTGCTCAAATTTTCAATTGTGGTGTGAAGTTGTTCCGATATTAGTTGTGGCCCTAGTCTTTGACTATTAGCTCTACTCTTCCGAAACTTATTCCACTTTGCACCCTTTTACCTTTAACCCCATTACATCCTTTTACAAGTCCTCATGATTTACACATTGCACTTTGTATTAGGTGGTGGAGAATTGAGGACTCTACCAAGCTTATGGTAGTTGCTTGATTGGGTAGAGTATTGAGTGCACCCTTGTTACATATTCTAAACACATTGAGGGGAGTGTTCCACTTTATCCTAAAGTGAGGTTCTACCAGTCCTGCTTACCCACCACTAATCAAGGAAAGGTCCTGTCTTGTTGCGTACTTCGATATTAGGGCATTTGATGCATTGCATTTGGGTATAGGGACCCATGGAAGGAAGTGTGCGAGCTGTATTTGAATTATTTCACACTTTTGACTTGGCCACCTTTAATGCATAGTTTAACTTAGACTATTGATTATTCACCCCTTGCCTGAGGAAGGTGTGTTAACAGTTTTACCGTTCTCCCTGATCCTTCATAGCGTAGTCTTGCTTAGGGACAAGAAAGAGATAAGCATGGGGGCGTGATGAACCTCTATTTGTACCATATTTTAGCCCGTATTTGACTCGATCTCTCCTATATTTGCATGCTTTATCACGTCAGAGAAAGGTCAAATCGACCTCTTGCGCATATATTTCGCTCATATGACGTCTTTCTGTAATTTCAGGAACTTTGTTGAAGGAACTGAAAGATAGTTAATATTTGGTAGAAAAGAGCGTTAAAGAGGTGGATCTAAGTCGCGAAGGAGGTCAATTAAGGGTTGCGTAGAGTTCCATGAATCAAGCATGGACATCCCGGGGCAAAAAGCCAGACCGTACCACGCGAGTACGAAACAAAGGCCGGCTAGCCAAGTGGCACGACCGTGCCACGTGCGCAGTGCTCGCGTGACTCCGACAGTGTTTCGGCACGGTGGGCCCGTGCCTCGAGGCACACACACCCATGCCGCTCCCGTTTCTGCGTCGCGACTTAAATTTCCTTCGGGGGCTATTTGAAGGGGATTCAGTTTTCATTCAGTTTTCCTTTCACAGACTTTCTTAGGCGATTTTTAGATTTTACATTCGGCCTTTTAATTTCCATTGCTTTGTATTGAATTCATCGACATTGAAGCTCGATCTACCTTTTAGCATAATCAATTCAAGTTCGTTTTCCCAATTCGTTCTCTTCTCTTTATTGTTATTGTAGGTTTTTGTGAATTGAATGTTGTTTGGTAGAATTGAGATTATGGTTGTTGATTGTGAAGTGATGTGTGGCTAAATCCTTCAACTTAGGTTGGGATTAGCATCGAATATGTGTAGTTGAATCTTGTACTGGCCCAATCCCTTCTCCCCCTTTGTTTTGTAACTATGAATTCTACTATGAACGCCACATGCTCGATGAAATGCTCGAAAGAACATTCATCCTTTTTATTGGCGTTTAGGGGAGCGTTGAGAGACGAAACCCTTACCTAGTGCGCCTTCGTAGACGATTTGGGTTTTAACATGAAAATAGTTAAGATTCTAATTGGGATTTGAGATTGTGAATCTTGTAATCCTTTGACCTTTAGTCGCATGAGAATAGGCGACTATAGTTCCAGGGTTAGTCTTCGACCCTTCAGAGAGGGAGGAGATGGGCTTAATTGACAATCTATCCATTTGTGATGCACGCTTGGGAATGTTTGATTGGGTTAGTAATTGATTCACTAGCATAATCGTGCTGTTAATTGCAACCTAGGTGTTTTCTATTCTGCTGTTTATTACACTTTTTAGTTGCTATCGTTTCTCCTAGTTTAGTCTCCAACCCACAACTGTGATTGCCTAGCTTGAGTAATTTAATCAGTTCTGGCAGTTGAAACCAAGTTCCTCGTGGACACGACCCGTACTTACCGGTTGCTAGCTACAGCTACATCATGTACTTGCAGTATATTTATAACATCAACAAGTTTTTGGAGCCGTTGCCGGGGAACTTGCGCCTTCCAATATTAGAACCGATTCGAATACTCTAGACTAGGCATTTCTTTCTTTTCTTTTGTTTTAGTTTGTCATTCTTCTTCTTCTTGCTAGAAACTGTTTACGTCGGGGTATTGTTTGCTTGTGTATGCGCAGGAGGAGTCAGAGGGATCAAGATCTTATCCCCCTCGATCCCGAGATAGAAGCAGCCGCACGCCGATGTAGCGGAGAAGCGAGAAGGAGGAAGAAAGAAGCAGTGATGATGGCCCAGGAAGATAATAAGGTGCTACGGGACTATGCGTTGCCGCAGGTATCTGGCATCACCTCATCAATTGTTAGCCCAACAATCAAGGTTAATAATTTCGAGCTCAACCCAGGGCTCATCAGTTTCGTGGAGCGTGATCAGTTCAGCGGACATCCCCAACGCACATCTTCGCAAATTCCTTGCGAAGTGCGATACCATCAAACTCAATGGGGTGTTCGCCGACGCGATTCAACTGAGGCTCATCCCTTTTTCACTGAGGGATAGAGCCAGTGAATGGCTGCAGAACGAGGAGCCCAACTCGTTCACCACTTGGGAAGTGCTCTCCAAGGCGTTCCTCTCAAGTACTTCCCACCTGGCAAGACTGCCAAGCTGAGGACGAACATCACCTCCTTTGCCCAGCAGGATGGTGAGTCCCTTTACGAAGCATAGGAGAGGTTCAAGGACCTCCAGCGCCAGTGCCCCCTGTTAGATCTTAGAGTATACTTCCACAAGAGGGGGGGTGAATTGTGGTGTCTGATTTTCGCATTACAATAACAAACACCCTGACAGAGGTTGTTCTCCGATGACGAACACCCTGTTGACTTGTTTGCAGGGGGTGTTTTCAGATATTGTAAATACGAAAATCACCAAGATAAATACGAAATTAAAGCACACACAATTTTTACGTGGAAAACACCTCTAGCCCAATTGAGGTGTGAAAAACCACGACCTACCTCGTGTAGGATTTAACCACTTCACTAAACCGGGCTTAACACGTTACAAATGTAACACACCTTGTTACAACTTGCAACCACGTAATCTCCTTCTCAAGGCAGATTACACCACGTCCAAATCTCACCAGATTGGACACGTCCAAAGTCCACACGACTTAGGACCACTCACTCACTTTTCTGATTCAAGATCAGGGTTACAAACACCTTACAGGGGGTGCTTCTGACTAAGCAGATTTAAGGTACAATGAAGTTCCTATTATGCCAATATATTGAAAGCTTGCT
>JACYFF010002017.1:22250666-22270276 GCA_017589665.1 Selenicereus undatus
CATGCAGAGTAAGAGAGGGTGAGGTTGACGGTCTTTGAGACCGAGACCCAACGTTAGGATTGTCCTCTAGATGAATCCTATGTTGCACAATAGAAGGACTAATTCCCTTAATATCCCCTAAAGTCCAACCCGAAGCTTCCTTGTACTCTCTAAGTAGGGCAATCAACTTAGTCTCTTGGTCCCTGTCTAGGTCAGAAGCAATAATGACAGGCAAAGATTCATTGGGGCCTAGAAATGCATACTTAAGAGAATCAGGAAGGGGTTTCAATTCAAGAGCAGGAAGGGAAACAGTTTCAGAAGTAGATTCAAAAGTAGCAGTGAGCAAACAATCAGCACTAGAGCACAAGTCATCAAACTCAAAAACATCATACTCAAGCTCATCATTAACAAGAAAGGACTCGTACTCAACAGCAAACACATCATCACAAGCATCATCAAGAATAGAATCCTCTACCCAGTGAAGAGTAGAGAACTCCATATCATCAAAACTAGAAGGCTGTCTTTGCAGGTTAAAAATATTAAGCTCTATGGTCATGTTACCAAAAGACAGTCTCATCATACTATTTCTGCAATTAATAAGGGCATTGGCAGTGGCCAAGAAAGGATGCCCTAGAATCACAGGGACTTGACTAGCTAAGTTAGACACTATTTCAGTCTCAATCACAACAAAGTCCACAAGGTAAATGAATTCACCCACTCTAATTAGCACATCCTCAACTATCCCCCTAGGCAATCTGGTCGACCTGTCAGCTAATTGAAGGACCATTTTGGTAGGTTTTAGCTCACATAACCCTAGCCTCTCATACTCAGTGAAGGGAATCAAGTTGACACTGGTCCCTAAATCAAGCAATGCTCTATGAATAAGCTGGTCCCCTATAACTATAGAAATAGTAGGGCAACTGGGGTCCTTATACTTCACTGGGATCTGATGAGATAAAATAGAATTAGCACTAGAGGCTAAGAAAGCCTTCCTAGGGACATTGGTAGCTCTCTTGGTTGTGCACAGATCCTTTTAAAAACCTAGCATATGGAGGCATCTGCTGAATAGCATCGATTAAGGGAATGTTGATCTTGACTTAAGAGAAGGTCTCTCTCATTTTCTCAACATGAGCTTGGTCTTTTTTCTTAAGCCTATGGGGAAAAGGAGGCAAAGGCATTTGGACTTTCTCAGAAGGAGGAGAAGAAGAAGAAGAAAGAGGACCCTTAGAGGGAGAAGGGTCAATAGACTCAGAGGAGTCTTTCATTTTAAGCTCCTCTTCCTCAAACAGCGACTCAATAAGAGGGTGAGAATCAGAATCATTGGGGACACCATCAGTAGCATCCCCTGAATTACTGGATGATCCAGCCTCTGGAGGTGAAGAAGATGAAGAAGATCTCTCGAAGAATTGATGAGGATACCTGCAAGGCTCATTAGAATTTCTAACTTGGTTGTCAATCTCTCGACCAGAACAGAGAGATATCACTGCATTCACTTTCCTCACATGTTCATTAGGGTTACCAGAAGAAGAAGATGTGTGACCCTTAGGGTTCGCCTCAGGCTGACTTGGAAAAGTACCTGGCTCCCTAGAAGATGATGCTAACTGGGAAAATTGTTCAGTCATCATTCTCATCATTCTTTCCATGTTAGCATTAATCATTCTCTCCACATTATTATTAATTCTCCTCTCCATTTTATCAATATCACTGTAACCAGGAGGAGGTTGAACTTGAACCACAGGAGGTGGAGGTCTAGGTGCATTAGGTACACCTTGAAAAACTGGTCTCTGGAAGGAACTAGAAGGGTGAGAGACGAGCTGGGAGTTAGGAACCACAACATTTGGTCCATTACTCCAAGATAAGTTAGGGTGATTTCTGCACCCTGGATTGTAAAAACGAGAGAAAGGGTCATTCTTAGGTCTTTGGAAGGCCATACTTGCTTGCTCTTGCCCAATTGCTAACTGGTGAGCAAAGTAGGGATAAGCACTCAATGAACGATCTAAGGCCTGACAATGAGAGCAGGACACTGAAGTAGTCTGGGATAGTTGAGTCATTTGTAGAGTTAATCCTTTCAACATGTTTTCAAGAGTAGCAATCTTAGACTCTAAGTGACTCACATCAGAGATAGAATGTAACCCACCCCTAGCAATCCTAGAACTTAAGCTGTCATCCCGAGCAGTTTCGCACTGCATGGTTTTCTCAGCTAAGTCCTCTAAAAATTCCCAAGCATCTGTGGCGCTCTTAGAAAGAAAGCCACCCTGACACATAGATTCTACCATGGTCCTAGTTTGTTGGTCCAGTCCTTCATAAACAATTTGGCACAAACGTGCCTGGTCTAAACCATGGCGGGGACACTGAGACAACAAATTCTTAAACCTATCAAAATATTTCCAAAATGATTCCCTATCTAGTTGCACGAATTGATTAATCTCATTCCTTAGCTTAACAGTCTTGGCATTAGGAAAATATTTTCTCAGGAACAATTTCACAAAATCATTCCAAGAAGTTACAAAATTAGCAGCCAAGCCATACATCCAACATTTAGCAGAATCTTTCAAAGCAAAAGGAATTAATTTCATACACACAACATCAATGGGAATATTAGGAAAATGCATCATAGAACAAACTTTTTCGAATTCCCTAAAAAACAAATAAGCATCCTCTAAGCCAGTGAATTTAGGGAGCATCTGAGTATAGTGAGGTCTTAATTCGAAGGTCACATTGGGTCCAAGGTCAGGTATAGTGAAGCAAGATGGCAAAGCAGTCCTAGGTGGATAAAAGATATCACTCAAAGTTCTTTCTTGTGCCATTTCTTCAAGCTTGGGTTCTGGTTCGGTTTCTAAGTTAGGGTCAGATTCACTTCTAACAAGTCTATGATTTTCAGGATTTCTAACGCAACCAGTCATATAAATCCAACTCCCTTACCCCAAATTTCTTTTTTTTTAATCACAAAACAACAAAATGAATGATAAAAGTAAAAATAATATTAAAACAGAAAATGAACAAAACTGAAAACAAAAACACAAAAACAAAGAAAATAAAAGAAAATAAGAAATAAAACTACACCTAAACACCCTAATTCTAAGAATAAAATTAAAATAGAAAATAAAAATCCTAAAATCAGAAATAAATATACAAAAAATTCCACACAATCACAAAGGACATAAATATAATTTTTTCAAATTTTTTTCTGTCCCTGAATAGTGCAGAAAAATGCAAACAGAATATTAATTCTAAAATTCACAGGAAAATCTAAACAGCTCCAAAAATTCCTGAAACATTCACACACACTCTAAACATTATACTGAATATAGGAAAAATATCAAAATAACAGAAATCAAACCAGAAAAGATCCAGAAAATTCGAACAGCATGCGAAAATTGGTGAAAAATCTGCACTGTAAATAGTTCCGGATCAGTTCAACCTTGAATTTTTTTTCACTGCACATAAACCAAACTGATTAGAACTGTTTTGTTAGAAACATCTAATCATTAAAATTAAACTAATCCTGACACAAACGAGAATCGAAATCAAAATATAAACTAAATTCAAAAATAAAACTATACTAAACTATTAAAACAAAAATTACGACTCAACTAAAACTAAAAATGAAAACAACTCTAACGACTCTAATAATTAAACGACGACTTGAGAAAACCCAATTTCACAAACTCATCCCCGGCAACGGCGCCAAAAACTTGTTGTGATTTTCCGCAAGTATACGGTTTATCGCCGTAATACTAACAGGTGTCGAACCTCAGGGATGGTTGTGAAATCTGGTTACCAAAAATTCTTAAATTAAAACTTAACACTAAACTAAAACAACTCCAAAGTCTAGTTATGTTGACACAAATTAAGGGAGTAAATGAAAAGATTAATTCACGAAATTAAGAACCATTAACCACAACAAGAAAAACCAAACTGCAAATGACTTCAACCACTAACACTTTGCCGCAGTTGTTTGTTTAGCCATGATTCTGTTGAGCTGCGCTGTTATTGAAGCAGAGCACACAACACCAGGAGCAAAACTTATACAGAGCCAAGAATCCACAACCAAGTTTCAGAGAATCCTTACTAGAAATTCAAAGTTTGTAAATTTCACTCCACAACTGAAGTTTCCATTTGAATTAAATTAAACCAAGAATCAAGGATTACACAAGCATGTGAATTATAACTAGATCTAAGAACGAAAATCAACAAAAAAAACAAATGAAAACTGGAAAACTCTACTCTACGCTCTCCCTTTTTTCTATGCTACTCGAAGCCTCCATTAAAGCGCAGCTTCAGCCCCTTCATTGCTCTCAAATTATTGCTTGCAATTGACGCATTAATGATGGTGATGATGATGGATAATGAAAGAGGAGAGAGGGAATGAGGACGGTTATAGTGGGGAGATGAAGAGCTGCTGCTGGGCCTGAGGCAGAAGACGCCGAAGGGGAGGGAAGTCGAAGGGCCATGTTTGTTCCTCTGTTTCGGGCTTCTCTGGATTAATGTGAGAGGAAGAAGAAAGAGGTAAGGAAAGGGGGGAGGTTGTCATGTGCAAGGCACATGACTCGAGTAAATGAAAGAGAGAGAATGAGGGTTGGGTTGTCTCGCTGGGCCAACTTGCAAGGCAAAGGGGAGGGGGATAAGAAGCTGGGCCACGGAATGGACCGGCCAACACTGTCTGAAGAAGAGGGAGGAAAGAGGAAGGCAGAGTCAGGTCACGTGCCTGGCACGTGGTCACTTAAGTGAGATGGGGAGAAAGAGAGGGAGTCTGGGCTGGGAGAGGAGATGGGCAGCGCCTGGGCCAGAAAAATAGAAAGAAAGGGACCGGCCCAAAGGAAGAAAAGAAAGTAAAAGAAAGAAGAAAAGGGGAAGGAAACCGTGTGGGCTGCGGTTGCTAGGCCGGGCGGGGCTCCCACGAAATGGGCCATGGGGAAGAGGAAGGAAGCAGACTGGGCTCTTGTAGCTTCATTTCTTCTCTTCTTTTAATAAGTTACTTGTTCTGACCCAATCCAATTTTGATGCAATTTTCTCTCATTTTCTTCATGCAATTCATTTATTCTTCAGATGTCTCAAATTCCTACAAAATATATAAAAATAATATTAAAATCATAAATTCATAATATTTTAGAGCAAATATTAGGTAATGAAAAGTATAAAAAATGTCAAAATTTCAGGTTCAACATGCAGCACCAGTTAGAGGAGGCGTTTGTAAAGGCCAAGGGGGCTTAAAGGGTGGCCCAGGCCAAGGAGCAAGGCTATCAGCGGGGCCGTGCTGATACCTTGGGGTATTTGTGTAAGGTCTTGGTGACGCTAGCCCAAGAGTGTCAGGAGGACAACTATTTTGAGGCCTAGCTCCACTTCGTGGATGAGCGCCATCGGGCCGAGGATGAAGGTCGGGACCTCGAGGAGGTGGAGTTTATCCCTCCTTCCGACGAGGGTGAGGGCGCAGGGGATGAGGCAACCAACCCCCTGGATGCTGAAGTTGGGGCTTCTGAGGAGGAGGGTCATGAGGATGGTGGAGAACCCGATGTGTAACCCCCCTCTTTCTCCTTGTATGTTTGTTTTTTTTTTGTTAATGAAAAACGTTTATTTCTGGTTGCCAGCTTCTTTCGTTGTTCGTTCTTCTACTTCGTACTTATTCTTTCGTCAAAGCTTGTGTTCTCATTCTTTATATGTCGTGGGGTAGTAGCCCCCAAGCGAAAGAGCAAGTGATGTGTTAATTGGCTAAGGAATACATTATTGGCATTGTAACGGCCCAGAAGTCATGGGGATGGGCCTTAGCCCCCAGAGGGGCTAAGAGTGTAGCGATCGGCCATAAGGCCGTGCTCCTGGACCCCCTAGCCCTCACTGGGGCAAAGAGTATAGCGACGGGCCATAAAACTGTGCACCTGGATCCCCTAGCCCCCATTGGGGCAAAGAGTGTAGCAACCGGCCATAAGGTCGTACTCATGGGCCCTTAGTCCTTACTGAGGCTAAAAGTGTAGCGACCGGCCATAAGGTCGTGCTCATGGACCCTAGCCCACGCTGGGGCTAAGAGTGTAGCGACCGACCATAAGGTTGTGCTCATGGACCCTTAGCCCCCACTGGGGTAAGAGTGTAGCGATCAGCCATAGGGCCCTGCTCAAAGAAAAGGAGGGTTGTATATGAGTGCAAAGGTGGCTGCTGTAGGCTTCTGATTTTATTACTTGTAATCGAGGTGTACATGTCCTTTGGAGGTAAAGTAAAAGCATGAGCCTGAGTATAGTACTTTCTCAGGTTGCTGCTATGCTAGGTTCATGGTATGGGGGAGCTGCTGACGGTCTTAAGGCGATATGTCCTAGGGCGGACTTGAGAAGCAACTTTGTATGGGCCTTCCCAATTGGTAATTAGTTTTCCATGTTCCCCTACCCGAGCTACAACCTCCATGCGCCAAAGAATGAAGTCGCCCGCCTAAATTGGTTGCAATCACACTGCACGGTTGTGCAGGCGTGCGATGCGGAGTTCATAGAGGGCTTCTCGAAGGAGAGCGTTGCTGCGGATAGAGGGGAGGAGGTTGAGACCTTCGTGGAGCACTACATTGTTCAACTCCTCTTAGAAAGTTATCAACCGGTGAGTGTGAAGGGCGACCTCTACTGGTAAAACACCCTCGGACCCATAGCCAACATGAAAAGGGTTTCGCCAGTAGTGGTTTTCTCAGTGGTGCGTAGGGACCATAAGGCGCCGTGTAGTTCATCCGCCCATTTTGATGTAATTTAATAAGACATGTCACAGTTAAATTCCCTAAGTCAAGGTAGTCCAGTTACACAAGTCGAAGTCCATGGAACAAGTTCCATTTTGCAAGACCAAAAGGAGATGGTACCCGGGTTCACCCCCGTGCACGTACCTGAGTTCACCCCCGTGCACGTACCTGGTTTTGTTTTTATTATTTTGCAGCCCAAACGACATCCAAATCATGTAATTATTTTTTTTAAAGTTCATTAGGATGTATAGTTGATTTCTTATGTTAAGCACAAAGGCAAACAAGCACATTAAAGGGGTCAATTTAGTCAATTTATCAAAGCTACCCAGTAGGCGTCAAGATTTGCACGGTTTAAAAGATCATAGAGGTTGCACTTAATGACGTCCAAATCAAGATTTTCAAAAAGAAGGGGTGTTTAGACATCTTGAGGTTTCCTCCCCATGAAGAAAACCCCAGCTTAGTCATTAAAATACAGTGACCTAATAGCATTGAAAGTCAGCCTGCATGTGCCACCCAGGCAGCCGTTTGCTTAGCCTAGGAGTTTTCCCTCTTAGGTGGGTTTTCTCCTTCAAGGTGTATGTGTGACTGGCTGGAAGATTGAGCTTAGTCACTAGGTGACTCATGAAGGTAGCAAGTGCTACGTGGAAGAGGAAGATTCATCCATTTTGCAAGCATTCATACGTCCACTTCAGCACAAGGCGTCACGCATGCATTCCTCTCCTACTTTTGAGGTGGAAGCCGTGTGTTCTTTCCTTCCATGGGAGGAAACATGACTCATACAGCCTAGAATTAGTAAAGACTAGCTTAAGTTAATTAGGTTTAAGCCATTGCATTCGTTTGTGCTTATTTTAAGTTAGTTATGTACTAAACCGTACGTTTTGCTAGTTAACTGTACTTAGTGACTTTGGTAAGCGTTAAGTAATCTATTAAGGATTACCTAATGATTAAGGAAAGGGTTGGACGTACCTTATAAGAAGGGTGAACGTCCCTTTTGTAAAGGATTGTTGAAAAATTGAAATCAGAAGTTGAGTATAAACTCCTCTGTATGTTACTTTAAATTCTCTACTTGCTTATCTCTAAATCGGCTAATTAAAGTGGTGTTCAAGTGAGTCTTAATATTGATTAGGGGGCGATATCTGTATCCTAATCTAAGATTACGAGCCCTGAAATAGTGCTTAGTCATGAAATCTATATCTAAGAAACGTTTCATTTTTATAGATCTTTCAGTTCAAGCCATTGAACCTTGTTCAGGGAACTCTTTTCTCCTTCCTTCTCCACGCCATTTTCATTGTCTCCCCACACCATCTTCTCTTCTTTCACTAAACACTTAAGCTTTCCTTTCATTCCGTCTCTTCCTAGTGTGAGTACATCAATTTTGGTATCAGAGCAAGTTTTATCTTGGCCTGAAACCAAAGCCCCACACGTTTCTCTCCCTAGTCACGCCACAAATTTCAAAACACAAAAAAAAAGTTTCCAGCCTTGGTTCTTGTTCTTGAGTTTCAACATGGCTAGTACTAGTGAAATGACCTTTGAAGAAAAGTTTGAAGCTCTCATGAAGAATTATCAAGCCGTGTCTTCCTCAAAGGTAGAATTGGAGAAACAAAATGAGTACTTGCGAAAGCAACTGGGAGATGACATGAAACAGAAGCAAAAGGCTCTTGAAAGTCCAAGTACATCTGTTCATGAAGAAGATGAAGCAAGTAACTTGAATAGTTCTTCAAGTGATGAAGAACCTCAAAGAAGGGTTAGAGGTGCTAGAAGAACGCCCAAAAACTCAAATGATTTCAAAGTTAAAATTCCTGAGTTTGAGGGTAAATTAGATCCTGATGAGTTTCTAGAATGGTTACACATTTTAGAATGAGTTTTTGATTACAAGGACATTCCAGATGACAAAAAAGTAAAGCTGGTTGCACTTAGGCTTCGAAGGTATGCGTCCCTTTTGGTGGACAAACCTTTGTGTTAAGAGAACAAGAAATAGAAAAGGCAAGATCAGGACCTGGGAGAAAATGAAGTCCAAGTTGAAGTCCTGATTCCTCCCAGCAACGTATCTCCAACACAGTTATTCCCAATTGTATAATCTGACTCAAGGGAATTTAACTATTGAGGAATACACAAGTGAATTCGAAAAGCTCCTGATTAAATGTGACATTCAGGAGCCTGAAGAGCAAACAATTGTTAGACACTTGGGTGGCCTTGATCCTAAGTATTCTAATGTTGTTGAGTTGCAGCAATATACCACGTTTGATGAAGTTTGTGTGTTAGCACACAAAGTTGAACAACAGCGAAGAAATAAATCAATCAAACGTGATTTTCCAAAACCTCCAATTCGTACTTCACCTTTTAACAATGGGAGTCCGAATTTTCCTCCAAGATCATACCCACAAAATCCATCTTCCCATATGCCACAAAGAACCCAAACTCCTCAAAGAACTCAACCTCCGGCACGGTCGCCGTACCCCCATCCACGACCTCAGCCTGGTCCAGAACGTCCCACTCTATTTTCAAAGAGTAATCGACACTATTTCAAGTGTCAAGGAATTGGGCATATTGCTTTTGGTTGCCCAAATCGAAGAATTATTACTCTTGCTAAATGGGATGCAATTAGAGAAGAGGATAAAGAAGAGGAACAGAAAGAGGACGAAGAAGAAGAACCGGAGGACGAATAGGAGGAAGTAGTTGAAGCTGTAGATGAAGGAGAAAAGCTAGTACTTCGAAGGGTACTAAGCAATCAACGTGGAGTTAAAGATGAACAACGGGAAAACGTTTTTCATTCCCGTTGCACCGTTGAAGGCAAAGTGTGCTCATTGATAATTGACGGAGGCAGTTGTGCTAACGTTGTATCATTGAGTGTGATTGAGAAGTTGGGCCTCCAGGCTATGGCACATCCCCACCCATACAACATCCAGTGGCTCAATTAGAGTAAAGGTCTTCAAGTTAATTCCTGGTGTTTGATTTTATTATCAATCGGGAAGAATTATGGAGATGAGTTATGGTTCGATGTCATCCCAATGGATGCATGCCATATTATTCTGGGCCGTCCATGGATTTATGATCATAAGGTGATGCACAATAGGTTTCTGAATACCTATTCCTTCTCTAGAGGAGGAAAGAAAATCACCTTAACACCGTTATTCCCATCCGAACTTTCTAAACACAAACTATAAAAAAGCCTTGAAAGATCGGATATGTTATTTGCCTGCAGTGAGCCTTTATTGAAAGCATCTTACCATGAGTTTAGAGCTTTTAGAGAGTGGATTTTAGCCACTCAAGAAGAATCTAAATCATCTTTACTAGATCATCTAATAGCTAAATCGTTACTCAAACGGTTTAGTCATGTATTTCCAGAAGAGATACCCTCTGGATTACCCCCAAAAAGGGATATCCAGCATCATATCGACCTTATTCCTAGCTCAATCCTTCCAAACAAACCTTCCTATAGGATGAACCCAAAAGACACTTCTAAAATTCAGAAGCAAGTGGAAGAATTGATGGTTAAAGGATTAGTTCGAGAATCCTTAAGTCCCTGTGCTGTTCTTGCACTCCGAGTACCCAAGAAAGATGGGAGTATGTGTGTGTGCGTTGATAGTCGAGTAATTAACAAGATTACTATCAAGTACCGGTATCCAATACCGACACTTGAAGATATGCTTGATGAGTTTCATGGTTCGAGGGTATATTCAAAGATTGATTTGCGAAGCAGTTATTATCAGATTCGAATAAGAGAAGGTGACGAGTGGAAAACCGCTTTCAAAACAAACGGTTGTCTATTCGAATGGTTGGTGACGCCATTCGGTTTATCAAATACTCTGAGCACCTTTATGAGGTTAATGAATCAAGTATTCAAACCTTATATTGGCAAGTTCGTTGTCGTTTATTTTGATGATATCCTAATCTTCAGCAAAGATGAGAAAGAGCACCAAAATCATTTCACTGAGATTATGAAAGTGCTTGAATGTGAACAATTGTACGGTAATCTCAAAAAGTTTTCCTTTTTCACTTCTAAGGTCACTTTTTTGGGGTATATCGTAATTGATGAAGGAATTGATTTTGATAAAGCCAAGACTGAGGCTATTCGGAGTTGGCCTACGCCGAAGAGCATACATGACGTCCGTAGCTTTCACGGACTTGCTTCGTTCTACGGGCGTTTTATTCGGAACTTTAGCACTATTACTGCGCCAATGACCGAGGTGATTAAGGGCACATCTTTTAGATGGACCCCTAAGGCACAAACGGCCTTTGAAGAAGTGAAGGTTAAGCTAACGCAAGCACCAGTGTTATCACTTCCCTATTTTGACAAAGTGTTCGAAGTGGAATGCGACGCATCTGGCGTTGGAATTGGCGGTGTTCTTACTCAAGAGGGCAAACCATTAGCCTTCTTTAGTGAGAACTGTGTGACTCAAGACGAAAATATTCCACTTATGATAAAGAATTTTATGCCATAGTTCGATGTTTGGAGCACTAGATTCATTATCTTATGGCCAGTGAGTTTATTCTCCATTCTGATCACGAAGCCTTAAAGTATATTCAAGGCCAACATAAATTAAACTCCCGGCATGCTATGTGGGTAGAGTTTCTCCTGTCATTTCATTTTACTATATGGCATAAATCAGGGAAGCTGAATAAAGGCGCTGATGCCTTATCCAGACGATACTTATTACTGTTCCACTTAGATGCTTGTGTTATGGGTTTCGGGCATCTAAAATTATTATATTCTGGAGATGAAGACTTTGGGAAACTTTATGGTGCATGTCAAAAACCCCCCAAAGATGATTATTTGATTCAAGAAGCATTTCTGTTTAAGGGTACACGCCTGTGTATGCCTAAATGCAGCACTCAGGAACTTCTGATTCGAGAAGTCCATGGAGGATCATTAGCTGGTCATTATGGTGAGACTAAAACTCTTACCATTTTGAAAGAACATTATTATTGGCCTAGGATGCATAAAGATGTACAAGATTTACTGAAGCAATGTGCAACATGTCAAGTGGCTAAAAGTCACTTACTTCCTCAAGGATTATATACGCGAATTCCTATTCCAACCCAACCTTGGGTAGACGTGAGTATGGATTTCATTCTAGGCTTGCCTAGAATGCAGTGGGGCAAAGATTCAATCTTTGTGGTGGTAGGCTAGGTTTCGAAGATGGCCCATTTTATTTCATGTAATAAGACTAATGATGCTACTAATATTGCAGAGTTGTATTTCAAGGAAGTAACTAGATTACATGGTATTCTACGATCTATTGTTTCAGATCGGGATACTAAGTTTTTAAGGCATTTCTGGGTCACTTTATAGAAGAAGTTGGGGACGAAGCTGAAATATAGCACAACTTGTCATCCCCAGACTGACGGTCAAATAGAGGTGACCAATTGAACCCTAGGAACGCTCCCCAGGGCTTTGATTTCGCCCCAGTCCAAGAAAGCTTGGGATCTTCTATTACCACATGCAGAATTCGCATACAACAGAGCCCCAAGTCTAGCAACTGGAGTATCACCTTTCAAGGTAGTATATGGGACTGATCCTATAACTCCTTTAGATTTGACACCACGCCCCCTGGATCAAAAGCCCAGTGCAGATGCAGATAAGAGAGTCAAGGAAATTCAAAAACTACACGAGCAGGTTAGAAATAAAATTGAGCAATCTAACCTATCCTATTCTGCTCACGCAAACAGGAAAAAGAAGCAAAAGACGTTCCAACCAGGAGATTTGGTTTGGATCCATCTCAGAAAAGAGCGCTTTCCAGCAAGATGCAAGAACAAGCTTATGCTAAGAGCAGATGGTCCATTTGAGGTCCTAGAATGCATCAAAGACAATGCTTACAAGGTGGACCTCCCTGGGGACTATGGAGTTTCAGTTACGTTCAATGTAGTCGATTTGAGCCCATATGAAGAAGATGATTACCTGTAAGATTTGAGGTCATATCATTTCAAACACGGGGAGGATGATGCAATTCAATCAGACACGTCCCCGTTAAATTCCCCAAGTCAACGTAGTCCAGTTACACAAGTCCAAGTCCATGGAACAAGTTCCATTTTGCAAGTCCAAAAGGGGATGGTACCCGGGTTCACCCCCACGCACGTACCTGGAGTTGTTTTTATTAGGATGCCTAGTTCAAACGGCATCTAAATCATATAATTCTTTTTTTTAGTTTCATTAGGATGCCTAGTTTATTTCTTATGTTAAGCACAAAGGCAAACAAGCGCACTAAAGGGGTCAATTCAATTAATTTATCAAAGCTGCCTAGCAGGCGTCAAGATTTGCACGGTTTAAAACATCTTGAGGTTTCCCCCCATAAAGAAAACCCCAGCTTAGTCATTAAAATGCAGTGGCCCAATAGCATTGAAAGTCAGCCTGCATGCGCCACCCAGGCAATCGTTTACTTAGCCTAGGAGTTTTCCCCCTTAGGTGGGTTTTCTCCTTCGAGGTGTATGTGTGATTGGCTGGAAGATTGAGCTTAGTCACTAGGTGAATCATGAAGGCAACAAGTGCTATGTGCAAGAGGAAGATTCATCCATTTTGCAAGCATTCATTCATCCACTTCAACACGAGGTGTCACGCGTGCATTCCTTTCCTACTTTTGAGGTGGCAGCCGTGTGTTCTTTCCTTACAAGGGAGGAAACATGACTCATGCAGCCTAGAATCAGCAAAGACTAGCTTAAGTAATTAGGTTTAAGCCATTGCATTTGTTTGTGCTTGTTTTAAGTCAATTATGTACTAAACCGTATGTTTTGCTAGTTAACTGTACTTAGTGACTATCCTAAGCGTTAAGTAATCTGTTAAGGATTACCTAATGATTAAGGAAAGGGTTGGACGTACCTTATAAGAAGGGTGGACGTCCCTTTTGTAAAGGGTTGTGGAAAAATTGAAATCAAAAGTTGAGTATAAACTCCTCTGTATGTTACTTTAAACTCTTTACTTGCTTATCTCTAATTCGGCTAATTAGAGTGGTATTCAAGTGAGTCTTAATCTTGATTAGGTGGTGGTATCTGTGTCCTAATCTAAGATTAATGGCCCTAAAACAGTTCTTCGTGGTGAAATCTGTATCTAAGAAATGTTTCAGTTTTGTCAATCTTTCAGTTCAAGCCATTGAACATTGTTGAGGGAACTCTTTTCTCCTTCCTTCTCCACGCCATTTTCATTCTCTCCCCATGCCATCTTCTCTTCTTTAACTAAACAATTAAGCTTTCCTTTCATTCCTTCTCTTCCTAGTGTGACTACATCATATTTTCCCTTTGTGTCGTCAAGTTTCTTCTATAGGCCATGGAGGATAGATTTGTTAGCCATGTCGGCTTAGCCGTTGGTCTAGGGGTGAGCCAGAGTGGTGAACTGAGCTTGGCAACCCAAGTTATTGAGATAGTCCGTGAGCTTACTGGTGTTGAACTGCCTACAGTTATCAAAAATGATGGCACGAGGAATGGCGAAGCGGGTGATGATGTTCCGCCAAATGAACCTTCGCACTTTAGCGATGGTTATAAAGGCTACGGCCTCAGTCTCTATCCATTTGGTGAAGTAGTCAACCGCCACAAAAAGGTAGTTATGTTGCCCCGTAGGCTTAGGGAAAGGGTTGAGGATATCCATTCCCTATGTGGCGAACGACAGGGGGTTGACGATTGGCGTCATGGGGGGGACTCGTGGGATGGGGGCGAATTTCTGGGATTTGTCATGGGTCTACACTAGTGTCATGGCATCCTCCTGCAGGCTAGGTCAGTAGTAGCCAGTTCGGATGGCTGTGACAGCTAAGGTATGGCCCCCAGCATGTGTGCTGCAAACGCCTTCGTGCAGCTCTTCCAGTATCTTTTTCCCGTCCTCCGGGGTCACACAGCATAAGAGGGGACGAGGCAAAGACCTCTTGTATAGGATCCCCTCGTACAAGATAAACCAGTTCGAGCTCTTCTTCACTCTATCCGCTTCTTTCGAATGTGAGGGAAGGGTACCGTCAGTGAGGTACGCGCAGATAAGATCCATCCATGTCGAGCTTCTGTCTAGCCATAACACTTCATGTAAATCGATGCTCCTCTCTGTTAGGGTCTCCCACTTAATGTTTTTTGGCTTCCCGTCATCAGATGAGATTGCTAGTTTAGACAGGGCATCAGCCTATCGGTTCTCTGAGAGAGGGATGTGTGTGATCGCAAAGTGCTTTAACAGCTTAGTCGCCTCCCGCACCCATTGAACATATGCGGCCATGGTGTCATCCTTTGCTTCATATGTGCCGTTGAGCTAACTGACGACTAGCTGGGAGTCAGAGAAGGCTTGGATAGTGTCCACCCCCGCGGTGTAACACAACTTTATTCCTACGATAAGGGCTTCGTACTCTGCCTCATTGTTGGATGCTTTGAACATGAACTTCAAAAAGTGCTCGTACCGTACCCGGTGAGACTTTCAATGATGAGGCTGGCCTCGCTTCGGTCCTTAGTGGACAAGCCATCTACATACAAGTTCCAGGGTCACGGGTGCAAATCGCCTTCTTTGGCGGGCATCGCATTCTTGGCCAAAAAGTCAGCTAATGCCTGGGCTTTTATGGCCCGTTGTGGTTCAAAGATTAAGTTGTAATGTGACAGTTCGGCGACCCATTTCAAGAGCTGTTGTAAAGCATCTAACTTCTGAAGGGCATTCTTCGAAGGCTGATTAGTAAGGACCAGGATCTTGTGAGCCTCGAAGTAAGGTCGTAGCTTTCGATTGGCCATCACTAGGGCATAGGAAAACCTCTCTATAAGAGGATAGTTCACTTCCGCCCCTGTATGTAGCACACAGGGATCTGCTCCCTCGCCCTTTCCACTACGAGGACAGTGCTGATCGTGCACTCTGAAACAGCCAAATACAAGACCAGAACTTCCCCTTCCAAGGGGCTGGCGATTTTGGGCAGCTGAGCTAGGTAGGTCTTCAAAGCTTGGAAAGCCTCATCAACCTGTTGGTCCCAACTAAAGTTGACCCACTACCATAAGATGCGGAAGAATGGCTAGTACTTGTCTGCAGACTGGGACATAAATCGACCTACGATGGCTATGCGGACAGTTAGGCGTTGCACCTCTCTTACATTCCGTGGAGGCTTCATGTCAAGGACGGGCTAGATCTTGTCCGAGGTTAGCTTTGATTCTGCTGCTGCTGATCATGAAGCTGAGAAATTTGGCCGACCATACCCCAAATACGCACTTCTTCGGGTTAAGCTTCATGCTGAAAGCCCATAGTATATCGAATGTCTTCCTCAAATCATGGCCATGGCCCCCATCGATCTTGCTTTTAACTATCTTGTCGTTGACGTAGACTTCCATGGTCTTGGCAATGAGGGGTTTGAACAGTTTGTTAACCAAGCGTTGGTAAGTGGCCCATGCGTTCTTTAATCCAAAAGGCATCATCTTATAACAGTGGAGGCCGCAGTCGATGGTGAACACAGTCTTTTCTTGATCTTCTGGGCAGAGGGGTATCTGGTGGTACTCGGTGAACGTGTCCATGGAACTCAATAAGGCATGTTCGGTCGTGGCATCCACCAACTTATTAATTTTTGGCAACGGGGAGCTATCCTTCCGGCATGCCTTGTTCAAACCTGTGAAATCCACACACATCCTCCAAGTCCCACTGGGTTTCTTTACTAACACCACATTCGAGATCCATTCAGGGTATTGGCATTCTCGAATGAACCCAGCCTCTAGCAATTTCTGTACTTCAACATTGGCAGCGGCCGCTCTCTTTGGGCCCATATGCTGCTTCTTCTGGATGATCGACCGGTGATGAGGCTCCACGTTCAGCGGTGTTTCGTTATGGTTGGGGCGATATCAAACATTTCCTAAGACCTAAATGCAAAGACATATTTATACTCCTGTAGAAGGGAGAGTAGGGATTGTCGATCGGGGCTGCCATATCTGGACCTAGTTGAACTATGTGCTCGGGGCCGTTCTTCCTCGAGTGAAGCTTGCTCTACATCTCCCGTGTCCTCCGGTTGAGGTCGTGAGGGTTCGGCCGAGGTGAGGGTGTGGATGACCAATGCTTCTGAGACAATGGTGGCTGGTCCAGTCCTTACACGCTTCTCCGCCTGGGATGGCCCTTCAAGCTCGTGCTCCTTTGTTTGCTCTACCAGGGGTCTGATGCTCATCAAGTAACATTCTCGGGCCATCTGTTGGTCCCCCTGCATTTCACGGACGCTTCCATCATCAGCCTCAAACTGGAGCTGGAGAAGGTATAAGGCGATGACGGCTTTCACCTTGTGGAGGGTTAGATGTCCTAACATCAAATTGTAGGCCGTGGGCACGTCAAGGACCAAAAAGTTGACCTCAAGGTTCTTGGATTTGAGCTTATCACCAAAGCATACAGGGAGGTGGATCATCCTAGTGGGATTCACCTCCTGCCCACCGAAGCCCAAGATGGGGTGCACCAAGGGGATGGTGTTACATCCGGGGTACGTGACCTTCTTCAAGCAGTCCTAGGTTATGATATCAGCGGAGCTACCCGTGTCGATTAGAATTCGCTGTACAATTACGCTTGCTATCTTCATCTCAACGAACAGGGGGTCATTATGGGGGGAGGCGAATCATGGAGCTTCCTTTCTATCGAACACCATTGTGGGCACCATTATGCAGGGTCCTTGCTCTGTGGTATGTACGTGTTGTGCACTTTTGAGCTGAGCTCACCAAGCTGACCAAGTTATCCCTTCCGCATAGCCCCCAGCTATTGTGGCCACAACCTCCGTCGAGCACTCCTCATCTAGCGGTTGGGGTTGTGCGAGCTCCTGTTCTCGTCGAAGGAACCGCGGTCCTTTCTTTAGAAATCGGTCAATCTGACCCTTGTTTGCCAATTCATTAAGAGCTTTCTTTAGCTCTCGACATTCAGTAGTGGTGTGTCCACTCTGTTCGTAGAACTCGCAGTACTTCCTGGCACTCTGCGGCTTAGGGGTTTTGGTCATAGGTGGCGGCCTTCGCAGCATGGGATGTCCTCTAACCTTCATGAGGATGCTCCTGGCGTCCGTAGTAAACCGAGGGTCAATTGCCTCGAACTACGACCTCTTTTCCCAGGGGCCGAGATTCCTGTCACCACGAGCGAGATTCTTATCCCTCGGGACCCTAGCCTTCTTCGGGGCATCGAAATTGTCGGTGCAGATCTCGGTGGCGCCAATGAAATCTATAGCCTTTCTTAGGGCCTTGGACAACGTGGTCTCCTTCTGCTCAGCCAAGGAAAACTTGAAGTGGTCATTCTTGAGACCGTTCAAGAAGGAGGTGTACGCCACCCCGTCCTCCAGGTCCGGAATCAGCATCGCCTCCTGGTGGAAGCGCTTGGCATATTTAGCGAGGGACTCTTGTGGTCCTTGCTTGATTTTGGATAGGTGGATACTAGTCTACATTTCCTTCCTGCTTGAGATGAATTGGCTAACAAATTGGTCAGCCAGGTCCTGGAAGCAAGTGATGCTCCCCGGGGGTAGACCATTAAACCATGATTGCGCCACTCGCTTTAAGGTAGCAGGGAAATAGTGGCAATGAGCGGCATCGTCTATGTCCTACACATACATCTATGCCTTATAAGCGCCCAGATGCTCTTCAGGGTCTGTCATCTCATCATAAAGGTCTACTGTGGGCATTTTGACTTTCCTGTAGCGTGGAGTATTAACGATTTCTGTGCTGAACGGGGTGGAGAAGTGAAGAGCAGTCGGCCGAACGGCTGTTCCCGACACCTTGAAGGGGGTTTCAGGGTGGTGCTCAACCTCAATAATAGAATGACTCTTCCTCTCTCGGCAGTGCCTCGAGGTTCTAGCGGGAGACCGGTCAACTCGGCGTGGCTCCTTACCGTGGGTCCCCCGTGGGGGTGGACTTCGGGTGCCCTTACGATGGGTACAGCTCTCCGGGCTGAGTCGACGTCTACCCGAAATCTCCCCCCAAGGCTTGGAAGTTTGCTCTTGCTCTTCGAACCAGGTGGTTCACCTAAATGGGTTGCATAGGGAGTGGAAGCAGTCGTGGATTTGGCCCTTGCCCCCTGCGTGGGGCAGCCACCAGGTCTTGCTACCGCGCATTGCCCTTGTTGCTCTGTATAGGGTCGTCCGCTTCTATTCGACCGAGATATCTCCCGCTCCCGCTTAGTGCAACGGGGAGATGGTACCCACTCCTATTGGTGGGAAGGTTTGCATCCATTGGTAGGTACGTATTCAAATTGAGGAAGCAGCCTGGCCAAGTTCGCCGCCTTTTCACCTGTTCTGAAACCTGCAAGATGATAGTGTCCGTTATGGTGGATATAAAGTTCCTCAGGGCATCCACCGTGACGTATGCTTCTCGTTTAGGAGGAGGTGGGCTCGCTGCTCGAGGATTTGCCCGCGAACTCTCCGAGACGTCCTGCACCTCAGGAGGCGCAGAGGTATTAACCGTGGGGGCCTTGTCCATGTGAGTTCATGCCCGTGTTGCTTCGCTTACCACCATCTGTACCACTCTTTCCGCACAAATGACCCTAATCTGATTTCGGAAGATTCTTCTGAGTTGCTGTTGATGACGACGTGGGACGAAAGAACGGGTTTATCTGACAGCTCGCCTGCAACACCTGACGTCCTCTTCTCCAAATGGCCTAACTTGCAAAAAGGGCACCCCCGGGTTGTGGACCGGGGAGTGCCTCTTCGACAGTCAAGTCAGGCTAAAGTCCAAATCAAAGGTCAACAGAGAGACAAACGCAATGTGAATTCAGTGTGTCAGATTGCTAACACCTTTCCCGAGGAGGGTAGGTGACTATTTATAGTCCCTTCGAAAAAAGGGTAAAATAGTAATCTTACCTAGAACAGCCTGCATGGGCTACCAGTCCTGGCAAGGAAACATCCTGGGGGGAGGCCCTAGGGTTGCATGTACGGCCCATTACCTGGGGCATGGGCCTTGTCTTGCCATTTGAATTGGTGGGCCTAATTTTGTGGAGCCGAATTTTTCCCAATCATACATACATACATACATACATACATACATACATACATAC
>JACYFF010002017.1:22270676-22287521 GCA_017589665.1 Selenicereus undatus
GACGACTACCCACTTTAGGGGTTTCCCAGCACAAAATTACCATCTTATCCTTTGCTGGAGGAGTTGTACATGCTCACCTACCCACCCAGAAAAAGGATGGGCACTTTGACATAATTGACTCTATACTCTCTTTCTCTTTGCTGTATTTATCTCTCTTGGACTCTCATTTGACTTGACCGTTGGAGAGACATTCCCCGGAGCATAACCCGGGGGTGCTTTTTTTGTAGGTTCAACTAAGGAGGGGAGCCCACCATTTGATCTGCACGTGCCATCACGTAAGCTCGAGTTCTCATCCCACGTCATCTTCAACAAGGTACGAGAAGTTCCCATAACAGATTTGGCACCATCTGTGTGCAGAATACTTGTAGACATGGGGAGTTCGGTAGACATCATCACCTGGGACTGCTTAAAGAAGTTGACCTACCCAGGGAGGGAGATTGTCCCTTTAGTACACCCCATCATGGGCTTCGGGGGTCTAGAGGTAAATCCGATGGGGATAGTCCGTCTTCCTTTGCACTTTGGCAACAAGGTTAACACAAAAAACCTGGAGGCGGACTTTTTAGTCGTTGATGTTCCCACAGCCTACAACGACATCCTAAGGCGGCCTACCCTAAGGCTGTCATCGCCCCTTCTGCTTACTTCAGCTTCAGTTTGAGGCTGATGATGGGAGCGTGGACATGATACAGGGAGATCAGCGAACAACTCGTGAATGCTACCTTGTTAGCATTCGGTCCTTGGTAGATCGAACGGTCGAGTACGGACCCTTACTAACGGGTAAGAAAGCGTGGACCAGACCTCCACTCCAGCAGCAGAGGCCCTGGTGATACAAACAATTACATCGGCCGTGCCTGAGTGGCCTTGCCCTGAGGCCGTGGATGGTATTGAATAGATACCACTAGAAGACATACATCTCGATCGCACAGTCCAGTTGGGTTAGGAGATTGAGACCTCCACTCATCACTCATTACTCACAATTCTATAAGAGTATAAGGACGTTTTTGCCTTTGGACCTGAGGAGACATCGGGCATTGATCCTACCATCATGGAGCATAGACTGAACGTTGATCCCCAATATAAGCCAATCATCCAAAAGAAGTGAAACATGGGTCCCAAAAGAATAGTCGCAACAACCGCAGAGGTGCATAAGTTACTTGAAGCAGGGTTCGTTAGGGAAAGCCAGTACCCCGAGTGGATCTCGAACGTCATCCTAGTAAAAAAGCCTAACGGGACTTGGAGGATGTGTGTAGATTATACTGACTTGATTAAGGCATGCCTGAAAGATAGCTAGCGCCTCCCAAAGATCAACAAATTACTGGACGCCAGGTTCGCTTCATAGACGCCTTCTCTGGGTACCACCAGATACCTCTATACCCTGAGCATCAAGAAAAGACTGTATTCTTAAGCGAACGAGATTTGCATTGCTATAAGGTGATGCCTTTCGGGCTCAAGAATGAGGGATCCACGTACCAGTGGTTGGTAAACAAACTGTTTGAGCCCTTCATCAGTGGACTATAGAGGTATACATGGATGACATTATAGTAAAGAGCATGCTCGACGCTGAGCATGGGCGAGATCTACGGAAGACTTTCGACATTCTTCGAATGCATGGGATGAAGCTTAACCTAAAGAAGTACGTGTTCGACGTTCAGTCAGGCAAGTTCCTCGGGTTCATGATCAGTAGCTGAGGAATCGAGGCTAACCCCAACAAAATCCAAGCTGTGTTAGACATGAAGCTACCGCGCAACATCAGGGAGGTCTAGCAATTGACCGGATGCGTTGTGGCCCTCGGATGATTCATGTCCAGATTCGCTGACAAGTGCTAACCTTTCTTTCGTGTGCTACGCAAGTGCACCAACTTTACTTGGGACAAGGAAGCAGACGAGGCATTCCAAGCATTGAAAGCCTATCTGGCTCATCTGCCTAGGATCGCCGGCCTCCTCCCTGGGGAAGCACTCCAACTCTACTTGGTCGTCCCAGAATAGGCTATTACTATCGTACTGGTGGTAGAAACGACCAAGAAACAAATCTCCGTGTACTATGTGAGTCACGCCCTAGCCGTGGCTGAGGTAAACTACCCCCTCATAGAGAAGTTCACCTACACGCTGGTAATGTCCAACTGAAAGCTACAACCCTACTTTGAAGCAGATAGGATTATTGTACTCACCAACCAACCCCTGAAAAACGTCCTCCAAAGACTAGATGCTTTCGGGCACCTCTTGAAGTGGGCCCCTGAGTTATCACAATACGATCTCGTCTTCGAAGCTCGGTGGGCCATAAAAGCTCAGGCCCTGGAGGACTTCCTGGCGGAAAGCATCATCACTGCTGAGGATAGCAACCTACTCCCTCTATTGTGGAACCTTTATGAGGATGGCTCGTCCACGAAAGACAGGAGTGGGACCAACTTGATCATCGAATGCCCTCGGGGGGAGCGACACGAGCATGCCTTAAAGTTCATATTCAAGGCATCGAACAACGAGGCTGAATATGAAGCACTGATAGCAGGAATAAAGTTGTGTTATACCACAGAGGCTGACATGGTCTAAGCATTTTCGGACTCCCAACTTGTGGTCAGTCAACTCAATGGGGAATACGAGGTAAAAGATGATACTATGGCGGCCTATGTTCGGTGGGTACGAGAGGCCACTAAGTTACTTAAACATTTCTAAAAAATGCATATCCCGTGGTCCAAGAATCGGCAGGCTGATGCATTATCGAAACTGATAGCTCTCTCGAAGATGGGAAGCAAAAGCACATTCAATGGGAAACTCTAACGGAAAGAAGCATTGACCCTCATGAGGTGCTTTGGTTGGATAGGAGTTCGACATGGACGGATCCCATTTGTGCATACCTAGTTGATGGTGCCCTATCCATGAACTCTAAGGAGGCTGACCAGGTAAAGAGACGGGCAAATTGGTTCATACTATATGACGGGATCCTATACAAGCGATTTTTCGCTCGGCCACTTCTGCCCTATATAACCCAGGAGATGGGGAACAAGATATTGGAGGAGTTGCACAAAGGGGTGTGCAGTTCCCACATAGGAGGTCGTGCTCTTGTAATCATGGCAATACGAACCGAATATTACTGGCCAAGCCTACGGGAAGATGTGATGAACTTATTTCGCACATGTGACAAGTGTCAAAAGTTTGCTCCGGTTCAATGATTGCCCACCACCCCTTTGACACCAATTGTCAACCCCTTAACATTTGCTACGTGGGGCATGGACATACTTGGGCCCTTCCCCAATGCCAGGGGTTAGCGCAAATACCTTTTTGTTAAGGTGGACTATTTCACGAAGTGGATAGAAGCAGAAGTCGTCGCCACCATCACCATGGCTGAGGTGCGCAAATTCATCTCGGGCAACATCATCACTCACTTTGGTGTCCCCCGCACAATGATCTTCGACAACAAGCGTCAGTTTGATACTACCAAAGTCACAGATTACCTAAGTACCCTCGGCTGTCTGGCTTGGTTTACAGTCATTGCCTATCGTCAAACCAACGCCCAGGTTGAAGCTGCTAACAAGGTAATCCTTCATGGCTTACAGAAAAACTGGACGAAGCCAAGGGCAAATCGGTTGATGAGCTATATGGCGTCCTGTGATCTTTAAGGACCACTAAAAAGACTGCAATGGGCGAAATGCCATTCATGTTGGCGTATGGGCAGGAAGTCGTTCTACCCGTTAAAGTCGTCCTTCACACCCACCGCCTCACCACATTCCAGGAAGAGCTAAACAATGCTGCGCTCCGAGAAGCACTAGACCTCATACCCTCGGTTCACTGAGATGCCCTCCTCCTCGAGGCATTCTACAAGCTCCGCATTGCACGCCTGCATGACCGCATCGTCAAACTCCACCCAATTAACGTACAAGACTTCGTCCTTTATCGTGCTGAGGCCGTAGCCGCGCAGGAGAACACGGCAAGCTAACCGCAAATTAGGAGGGACCGTATAAGGTCATTGCCCAGATACGACCAAGCATGTATCGTCTAGAGACCCCCAGTGGAATGCCCATTCCACGGACATGGCATAGCAGCAACCTACAAAAATACTACTACAAGCACTTGTCCTTTGTCCAAGCACAATATTTATGTACTTATGTTTTCCATGTAATAAATACAACGGCTACAAAGGCAGTTTTGAATGCACCGCATCATCTAGTACTCTTCATTAAGCATTACCTTATGGCCGGTCACTATACTTTTAGCCCCAATGGGGGCGAAGGGATAATAAGCACGACCCCAAGGCCAGTCGCTATACTTTTAGCCCCACTGGGGCCTAAAGGTCCTTTAGTATGACCTCAAGGTTGACCACTATACTTTTAGCCCCATTAGGGGCTAAAGGTCCCTGAGCACGGCCTTATAGCCGGTCGCTATAGTTTTAGCCCCACTGGGGGCTAAAGGATAATAAGTATAGCCCCAGGGTCGATTACTATACTCTTCGCCCCACTGGGTGCTAAAGGTCCTTCAAAACGGTGTCAAGGCCAGTCGCTATACTTTTAGCCCTACTCGAGGCTGAAGTCCTTAAGCACGGCTCCAAAGCTGGTCGCTATACTTTAAGCCCTACTGGGGGCTAAGGGTTTTTAAGCACAACCTCATGGCCGGACGCTATACTTTTAGCTCCATTGGGGACTAAAGGTCCTTCAGCATGGCCCCAGGGTCACTCTCTATACTTTTCGCCCCACTAGGGGCTCAAGGTCCTTAAGCACGGTAGCAGGGCTGGTCGCTACACTTTTAGGCCCAGTGGGGGTTAAAGGTCCTTAACCACGACTTCATGGCCAGTCATTGCGCTTTGGCCCTAGTGGGGGCCACGGGACCTTAGACCTTCGCCTACTTGTTGTTTCACTCAGGGGCCAGCACCTCACAAAGCATAAGCAAATTAGCAAGACAAATGCAACGACAAGCAAGTAAACAAGAATGAGCAAAACAATAAGTAGAAAGGAAAGAAATAAAGCAGAAGGCTCCGTGCAAAAAACTTAGAAACTTTCTATTGATTGAATGAGAGAAGGAATAAAAGCACCAATAGTCAGAAACAAAGACAAAAAGAAGCAAAACAAAACCTTAGGAGCCCTACACATTAGGGTCTTTTTCACGATCACTAGCCCTGACAGCCTCGGCGGCATCACCCTTATCGTCAGGCGTCGTAGCCTCTCCGTCCAGAGGCATGATCTCCTCATCGCCTAGACCCTCTTTGACAGTTGTAGGAGGGTTAACTCCACGAACTCGGGGTCTTGGACGATAGCCTCAGCACGCCGACAATCCTCGATGAACTTAACGTACGCCTCAAAATAACCTTCAATGCAGAAGGCTTGAGGTGACAGAGTCACCAGGAGCTCCCGAAAGAACTCGGTGCTCTCACCGTGCCCCCGATGATAGCCCTGATCCTCAACCTTAGCTGACCTTTCAGCCTCGACCTCTGCCCTGGAGCGGGCCTTTTCTAGCTGGTGCAATAAGTCTTTCTTCTCGGCCTCCAAGGCCTTCTTCTCCCTCTTCAACTTCTCCAAGAGGTGTTTGTATTTGGCTGCTATTTCATCCGACCTTTTGCGCTCGACATAAAGGTCGCTAATCTACCCCTGTAGTAGGGTATCCGAGCTCTCAAGGTCGCGAATCCGCCCCGCCAAAGTAGAAACTGACGGTCTCGACCTTGCTGACTTTAATGCTCGGGCAAGGGCCTGAAAAGGACTTGACACATTTAGATAAAGAAGGGAAAATGATATGGACCTAGCCTCACCTCAGTAATAGCCACTTGCTCCTTATCAACCGTGGTCTGCCCAACAGAATCAGCTGGCCCAGCAACCACGACCTAGTCCATTTCTCGACCAAGGTGCACTTGGTCAAGGCATCGGCCGCTAAGAAGTCCATGCAGAGCCACGTATGTAATGAGGGCTCTCCCGCGGCCTGCAATGAGGACCCTTGCTTGCCTCAGGACCTGCCGGTAGTCGGCGACCCTCGTCCCTCCTCAAGGGCTGGGTGGCCTATAGACTGCAGACGCCTATCAACCCCTTCGCCCGTTTTGCTCTTGGACAAAGGATCCCCGGCTCTCAAGGGAGTGGGAGCGAAGGCGACAGCAGCATCCTATCCATCCTCGGCCCATGGTCGTTTGCAAGAAGCCAAGTGAGGGAGGTTTAGGGATCCCACCACATGCTTATTACTGCGGGGTACCAGTGACGGGGCCTGAGAGAAGGAAAAACCAGTGAGTATTCTCCACTCAGCCAAGGGCCACAAATGAAAATAGTAGAGGGATCAGTGTTCGAACCTTCTTAGCTCGCATGTCTATGCACTTGTGCCGCTCCTCCTCGTGTACTCGCTTAGCCTCAGCAGCAATCTGCTCTGCTGTGGCATCCTCAGATTCAAGGAGCAACAACTTTGCCAGCGCTTGCTGTGCATAAGACAGAAGAGAGTCAGGTTAGAGCCAAAACAAAAGCTTATCCACAAGAGGGGCGCCAAGTACACTTAGAAAATTTTTTAGGGATAAGCAGGCCTGCAACCACCAAGAAAAAGTCATTAGTAAAATATATCAGCCTAGGCAGCCAGTTCATAGGCTCCCTATCACTCGATTTGCTCCGTTTTCGCTCAGACCCTTTCTGGGCATCCACCACCCGAGCCATGAAGGAAGGAATCGGCCTAGGACTATCATTTCTCGAACATAAAAATGGAAGCACCAAGCGGTCGGCTCTCCATACGTATTGCAGATCTACTTCCCCTCATTCCAATCAGGCAGATCCCCTCAACCCGCTTCGCAGTGTATGAAAAGAAAGCCGTATTTCGAATTCTTCACTTTGGAGTTCTTCTTGATGACCATCATGAAACCTTATTGTTGAAGCAATACCACCCAAGGTCTCCTGGCTCGCTAGGAGCCCTTTGGACTGAATGGACCTATGCAAACACACGGCCTGTGCAAGTTAACCTGCGCAGCTTGCACGTTGCTAGAAAAGAACATATGTTGTGCCAAGACGTGGGTACAATTTGCGCAGGCGCTAGTTCATACTTTTCAAGATATCCACGATCACTGGATGGAGGGGAATCTTAGGCCGTAGGTAGACGTTGCCTGAGTATATTGCTATGGATTTGGCATGGGGCTTGTTTAGGTGGCATCCGCCTCTAGGAGCATGAATCTATATCTCGTGGGTAGGTGATACTTATCCTCGAAGGTCGGCCTCTTTAGGGAGGCCATAACCTTTGGGGGGTGGGGAAATGAGTGCCTGCTCCATCTTGGAGGTCTGAGAGTGCAGGGGCCCCTCGGAAAACCGTTCCCTTGGTTACAACTTCCTAGACTGACTCTTCCTAAGCGCGACCTCTCTTCCTAAGAATAGCCCTTCCTGAGTTACTTGTTTCCCCCTCTAAGGAAGAGTTGGAGCTAGTAGACTCAACCTCAACTTCAACGTCCGACCTATGGGAGCCAGAGGAAGAGCGAGGATTAACTTTGGAAGTTCCCTCGGCCAGAAGCTCGTTAGGACTCCTCAACTGAGTGGTTGTCTCAGTCTTGGCCATTCTACGTTCCTGAAAGTCAATCTTACGGTCAACTGCCACTTCAATTTCCCATGGATTAACGACATCCTCCTCAATGCTGAGGATACTAGGAGTTGAAGAGTACTCGCAGCTAGACCACGAGGAGCTGTCAGGCTCAAATATTGGCATGACATAGTGGATTTTCTTTAGTTCCCTAGATTGATTTTTTTGGGGTAATGTGTGCAACCACCCGGCCATCAATTATAGTCGGGAGGCTTGGAAACTGAGGATGGCGGCCCTCCACTTAGGGGCTGGCTAATCGCTCAGGGACCTTCCCACTCCATGAACAAGATGAAGACATACTTATATAAATACAATACAAGATGTGACCCCTTTGAAAAGGCACAAGAAAGGTACTTAGAAAGAGGATGAAGGGTTGAAGGGGGTATTGAAGATAGAGATGCAGATACACATAAACCCTTTAAAGATTCAAAGAGAGGGGATGAAGATGCTATAGTAAGTTTGAATACAAAGTAAGGGAGAGGCAAAGCTTCTCTCTCTAGAACTTCACTTCTCTCTCTAAGAAATTTTTAAGAGTGCGAGGAAATGACTTGCCCCAAAGAATCCAACTTCCCTTACATAAGCGAGGTAAGAGAAGGAGGAGGGGAGGCACTCTTCCCCAAGGACTCGAGGGGATGTTATCCTGACACGTGGCATCGAAGGCGACACGTACCATTTGAGAGCCAACCCTCACGGCTACAATTCTTCCCTTAAGCCCTTTAGTCCAAGGGAAGCTGAGGTCTCTCCAGCTCGATTTAAGGGCTGATTGACACACCTTTAGCCCAAACGGAGGCTAAGGGTCTAATAGCTCGGCCTCAGGGCTAGCTGATACACCTTTAGCCCCAATGGTAGCTAAGGGTCCTGCAGCTCGGCCTCAGGGCCGCCCTTTAGCCCCAATAGGGGCTAAGGGTCCTGTAGCTCGGCCTTAAGGCTGACTAATACACCTTTATCCCCAATGGGGGCTAACAGTTCTGTAGCTCGGCTTAAGGGACGGTTAATACCCCTTTAGCCTCAATGGAGGCTAAGTGTCTTGCACCTTAGCCTAAGGGTCGACTGATACACTTATAGCCCCAATAAGGGCCGGTGGTTCGTCGGGGAGGAAAAGAGCTAGCCGTTTCGTTCTCCACCCTCAGGAAGGAGCGAACGATCCCTAAGTGCAGTAGAAGACGAGACGCTACACCGTTAGTCCCTTAGGGGAGGATATAAGTCTTCATACATGGCCTAAGGGCTGGGGAATGTAAGTCTATTTGGGATGTCGCACAAAGAAAAGTGCAAGAGCACTAAATGGAAAATCAAGTCCATGCAAGATGGTACAACCCTTTCATTATTCATTATGAATAGCTACGGATCAACTTGTACAAAAGGCTAACAAGACAACGAAGAAGCGACATACAAAAGAACTTGTGACTACTCTTCATCGCTAGAAGCGGGAGGGGCGTCACTCGACCCTGAGTCCTCCTCTTGGTCGTCCGCCTGCTCGGGGACATCTCCTAGGTCAGTAAGCCTAGGGAGTTGCGCTCTCCGCAGAGCTTCCTTGTTCCGTTCCAACCAAGACTCAAAGATGTCCCAACTCAGACTTTTCAGAATTGATGCCATGGTGCCAATTGCTACGTCACTTGTAACTCCCAACTTCACCGCATCGTTGAGCACCATGGCGTAAAAGATGGCCTGAGTCATCTCAGGAATGTGGAAGTCTCAGGTAGACTCTTTAGCCATGTCGAGGTCGAAGTAGGGGTAGAGACCATGGTAATCCTCAGGAATTGGTCGAGGAGGATAGAGTCTTCCCTTAAAAATCAGAGGAAAGTCGCCCTAACGTAATCGACTGCTTGCTCGGTGCTGAGGAAGTTAGGAAAAGCCATGGGAAAATCCTCTCTCTCTCTCTCTATCACACTCACTCTCTCTCCTCGAAGGTCAAGAGGATTGGTAAAGTGTGCTTCCACGAGAACGTCCACTCCACCTTTATAGGAGAAGCCAGGCCGGGTAAAAGACATCTCTCCCGCCGAGGAGGTGGAAAAATCGAGGCAGCACATCATTCACGCCACGTGGCACTTACCTAATTCAAAACCACCTCCATATTCACAACCTGAAAAGGGAAAATGGTGCACGGGATGACTAATCTCTCAACTCATGTCCCAAGACCGGGTGTCCAAGCCGTGAGCATGGTCCTTGGGACGTGATCTACATCCCAAGCCTCAAGGGGGATTGGGGGCTCGATAGACGCCAAAATAGGGCACTAGAGTTACAACATAAGCTGATTACGAATAAACATGGAAGCTTTGGTAAGAACACCATGCCCCCATGAAGCGAGGCAACACTTTATTGTCACAGTAAATGGTGGCACGCCAGCCTTACAAGGGCGAAAAGTAGAAACGAAGGGACGAGCGACAAAGAAAGACCATGACTACTCATCACCAGAGGGGGTGGGCGGTCATTTGAGCCTGAGAGCTCTTCCTAGCCACCCGCGGGGCCAGGGCCTTGTGGGATTCATCGGCGGACCTACTCCTCCAGGAGGGCATGCTTGCTAGCGTTCAACCACGATTCGAAAATAGTCCACCGCATGCCCTTAAGGGTCGCCTTCAAACCCCTAGCCATGTCCCTACTCACCAGGGATAGCCCCACGACATTATTAAGAAGCATCGCATAGAAAGTGGCCTGGATAATTTCTGGGATGTTAAAGTTGCATGTATTCTCCTTCGCATCGAGCAAGGTAAAGCTTAGACATAGGTCTCGGTAATTTTCCGGGGGTGGACAAAGAGGCCGTGAGGCCCTCCTCAGATGCCACTTAAGGCCCTGTTCTTTTCGTTGGAAAATTGCAGATGTGGGATGGGTGGGAGTGGGAAAGGGAGCGAAGGAGTGGGTGGGAGTGGGTAGGAGTGATATTTTTTTTTAAGTGTGGGAGAAGGGGGAATGAGTAGGAAGGAGTTGAATGAAGTAAGAGAGTTGATGTAAGTTACGTATTTTGTTTTTTTTAATGTAATCTTTTATTTGTGATTGTAATTATGGATGATAAAAAAAAATTTAGACTGAAAAAAATATTTTTATGTGTTGACCCAGGTACAAAATATTGTTTCGTGGCCGTTGTTACCCCAAAAAAATTACTGATGTATTTTTTTCATATATTAACCAAATACGAACAACGAAAAAAATACACACATGTTCAGGCCTTGTTTTTTTTGTTGGTAAATCCGAATTTACCACCTGCAACCAATTTCAACCCACATCAACCCACTTTATGAACTTCAATAAAAAAATATCAACTTCAACCAACTTCAACCTAGTGCAGCCCACTTCAACCAACCTCAACACATTTTTCACTATTTTAACCAACTTCTATCCATCATATAGAAAAAATTCAACCCACTTCAACCCACTTCAATATGCTTCAACTAACCTGAACTCACTTCAACAAAAAAATACCTACTTCAATCTACTTTAACCCAATTCAATAAAATAAAAAAAAACCCACTTCAACCTACTTTAACCTACTTCTACCAATCTCAACGAACTTCACCCATATTTTCCAATGGAAAGAATAGGCCCTCAGTACACGGAAAACAATCATCTGCAATTTGTGTGAAGAACTTCCAATATTTTGTTACTAACGCACACGGAAAAAAAGATCTACTCAAAATACTCGTACAATATATCTACACCTCCTGTGATGAATTAAAAACAACGCCCAAAAAATCTACACGTTCCTTTATTATGCCTTGTTTTGTAGGTTCGATGTAATACCCACGTATCTTTACTTTTCGTTAAGTTGCCTATAACGCTCTTTTTACTGTATAAAAATCGTATTTTACTAATGATCTGAGTTAAATTATTTTCTATTTGCCCTTGTGAGCGTTAATTTTATAAAAAAGAATATTGTCGCTATTAAAATTATTACTATTGTTATTATTAGTTTGAAAATTTATTCAACGGTTTTTAACAGGTTTATTAACGGTTATTAACGAGTACTAATTCAAGTAGGAACCCGAATATGATAAGGTTGTCAACCTTAGAAGTAGTTCGATGTTTATTAAATCAAACCTAGATATTTTTAGGAACGAGTAATCGATGAAAGGTCGTGTTATCAATTTTGGGCTTAGAGTTCGGGTTACGAATTAGATTAGCGGTATCAAATATGAAACAGCTTGGGACGGAAAAAAAAAGACAAGAAGGCGCATTTTAGTAAATTCACGTGACCCCTTTTCTCCTCACCCTTGTCACGTACCCCCTTCCCCCGACATCCCGCTTTCTCTCTCTCCTCTACTCCGCTTCATCTTCTTCCTCCTCCTCTCCACCATACACGCATCTTCCATGCTCAAAACCTAGAGAAATTTTGCCACTCCAACCTACAAAACTCCCCCATTTTGATGAAAGTGTGCAAAAGAAAACAAGGTAGAATGAAGAACACAAGCTAGAACCTAAGGAAGCTTCACGGTTTTGAGAGAAACCAAAACTAGCTTAAGGACTTCAAGTGTTTTCAAATGAAAAAGGATAGAACTAAACTAGATGATTAGATAAGATACCCTGCTAATCACTAGCTTAGGGCCCTTAATCTTGGATTAGGATAAGATACACCACCTAACCAAGGATTAAGACTCTCTTTGATCACCACTTAGCTCGGCCAAGAACTAAGATAAGCAAGGAAAGTGTTTAAGGAACTCAAGACACAAAGTCTTTTCCTCTCATTCAAAATCAAAGTGTATATTACAATAATGAACCACACGGCCTCAAATAGCCTTGAACATAAATGAAAACAAGCTTTCCTTGCTAGCTCGGAAAGCTACTAATTTATCTTAACTTAAACAATCACACGGTTTGAACTAAGCTAAACTAATTCGAATGCTTAAGCTTTAAAATACATGACTTAGCTCTCTAACACCTTTCCTAAGCTTGAAGTAACTTAGGACACTCATTTTCCTAGCAATAAGGGCAATTAATGCACGGATGCCACATCAAAAGACGGATGAATGCACGGCTGCCATGTGTAGCTTGAGTGGCCGGTTCTTTGCTTGCAAAATGGAGGCTTCTCCTTGCTCCCACATGTCTTGCTCATGTGTGGCTCGGTGGCAGCTTTCCAAGGAGCTCAAAGTGACCTATTAGGCAAGCACAAACCTCTAGCAAACCCACCTAGGTAGGAAAACCAACTTGCTAAGTGACCAGGTATCTAGGTGGCCGTTTCTGCCCGGATTTGTCCTTCTGAGTTGACACCTCAAATGCTGAGTAATCTGGACTTTCCTTGCATGGATGGAAACCTTAATATGTCTAGAATACCCTCCATTTGGAATCAAAGAATTTGGACATCATTTGCCCATTGAAAAAGGCTGAATGCCCAACCCATGCAGAATCTGGTCCAGAACAGCATAGGACTGAAAATGAGCTTCGTTCACTGGCCAATTGAACTCCAAATCTGGTAATTCCAATTGGACATGAAATCTAAGATCTTGAGGAACCAAAATATGTAAAAATACAAGACTTAAGCCTTAATATAGCTAAAGTTATAGGATAATCAAAACCGTGCTTATTTTGGTCCTGCTGGGCAGTTTTGACACCTTGGGTTTAATTGCTGATTTGAATGACCAAATGAAGTCCAAAATGGATAAAACTTGATTTTTTGGAAATCTAACATCTTGAACTTCAAATCCATCAAAAAATATCAGACTTAAACCTTAAGGATGCTTGATGAAGTTTGCACACAAAAACAGGTTAGTGCTGGAATGAACCCTTTCCCCTGCAGTTTCAAAGCTTTAACATAACTTAGATGAATTATTCATCCTTTAACCACCATAATAAGATTACCTAATTGATTTTCTTTCATTTAAATCAAAGGGCATAGTGGGATTTCCATCACCATTCGACCACGCCCACAACTTGACAAGCGTTTGGAGTAGATTTGGGCTAGAATCAGAACGCATGTAACACGTTTATGGAGGACTTTGGGCGAAGAATTGGGGCACAAACACTTGCCCAGGTATGGCCATGCAATTTAGCTCCTAGTTATTTCAATCTTCTATAAATTGGAGTGAACATTCGCAAACCACAAAAACCCAATTCAATCTTAAGTTATGAAGCAAAATTGGGTTCATTTTAGGGTTCAAATTTTGGGAGTTTGGGCATGAATTGGGCAAGAGTGGGGTCTGCTTGTGTGTGAGTGAGCAAGAGCCGAAGAATTTGGAGTCGTTTGAGCCTTAAGTCAAGCCCCTCGACCTTCGATCCAACTCCTAGCTCGGAATGTGGGAATTTCTTTACTCCTAGATTACTACTATTTTCAACAAATTTAACTAAATTAGTTAGCGCATGTTGATTTGAGATTAGGAATCAGTTTGGGTGAACTTAGAATCAAAATTCAGGAAATTGCGATCAAGGTGTTAATTGTGGGTTAATTGCATGTTGAAACTATTGCTGGATTATTTGGAAGTTTGCTGAATTATTAATAATCAAATTATCGCCTTAGCGTTGTCACTTCGTCAGTTTGTTAGCCCTGAATCATGTTTTGAAGTTTAGAAATGCTAATTGGGCGAATTACGGCATTAGTAAAGCATGTTGATTTCTGTTTAGAAGTTATTGCTAGATCAGTACAGCTGCGCTTGATTTCTATATATGGCTATTGATTAGAATGCTATGCTTATATATTGGTTTTGTGAATTACTGACTTATTTATGGCGATATTGAACCGAGTTGGTAGTTGGATGGTTTGAGGTGAAACTATTGAGTGGTTCGAGGATCTTGTGGTAGGTGTTGTTTGAGGGGGGAGCCTAGATTGTGAATTACCGCAATCATGTGGATTGCGAGGCCATGTGTGGCTCAATGGGCTGCTTCTGCCAAGTTGTTCTATAAAGTGTATGAATATACTATTTGTAAACTCCTCTCCCCTCAATGTGCTGTGTGACCAATTCTTGAAACTTAACATGTCTTTAAAGAGAAGGTTCATTTAGAAACCTTGTTTTCACAATTACGAAAGGTTTTAAGTACTTGCCAATTGCTTGATAGTTTATAAAGATGTTTATAACCTAAAGAGACCATAAATTGTCGAACTACTCAGTGAGTGACTCGACTGAATAGTCGATAGGTTTAGGAAGTTTAAAAGTGAGTTTGAAATTATTTAAGGCGTTGGTTTGTTTATAAATTCTCCTTGTGTTTAAAAGAATTTAAACGACTTGAAAAAGAGTATATTAAGGTGCTAATTATAAAGTTTAGCTGATTTGTACTAGTTGCTTACTTAAGACTTGATTGAGTTTCGAGTTATGAGCTAGTAAAACCGTTATGTTTCAAGAAGCGTTTATGTTGAAAATTTATGAAGAAACCCTGTTTGCCTTAAAAATGAGCCAAGCACTTTACGTTTTTGAATAGTAGCAAGTTTGGAACGTTTTAAGCCATTAGTTTATCTATACACCCTCTTTTGAGTTTTAAAGGGATTGAAACGAGTTATAAAATGACAAATGAGGATTTTATTACGAACCTAGTTTGAGATATAAGCTAACTAAGTACTTTAAGTTCCGAATGGGTTTCGTTTTATGAATGAGCAAACGTACTACGTTTATAAGAAAATTTTAAGTTAAAAACGAAGTCGTTTTACGATTTGACACACTTATTACGTTTATAAGATGCTTTTAAGTTAAAAACGAAGTCGTTTTACAAATTGGCAAATGTATTACGTTTGTAAGAAGCTTTTAAATTAAAAACAAAGTCGTTTTACAATTTAACAAACTTATTACGTTTATAAGAAACTTTTATATTAAAAACAAAGTTGTTTTACGAATTAGTAATCGTATTACGTTTATAAGAAGCTTTTAAGTTAAAAACGAAGTCGTTTTACGATTTAAAAAACTTATTATGTTTATAAGAAGCTTCGAAGTTAAAAACGAAGTCGTTTTACGAATTATCAAACGTATTAAGTCTACAAGAAGCTTTCAAGTTAAAAACGAAGTCGTTTTACGATTTAACAAACTTATCACGTTTATAAGAAGCTTTTAAGTTAAAAACAAAGTCGTTTTACGAATTAGGAAACTTATTACGTTTATGAGAAACTTTTAAAGTTAAAAGTGAAGTCGACTTATGAGTTAGTAAACGGATTTCGTTTATAAGAAGTTTTTAAGTTAAAAACGAAGAGAACTATAAGTATTTAGAAAGATTATGGTTGTTTTGTTAGAAAGTAAGTTTTCAGCAAAGTAAGCAACTGAAGAAGAGAAATGAAATACAATGTTAAAGGCTAAGAAAGTGCTAGGCAATTGGCCAGACCTTGAGGGTGGGAACTAGACGCAAAGATGGCGTGAGCTGTTCCCAAGAACTGGACTCAAGATATGATTATCTTGGTGTGAGTTGTTCCGTGATGTGTGACACATAAGAAAACCTTGAGGGGGACTAGACTCAAGATACGATTATCTTGCTATGAGCTATTGGCCTATAGAGGACAATATCGAAGTTAGAGTTGCTCTACTAAGACGCGTTTTGGCCAAAAAGTTAAGTACGTATACCTTGGGGATAATGTGAGTTGTGAGTGACGATCCTAGCCTGCACAATAAGATGTTTTTATGTTATGAGTGGTTCCTAATAAATAGGAAATTGGCATTTTGTCGTTTTAAGTATTTTATAAAAGAAAGATTATTTTTTCATGGGCCATTCAGAGGCCGTAATGAATAAGATTTTGAAAAGCTCGTAAGGGTCATTAGAGGACCAGAATGAAACAAATTTGCTTTTAAATTATGTGAGCCTCAAGAGGCTAAGTAGAGTATTTTCCAGAAAGGAAAGAAAGTTTACTTGTATGTTTTATGAATGCAATTCCAGGTGTGGTTTAAAAGAATTTTTTAAGGGAATGTGACTATATTCTAGTAACGCCTAGATCTTTTCAATTTTGAAAAGTGTATACCCTACGAGAAAAAGCTCTTGTCAAGTCTTTCTTACCAATATAAGTAGTTTAGAAACTTTTAGGAAGAATTATGAGTCTTGAAGAAGCTAACGTGATTTATAAACCATTCTTAGAACATTTCATGAGTCTCTTCGTTGTCTAAAGTGAGTTTGAAAATGTTTTACTTTTAGAAAGAATTATAATTTTTAAAGAAGTTGGCGTGAATTATGAACTATTGTTGGAATATAACGAGAGTCACTGTGTTTTTAAAAGTATGTTGAAAGTTTCATACTCACTCTTTGTGCTTACTTGATTACGTACCTGAATGCTAGCTAGCAGAGAAGTTTGGCTACTAAGGGCCTAGAAATAAGTTGAGTGGTTGGAATGAAGTTTAATGATGGTAATCTTTCCTTGGGGACAATAATTGCCTAATATGATAGTAAAGTATAACTACATGATTTGTGACTACTATTGGTATTATTACCTGCAAATGGTTTTGGTTTTAAG
>JACYFF010002017.1:22287921-22302253 GCA_017589665.1 Selenicereus undatus
TGTGACTACTATTGGTATTATTACCTGCAAATGGTTTTGGTTTTAAGGAGTAGGGGAATTCTCATTGAGCGTGTGGTTGCTCATCCCTTTACTTATTCCTTTTCCCAGGTTCAATTTGAGCAGGTATAAGAGATATTTGAAGTTCTTTTGATGCCAACCCATCAAAAGTCTTTTGCTAGCTTTGCAAGTGTTCGATGCCTACCATGTTGTAAATAGTTATGTTATTGTTGTATGTGTAAGCATGTAGCCAGCTCTGTACCTATATATATATCATTCTAACCCTTGTGTTAGTTGTATAATTGTGAGTGCTCTCGGGTGAGTGGCCGAGGTGGTGAATTTGGGTCATTTTAGCAAATGTCATACCTTATTACCAGTTTGCAGGTACCTTTAGCTGCGCTAATACCGTAAAATGTTGCTAAAACAGGGGAAACTCTTACAGTTTTGTTTTAGAATGACTGTCTAAATGCCAATCTAAACCCTCGATCTTCAAGAGCCTTAGGGATTTCCTTCTAAGGAGTCTTGTCGGTGTGACCCCTCCTTGGGTTTGGGGCATTGCATTAGGTGGTATCAAAGCCATAGGTTTGCATTATGCATTTAGATAGCATAATGGGCGTTTGTTATGTGAAATACGTGACTTATGTGCTTATATGATCTGACTTGCTTGGTATTATTTGTATTAACAAGTGTATAACCTATAATATGTATGTATATGTCGGTTCTTCCCTTACTATGATAGTGGTAGTGAAGGATGGTGTTCCACATCGTCGATCATGTTTATCTACCTTTTTGGTTGGCCACATGAAATGCGGTTATATTCTGGCATGCAATGGAGGTGCACAGCCGAAGAGCACCTAACGGAATTAGCCAAAGTACTTGGGCAGCAAGTTTTATAAGGAAGATGGCTTTGGACGGAAGATGGAAGGAAGTAACCCTCACCTTATGACATTTGACCTTATGAAGGGAGGAATGCACCCCTTATTCCTATCGGGGTTAAGTAGAATTCCTACTACGAGCAGAGACCTTTGTAGACCACTTGGGATTCACTTCAGACCAAAGAAATGCTGATGCCGTCCAACTTGTCCAAACCGAGCTCATCCAAGTTGCGGTGAGCCAACGCCTCCCCACCATTGTGATTGAGAGAAGTCAACTAGGGTTTCGCCAAATGAGGTGTCTCTTCGATGAAAGGCCTCAAGCAGAGCATTATAAGTGAGTTGCCATAATGTGGGTATGCTGGATGGACGCCTATGGGACGTACTACCCCCGAGGATGGCAAGCTACCATGCTCAGGATGAAAGAACTAGTAGATGAGATGCCCAACATAGAGTATACTCCCACTCCAGTATTAGAAGAGCTCTTAGCCCCTAATCATGACCAATCTGAGGGTCCAAGGGAATCTATAGCGGATAACTTCTCCAGAAATGACGCTTCAGATGAAGAAAAGAGTAGAGTAGCATGAGCCAGGTTCACGAATGCTAAGTTATATGCTAATAAGTTGAATGTAAGCCTTTAGTTTGTTTTCCTTTAATTCTGAAGCACTACGATGATGAGATCTCCCGTGACTCCTAAGTGACATTATCAATGTTCAATGAAATAACTACAGTTGATGCTTGCCAAGTGTTATGAATTCACTAGTTTATTCAAGCATATAAATGCATTTCCTTGAGTAAAATGTGATGTGCATGTATAATTACGCGAAGGTTGAGCTGAGACTGAACTAGTAGCTATACATAACATCTTTCACCCTCTTGCAAATCATTTCATTAACTAAGGAAGCATACCCCTATTAGTCCTAGAGTAATTGCAGGTTCACCCCTAGTTGAAAAAGAAAATAAGTGATCCTTTGCATGAATGTGTGATAGATGCCTCCTCGATGCAAACTAACACCAGAACCAACTGCCATGGAGATGATATGCCAGTTTAATAGACTTAAACCTCCCAAGTATGAAGGTGGAACTGATCCTATGGCATATGAGGAGCGGCTTCGAAGAATGGAAAACTTATTTTAAATCATGGAGTGCCCTGGGAGGTTCAAGGTGCATCTGGCCACCTATCAATTTGGAAAAGAAGATGAGTTCTAGTGGGGGACAGTGAAACCTAGGGCAAGTGAACCTATGTTGACCTGGAATTGTTTGAGCCAAAAATGTGTTATTTTTAAGGTACTTTTACACCTATTTTATGCTCGTTTTAATAATATTTTTTAGGTTTTTAATTGATTTTATTTTATTTTACAGATTTTTAATAAATGTGAAAAAATGGCAGAAAATGCAAGAAAAATAGAAGAAGTGTCGGGGGTTGAAGAACCGGGCCAAATTCCAGAAAAACCGGCCAAAGAAAGAAGGAAGAAAAATAAAAAAAAAAACCATACCGGTCCAGCTGAACCGGACCAGCCAGTTCGCCTAAACCGGTTCAGCTGAACCGGTTCCCATAAAACCCCTCTCTTCTTTCTTCCCTTCTTCACGTCTGTCTTCTTCTCCCCAAACCCAGACCCCCGACTTCGTCCCATAACCCAACCCCCTTCCCGGAACCTCACAACCTCATCACCACGCCATCCCCTCTCTCTCTGTGCCTCGTCATCTCTCTCTCTCTTATGCCTTCCCAAAACCACCCAGCGCACAGATATCCCAAAACCCCAAAACCACTCTCTACCCACCGTTCTTCACCAGCCCACGGTTTTCCCAAACCCATCCACCACCACAAAGACCCGGCCACGTCCCACCCTTTGCTGGCCTCATCTTAACCGTCCAGCACACCAACACCAGACGAAGGGTCGAGATCGAGATGGGCTTCGAGTATTTAAGCTTGAGGACGACGCCATGTTCGGGGGAAGGTAGTGTAGCTTAGGTAAATTTTACGTAATTAGGTTAGTAATTTAGGCTAGTTTTTAAGTTTAATTTCTGTTTTAGTTTTAATCTAGCCTCAAATTTCAGTTGGGTTCTTCGAATTTCAGAATTAGGGTTAATGTTAGTTTGGAATTTCAACTTTCGAATTTCTTGTAATTGATGCTTTCTAGTTCAATTTCGGTTTGATTTCTGCAAAAAAATTCGGGGGTTTGTGTTGAATTGGCGATTTCCCTGTTTTGGATTGGTGTTCTGCTTCTGGGTTCGGATGGTTGTTCATCTGGACTCGCTGGCTGCGTTTGGGGCTCACAGTTTGTGAGTTTCGTTCTTCCTTGCTTCGATTTCTTCCCTTTCCCTTGCTGTTTTTGATTCTGCTGAATTTCGTTTTTCTTTCAATCCTATTGTTTCAATGCTGCGTTTCTCCCTTCCCCTGTTTCGTTACTGTGTTCAGTCCATGTTCTGCTTTGGTGTTGGTTCTCCCTTCCCCTGCTGCCGTGTTCATGCCCTATTAGGCCTGTTAATTTTCTATTAGAGGCAAATCGAAAATGTTGAATAAATTTCTGTTCCCAGTTTGCAAGTTTAGTTTTAGAATATGGTCTAGTTATGATAAAATCATGCTTAATTCACTAGTAGTTTGGTTTGATTTGGTTAATTAACATAAAGGTTAGTTTAGGTTTAGTTTATTTAGTTAATTAGGTTGTTTTGATGCTTTGTTTAATTAGGATTAGAAGAGTTAATTAGGATTAAATGAGTTTAGTTGAATTAGGTTATTAAATTGCCTTAAATAATTCAACTTAGTTTAGATAAGTAAATTTTATTGTTTAGTTTTAAATGACCATAAATCTCACGTCTTCCATGTGGACCGACCCTAAAGTACTACGACTGACAACCGTAGGTGCTTGAGGTATCATTTTCCCCTTTTATTCACTCACTTTAATTTAGTATTTAATTTTCTCACCACCCCTCAAAAACCCTTCAACAATTTTGGTGCCGTTGCTGGGGAAGACGGTGAGATTTGGTCATGTTTTTAGTTGCTTTCGTATTTGTTTAGTTTCATTGTTATTTTGTTTAGTTGTTATTTACTTAATGAGTTCTTGTTAGTCATTTCGTAACTTTAAGTTTCGAATCGATTTTCAATTTCTCATTTTGGCGTCGTTTTCATTTTTGAAAAAACCAAAAAAATCCAAAAACATTTGAAAAAGACCAAAAAAAAACCCAAAAATCCAAAAACATTTTGAAAAACCTTCAAAAATTCAAAAAAAAATGAAAAATGCTTAAAAATTCAAAAACATTTGAAAATTTTGAAAACCACAAAAAAATTAGAAATTTCAAAAACCCAAAAAAAATTGAAAAATTGAAAATCCATAAAAATTGAAAAAACTTTAAAAACTTGAAAAAATTTCAAAATGCCAGTTTTCAGTTTCCCACAATATGAGCATGAACCCTTTTGGAGCTATTTATCATGACTTAATGATTATCGTGCTCAATTGCCTCAAACCTTTCAAAAGTGGGAAATCTATGAGGTCATTGTTTTGGGTCTAAATTCTGAATTTCGTGGTCATGTTGAGTCTATGTGCCCAGGGGGTTTGCTAGGATTGTTATCTAAAACTCAAGATGAAGTTTGGGATTTCTTTGAAAAATTAGGTTGGGATACTTACGACTTTGAATAAGCTAATCAGTTTTCTGGATACCCAACTTCCGATGAGTATGCTTTTTATGCTAATCCTTCCCCCCCATATCATTTTCTAAACTCATATGACTCATCTTATTCTTATATGCCTCATGTGCTGTGTGATTATTGTGAATCTCCTTACCATGATGTTTCTATGTGTTCTTGTCGTGCTGCCTGTGCAAGACTTGAAAAGAAACTTGATGATATGACTGATCAATTTATATAGACCATGAAATTGAGAATTGCTGAATATTCTCAATGTTTTAATCAAAATAGGGAGATTTCTAGTGAGATTGATTCTAATTTAGGATCTCCTAAACCTGATATTGATCTCTGTGATGTTTTTGAACCTTCTTATTCTACTAGGCCTGATTTGAATGAAAACATGTGTTTGCCTGGTTTAGAACAAGAAAGTGACCTCCCTAAGTCTCTATCCACAGATCTTGCACCTTGTTCTAACTCACTTGAACATGTCATTGATGAACAATCTGATTCTGATAGTGAGTTAGAAATTAGCATGATACCTACAGTAGAGTTTCATGATTTGGATGATTCGAAAGATATTTCACAGGAGTTCCATGATGAGATATCGGAACTCACTATGTTTGAATTAGATGATAATATTCTGTATGTAGAGCATGAATCTTTTTCTTGTGAGTTCGAGACCCATGGAAGTTCTAATGATGGTTTGTCTGCTGATTATGAGACATTTTCTTTTGATTCCATCCAAACTGACTTCCTTTTTTAATCTTGCAAGTCTGATTATATTGAGTCTGAGAACATGACCACTGAGACGTTTGACCAGACTCATATGCATATTGAACTTAAAGGACTTGTGGTTTTAGAACCCTTTGCTTTGCCTAGCCAGTTCATTCATGCTAATCCAATTTCTAGGCCCATGACCTCACCACTGGCTGTTTTTGAGTATATTCATTTCATTCCTGAGTGGGCCCAATTGTTTGATAAGTTAAAACGAGCCCTTACCTGTGCTTTCCTGGCTATATGGATGTACTCAATCTGGTTCCAACTCTCTGTTTTTTATAGTTCCTATGCTATTGAGAGTTGGGCATCCTTGTTTGATAAGTTGTTACGTGCTCTAACGAGTTTTGATTTGAATAGCACTTTTCAGCTTAATATGGAGTGGCTGATGCTCCATACACTTTATAGCTTGGGTACAACCTGTATCCAACCTGGTATGATCGTTCCACTCTTCTTTTCTTTTCTTTTATTTCTTTTATTTCTTTTTTGTATTTAGTTGTATATATTAGGATTTTGAGAATACTTTGCTTCTTTAGTTTAGCATGTTTTAGTTTTTCCTTTTTATTTCATTTTTGTTTATTTCATTTTATTTTCATTATTTTTGTTTATTTCATTCTACTTTCATTTTTATTTTCCTTTTTTTATTTTCATCTTATTTTCATTTTTGTTTCATTTTTGTTTTTCTTTTCCTTTATTTTGGTTTAGATTTCTTTTTGTTTAGTTTGCAATTTAGTAGGTCTTTGATTTTTGTTTAGTTTTGCTTTTGTAAATATATGTGTGTGTTTGGTTTTGTTTTGATTTTTGTTCTGATTTTGATTTTTGTCTTCTTTTCTTTAGTTTTTAGGGTTGTGGTTTGTTTTTCACTTTTTGTGTGTTTCTTTGATTTTAGTTTTGCTTTTTCTTTTTCATTTTGGTTTTATTTTGTTTTTGGTGGTGTTCTAGTTGTATATATTCTAGGTTTTCCGGTTGTTTAGTTATGGACTTGCTTCTCCCAATAAGGACATTGTGAAGTTTTGGTGTGGGAGTGAGGTGCCATTTTTCAAAAAATTTTGAAGATTTTTGTTCTTTTTCGGGGATGTGTGTACTTTTTCTTATTAGTTTTAATCCTCTAGGCTTTATTTGTTAGCTTGTATATTAATAGGATGTGCATGATAAGTCTTTAACCTCGAATATGGTAGTCTAAGCCCTAATTCTAACCCCAGTTGTTCATTATGGGTTATGTAATCCAGTCCTTGTTATCCTTTCATCATTATCTTTAGGTCTTAGGTTTCCATGAATGATTCTCCCACTAGCTATGACATGATTACTCTGGAAAAAAATTGAAAAAAAATTGTATTATAAATAAAGAATAAAATTTGGAATGACAAGTATCCCTTTGAGGCATGCGCTACTGGGCGTTACCCTCTGAGGCACGTGCTACTGGGTGTTACCCTTTGAGGCAATATTGCTATTGGGAAAGCTTGCTTCCAAAATTAGTATAAGAATAATGTAGTTATGTCAGCTAAGTGGGATTGAGTCTGTTCTGGTAAATCTGAGTCTTGAAGATGATGATACACTTGCACACAAATACCGGGATGGATTCAAAATCTTGATGTTCAATAGGGTGAAAATTAGAGCTTTGATGTCATTTAGAGGTAGAGGGCTTTGAAGTACGTTCTATGTATATACAGGTTAATGATTGAGTACATCAGTGATTTAATTGATTAGGATTTGTGCATATGCTTCCCGAGTTTTGTACATATCAGTTTTGAGAAAACCCAAAAAAATTTTTCTTTTATTTTTGAAATAATTTTGTGGGTTTTTTTTTTGAAAACCCTCACGAGACCTCACTCGTCCACTTGGGAGTCCAAGGGGTTTAAAGGGCTTGTTGCATACGCTAAATGCAACCGTGATTCCTACGACAGTGAGTTAGGATTTTCTTTTCCTTATTTTCATTTTCTTTTAGTTAGCGTAGTTTGTTTTACTCGAGGACGAGCAAAATCTTGGTGTGGGAGTATTTGTTTGAGCCAAAAATGTGTTATTTTTAAGGTACTTTTACACCTATTTTATGCTCGTTTTAATAATATTTTTTAGGTTTTTAATTGATTTTATTTTATTTTGCAGATTTTTAATAAATCTGAAAAAATGGCGGAGAATGCAAGAAAAATAGAAGAAGTGTCGGGGGTTGAAGAACCGGGCCAAATTCCAGAAAAATCGGCCAACGAAAGAAGGAAGAAAAATAAAAAAAAACTAGACCGGGCGGTTTGCCTAAACCGGTTCAGCTGAACCGGTTCCCATAAAACCCCTCTATTCTTTCTTCCCTTCTTCACGTCTGTCTTCTTCTCCCCAAACCCAGACCCCCGACTTCGTCCTAGAACCCAACCCCCTTCCCGGAACCTCACAACCTCATCACCACGCCATCCCCTCTCTCTCTCTGCCTCGTCATCTCTCTCTCTCCTATCCCATCCCAAAACCACCCAGCCCATAGATATCCCAAAACCCCAAAACCACTCTCTACCCACCGTTCTTCACCAGCGCACGGTTTTCCCAAACCCATCCACCATCGCAAACACCAGGCCACGTCCCACCCTTTGCTGGTCTCATCTCAACCGTTCAGCACACCACCACCAGACAAAGGGTCGAGATCGAGATGGGCTTCGAGTATTTAAGCTTGAGGACGACGCCATGTTCGGGGGAAGGTAGCGTAGCTTAGGTAAATTTTACGTAATTAGGTTAGTAATTTAGGCTAGTTTTTAGGTTTAATTTCTGTTTTAGTTTTAATCTAGCCTCAAATTTTAGTTGTGTTCTTCGAATTTCAGAATTAGGGTTAATGTTAGTTTGGAATTTCAACTTTTGAATTTCTTGTAATTGATGCTTTCTAGTTCAATTTCGGTTTGATTTCTGCAAAACAATTCGTGAGTTTGTGTTCAATTGGCGATTTCCCTGTTTTTGGATTGGTGTTCTGCTTCTGGGTTCGGATGGTTGTTCATCTGGACTCGCTGGCTGCGTTTGGGACTCACAGTTTGTGAGTTTCATTCTGCCTTGCTTCGATTTCTTCCTTTTCCCTTGCTGTTTTTTATTCTGCTGAATTTCGTTTTTGTTTCAATCCTATTGTTTCAATGTTGTGTTTCTCCCTTCCCCTGTTTCGTTGCTGTGTTCAGTTCATGTTCTGCTTTGGTGTTGGTTCTCCCTTCCCCTGCTGCCGTGTTCATGCCCTGTTAGGCCTGTTAATTTTCTGTTAGAGGCAAATCGAAAATGTTGAATAAATTTCTGTTCCCAGTTTACAAGTTTAGTTTTAGAATATGGTTTAGTTATGATAAAATCATGTTTAATTCACTAGTAGTTTGGTTTGATTTGGTTAATTAACATAAAGGTTAGTTTAGGTTTAGTTTATTTAGTTAATTAGGTTGTTTTGATGCTTTGTTGAATTAGGATTAGAAGAGTTAATTAGGATTAAATGAGTTTAGTTGAATTAGGTTATTAAATTGCCTTAAATAATTCAACTTAGTTTAGATAAGTAAATTTTATCGTTTAGTTTTAAATGACCATAAATCTCACGTCTTCCTTGTGGACCGACCCTAAAGTACTACGACTGACAACCGTAGGTGCTTGAGGTATCATTTTCCCCTTTTATTCAGTCACTTTAATTTAGTCTTTAATTTTCACCCACCACCCCTCAAAAACCCTTCGACATGAATCAACCGAAAACTTTATTAGACGCTCAATATTACCCCTAAGACATAAGGAGAGCTAAGGAACATGAATTATTCACTTGAAACAATGAGAAATGAGTGTAATAGAATATGCGGCAAAGTTCAATGAGCTAAGTCAATTTGCACCAAATAAAGTGGCCACCAAAGAAATGAGGATGGACCACTTGGAACAGGGATTAAGAGGGGAAGTGAAGCAGATAATAGCAGGGTATACTTATGAAAATTTTCAAGAAATGCACCAGAAGGATGTGAAGATAGGCCGCATCATGAATGAAACTGAAATTGAGAATAGAGAAAAGGACTAACTAAAGAGGAAATTTGGCACTGGGGGATCCAATTCTCAGGAAAACAAAGACTTCTGGAGGTTTAAACCTGGGATGAAGTGGGACAAAGGAAAGCAAACCGCTCAATGGAAACTGAGGAAAACATGTGACCATTGTGGACGTCAACACCCTAGCCCATGTAGAAGCTTTACGGGCCCATGTTTTGCATGTGGTGATATGGGTCACAAAGTCGCCAATTGCCCAAAGGCTACATGGAATAGTCAGGGTAATATTCAGAGATCTAGAACGGGAATCAACACAGCGGCATAACGAGGTCGCCCAACCGTTGGTGCTCCCTCAGGGGATAATAAAAACAACTAGAGGCCACTAACTGGCAATCGAATGCTTAGTTAGAAGGAAAAGAGACTGGGGAACCTGCCAACACAATGTCAAGTATTCTTCTTATTAGCCCACTTTATGCTCCCATCCTATTTGACTCTGGTGCTACTCACTCTTTTGTTAACCTTTAACCGTGAGGAAACTCGTCAATAAGCCTTACGAGATCTACATAAAACTCTATGTGACCACTCCTTTAGGAACTAATTATCATACCGACCTTACCTTTAGAGATTTTGGTGTTAACGTACAAGGGAAAACCCTCCTTGTCGACTTGGTACAACCAAAAATCCAAGAATGGGATGTTATTGTGGAGACGGATTAGATAGCTAACCATAACGTGACTTGGATTGTGAAAAGAATGTAGGAGAAGTTCCCACATTATTTCCGTCAAGTTAGTAAATTTCGAGGACGAAATTCTTTTAAAGGGGGAAGAGTGTAATACCTGCATATTTTTACTTTTCATTAAGTTGCCTATAATGCTCTTTTTACGTTATAAAAACCATATTTTACTAACGATCTGAGTTAAATTATTTTCTATGTGCCCTTGTGAGCGTTAATTTTATTAAAAAAATATTATCGCTATTAAAATTATTACTATTGTTATTATTAGTTTGAAAATTTATTCAACGATTTTTAATAAGTGTTATTAACGGCTATTAATGAGTACTAATTCAAGTTGGAACCCGAATACGATAAGGTTGTCAACCTTAGAACTAGTTCGATGTTTATTAAATCGAACCTATACATTTTTGGGAATGAGTAATCGATGGAAGGTTGTGTCATCAATGTTGGGTTTAGCGTTCGGGTTACGAATTAGATTAGCGGTATCAAATATGAAACAACTTGGGACAAAAAAAAATAATAAAGAAAGGGAGGCGCATTTTAGTAAATTAGCGTGACCCTCGTTTCTCCTCACCCCTGTCGCGACCCCCCTCCCCCCCAACATCCCTTTTTTTCTCTCCCCTCTGCTCTGCTTCATCTTCTTCCTCTTCCCCTCCACCATACATGTGGCTTCCATGCTTAGAACCCAGAGAAATTTCGCCACTCCAACCTGCAAAACTCCCGCATTCGACCACCCCCATGAGCTGATAAGCATTTGGTGCAGATTTGGGCTACAATCGGAACACATGCACCACATTTATGAAGGATTTTAGGAGACAAATTGGGGCACGAACACTTGCCTAGGTATGGCCATGCAATTTAGCTCATAGTTATTTCAATCTTCTATAAATTGGAGTGAAAATTTGCAACTACAAACACCCAATTCAATCTCAAGTTAGTAAGTGAAATTGGGTTCGTTTTAGGGTTCACATTTTGGGAGTTTGGGGGCTTCAATTGGGCAAGAGTGGGGTATGCTCGTGCATGGGTGAGCAAGTGTCGAAGAATTTGGAGTCGTTTTGAGCCCTAAGTCAAGCCACTAGGCCTTTGATCGAACACCTAGCTCGGAATCGAGGTGGGGATTTCTTTACTCCTAAATTACTACTATTTTCAACGAATTTAACTAAATTAGTTAGCGCATGTTGATTTGAGGTTAGGAATCAGTTTGGGTGAATTTAGACTCGAAATTGAGGAAATTGCGAAGATGGTGTTAATTATGGGTTAATTGCATGTTGAAATTGCTGCTGGATTATTAATGGCTATACAGTTTGGAAGTTTGCTGAATTATTAATAATCAGATTATCGCCTTAGCGTTCTCAATTCGTCAGTTTATTAGCCTTGAATCATGTTTTGAAGTTTAAAAATGCTAATTGGGTGAATTAAGGCATTAGTAAAGCATGTTGATTTCAGTTTAGAAGTTATTGCTTGATCAGTACAGCTGTGCTTGATTTCTATATAAGGCTATTGATGAGAATGCTATGCTTATATATTGGTTTTGTGAATTATTGACTTATTTATGGTGATATTGAACCGAGTTGGTAGTTGGATGGTTTGAGGTGAAACTATTGAGTGGTTTGAGGATCTTGTGGTCGGTGTTGTATGAGGAGGGAACTTGGGTTGTGAATTACCGCAATCGTGTGGATTGCGAGGCCATGTGTGGCTCAATGGGCTGCTTCTGCAAAGTTGTGCTATGAAGTGTATGAATGTGCTATTTGTAAACTCTTCTCCCCCTCAAAGTGCTGTGTGACCAATTCCTTAAACTTAACATGTCTATAAAGAGAAGGTTCATTTAGAAAGCTTGTTTTCACAATAACGAAAGGTTTTAAGTACTTACCAACTGCTTGATAGTTTATAAAGATGTTTATAACCTAAAGAAACCCTAAATCGTCGAACTACTCATTGAGTGACTCGACTGAATAGTCGATAGGTTTAGGATGTTTAAAAGTGAGTTTGAAATTGTTTAAGGCGTTGGTTTGTTTATAACTTCTCCTTATGTTTAAAAGAATTTAAACGACCTGAAAAAAGAGAATCTTAAGGTGATAATTATAAAGTTTAGCTGATTTGTATACAAGTTGCTTACTTAAGTCTCGATTGAGTTTCGAGTTACAAGCTAGTAAAACCGTTTTGTTTCAAGAAGCGTTTACGTTGAAATTTATGAAGAAAGCTTGTTTGCTTATAAATGTGCCAAGTACTTTAAGTTTTTGAATAGTAGCAAGTTTGGAATGTTTTAAGCCTTCGATTTATCTATACACCCTCATTTGAGTTTTAAAAGAGATTGAAACGAGTTATAAAATGACAACTGAGGATTTTATGATGAACCTAGTTTGAGATAAACACTAACAAAGTTCTTTAGGTTCCGAATGGGTTTCGTTTTTCGAATTAGCAAACATATTACGTTTATAAGAAGGTTTTGAGCTAAAAACGAAGTTGTTTTGCGATTTAACAAACTTATTACGTTTTTAAGAAGCTTTTAAGTTAAAAATGAAGTCGTTTTACGAATTAGCAAATATATTACGTTTATCAGAACCTTTTAAGTTAAAAACGAAGTCGTTTCACGATTTAACAAACTTATTACGTTTATAAGAAGCTTTTAAGTTAAAAACAAAGTCGTTTTATGAATTAGCAAACATATTTCGTTCATGAAAAGCTTTTAAGTTAAAAACGATGTTGTTTTACGATTTGACAAACTTTTTACGTTTATAAGAAGCTTTTAAGTTAAAAACAAAGTCATTTTACGTATTAGCAAATGTATTACGTTTATAATAAGCTTTTAAGTTAAAAATGAAGTCGTTTTACAATTTAACAAACATATTACATTTATAACGTGCTTTTAAGTTAAAAACGAAGTCGTTTTACGAATTAGCAAATGTATTACGTTTATAAGAAGCTTTGAAGTTAAAAACGAAGTTGTTTTACAATTTAACCAACTTATTACGTTTATAAGAAGCGTTTATGTTAAAATTGAAGTTGTTTTATGGATTAGCAAACATATTACGTTTACAAGAAACTTTTAAAGTTAAAAGTGAAGTTGACTTACGAGTTAGTAAACGTATTACGTTTATAAGAGGTTTTTAAGTTAAAAACGAAGAGAACTATAAGCATTTAGAAAGATTATGGTCGCTTTCTTAAATAGTAAGTTTTCAGCAAAGTAAATAACTGAAGAAGAGAAATGAAATACGATGTTAAAGGCTAAGAAAGTGCTAGGCAATTGGCCAGGCCTTGAGCGTGGGAACTGGATGCAAAGATGGGGTGAGCTATTCCCGAGAACTGGACTCAAGATATGATTATCTTGGTGTGAGCTATTCCTTGATGTGTGACGCGTAAGAAAACCTTGAGGGGAACCAGGCTCAAGATATGATTATCTTACTGTGAGCTGTTGCCCCACATATGATAATATCGAAGTTAGAGTTGCTCTGCTAAGACGCATTTTGGCCAAAAAGTTAAGTACATATACCTTAGGGATAACATGAGTCATGAGTGACGAACCTAACCAGCACAATAAGATGTTTTTATGTTCTGAGTAGTTCCTAATAAATAGAAAATTGGCATTTTGCCATTTTAAGTATTTCAAAAAAGAAAGATTTTTTTTTCAAGGGCCATTCAGAGGCCTAATGACTAAGATTTTGAAAAGCTCATAAGGGTCATTAGAGGACCAGAATGAAACAGATTTTCCTTTTAAAGTATGTGAGCCTCAAGAGGCTAAGAAGAGTATTTTCAAGAAAAAAAAGAAAGTTTACTTGCTTGTTTTATGAGTGCAATTCCAGGTGTGGTTTAAAAGAATTCTTTAAAGGAATATGACTATATTCTACTAAAGCCTAGATCTTTTCAGATTTCAAAAGTGTATACCCTATGAGAAAAAGCTCTTGTCAAGTCTTTCTTACCAATATAAGTAGTTTAGAAACTTTTAGGAAGAATTATGGGTCTTGAAGAAGCTAACGTGATTTATAAACCATTCTTAGAACATTTCATGAGTCGCTTCGTTGTCTGAAGTGAGTTTGAAAATGTTTTACTTTTAGAAAGAATTATAATTTTTAAAGAAGTTGGCGTGAATTATGAACTATTCTTGGAATATAATTAAAGTCACTGTGTTTTTAAAAGTATGTTGAAAGTTTCATACTCACTCTTTGTGCTTACTTGATTACGTACCTGAATGCTTGCTAGTAGAGAAGTTTGGCCACTAAGGGCCTAGAAATCAGTTCAGTGGCTGGAATGAAGTTTAACGATGGTAATCTTTCCTTGGGGACAATAATTGCCTAATATGATAGTAAAGTATAACTACATGATATGTGACTACTATTGGTATTATTACCTGCAAATGGTTTTGGTTTTAAG
>JACYFF010002017.1:22363646-22373665 GCA_017589665.1 Selenicereus undatus
CGCTCCTAGTTGCTTCGAATCCACCACAGATTGCGAGTAAATTCGTAACCCAAACACCCACCACGATTTTGAGTATGTGAAGGAACTTTCGGATGAAATTAGGGTTAAAAATACACGGGTTTAGGTGTGAAATGGGGTCTGTTCACGTGGTTTTGGGCAAGGTAACAGAGGAGGGTCGAATCCCTAGTTTGAAGCCTTCCAATCGAGTCCCAAACGCCCATAATCGGGTCCTCTAGCATGGAATCGAGGTAGGTGTTCCTCACCTCCTAAATTAGTATTAATTTCGAAACGTTTTAACCTAAACGATGATTTATGTCAGCTTAGCTTTAGTTAATTTCATGGATTATGTGATGAGAAACTATGCATGTTTAGAATCGATTCGAATATGTTAAGTTTATACATGTCTGAAGATTTAATTCGAAGTGAATTATGCACGTTTAGCTTTGATTCAAACCTAATCAGTTAATTGATGCCTGAAGATTTAATTCCGAAGTGAATTATGCATGTTTAGCTTTGATTCGAATCTATTCAGTTAATTCATGCCTAAAGATTTAATTTGAAGTGAATTATGCGTGTTTAGCTTAGATTCAATTCTAGTAAATTCAGTTATTGCATGCCTGAAAGGTTGACTTAAATAGTAACTTCGATGTAATAAATGAATGCCTAAAGTCGTGTTACGTGTAAATTGCATAAATAGGTTCGAATAGTAACTTCGATATAATAAACGAATATCTTGAACGCATTATGTTTAAAGGGGCCTAAGTAGGTTCAAATCGTAACTTCGACATAATAAACGAATCCCTTGAATCATATTATGTTTAAGTGGTTTATTTAGATTCGAATAATGACTTCGATGTAATAAACGAATGTTTGGAATCGTATTATGTTTAAATGACTTATTTAGGCTTGAAATGTAACTTTGAGACAATGAATGAACGCCCCAAATCGATACTTGTCTATTTAGTTGAATTATGCTTATGAAATAGCTTTGGAAATAATATTTGAATGACGAACCGAGCATGTTTATGTGCCTTGACTGCAATACATGAATGTAATCGTGTTTCATGCTTAGTCAGTTTAACTTAGCTTCCTAAACGTCCGTTTCAAGTTAATGGCGTATGATTACATTCATGTATATATATATATATATATATATATATATATATATATGTGTGTGTGTGTGTGTGTGTGTGTGTGTGTTGTTGTGATTATATAAATATATGTACGTACGCCTGTTGTAACGCACCATTGAATGGTGCTGCTTGCCCAGGTGAGTACCTAACCCCTATCTCTTTATAAGCTAGCATGATAATATGTTATGACTAATGAAATGGAAAAACCGAGATCGTAGTTGGATGGTTCGAGGTAGGACTATGAGTGGTTCGAGGTTTTTGTGGTACGGTGCTTGTGAGGAGGGAGCTTGGGTTGTGAATTAACCGCAATCGTGTGGATTGCGAGGTCGTATGTGGCTCATTGTGTTGTTGAAATAATTATGAAGTGCATGAATGTAATACGTGCAAATCTTTCCCCTTTTATGTCAATAAGATGCATTATGCGTGTGAATGTGATACATGTGGACCCCCTTCCCTTCCATGTCCTCAAGTTGCATTATGTGCATAGGGGTGAGTTTTTCAAAGAAAGGATTCCTGTTTTGAAATGATAGTAGCCATAACTATTAGTGCATGATGGACAATTTTAACTAAATGAATACAGTTTTGGTAGTGAACTCGCTTGAACAGGAGAATCCCTAAAGAGTTTTACAAAGGCGTGAGTTGCATGATAAGGATTTCGCTGTGAGAAACAGCAAACTTATTAGTTGTTATGACCAAATTAAATGGCTAAGATAAGTGCTTAGGGACAATAGATGGGAGTGAACCTGCTTGAACAGGGGAATCCCCAGCCTAGGGAGTAATCCCTAGAGACCCTGGCGACGGTTAAGGTCCCAGAGTTAGTTGTCATCCTAGCAGTAAGAGCTTAGTGTGAGTTAATCTCACTGGGATTGAGTGTAGATCTCTCCCAACCAGCACTTTATGATTATCTTATGCCCAGAGTAGTTTTTTATTAAATGAGAAAAGCAGTTGGTGTTTCGCCTTTTTAAGTATTTCAGAAAGAAAGTTTGTAAGGGTCATTATGGGACCAAGATGAAAGAGATTCTTTCAAAGAATATGAGCCTCAAGAGGCTAAGAGAAGAGTTTTTATGAGCCTCAAGAGGCTAAATGAAGTGTTTTCAATAAAAAGAAAGAAAGCTTTCTGTGTATGACATGTGCATGTTCCAAGTATAACTTATGAATGAGATACTAAGTAAGATACGAATATGAAAAGAAAGTCTTATGAGCATATTTCATGCATACCCTATGAATGAGATTTGATTGAGACTTGAAATATGTATGTCTTATGCACCTCATATGAATGAAATGCCGAGAAAAGTATGGTTATAAAGAGAGATAACCTTATGTGCACATCATGTGAATAGGGTTTCATGCATAGTTCGAATAGAATGCTAACAAGTTATGTTTATGAAAAGAAAGTCTATGTGCTTAGCCTCGTCACTTGTTTAACTGTTTGACTGCCTGTTAGTAAAGAAGTTTGGTCATTTAGAGACCAAGAAATGTGTTTAAGTGCTTAAAGTCAAGTTTATGGTTAGTGATGTTTCCATAGAAGTTTTATGAATGCCTAATATGATAAGTAAAGTATGAATACATGATATGTGACTATTAAAGATATTATTGCCTCTAATGGTTTTGGTTTTAAGGGGGTCGGGGGACACTCACTGAGCGTGTGGTTGCTCATCCCACTACTCTTTCCCCTTTTCCCCCATGTTTTTTTTATGATCGGAAAAAGTTGAGTCAGCTATGTCGAGGCAGAATCTATTCCCGCTTGCAAGGTGTTATGTGCGCCTACCTACGTCTTTAATGAAGTCTTGTAAAGTTTGTAAACGTTTGTAAACAAATATTCTAGTTCATGTAGTGCATATTGTTTATGAGTCGCTCTATATGGCCATATGAGCCAACCATCTAACTAGTTAGATGTCTTCTTTCAAAGTTAGTTATGTTTTGGGATGTAAACCCCATGCCCCGGTTGTGTGAACCGTTGAGTTGTATCCTTTGTTTCTTCTTTATTCATGAACTATTCTGTTTGGTGTACTCCGAGCGAGTGGCTCTTTGAGTTATGAACTCCGGCACGTAGCCGTTGAGCTTCTTTTAAATGTTTTACGCTTTCGTTGATTTGCAGGGATTTATTGTAAGGCTTTTGGCCTGGAAATGGTCCGTTTTTAAGGGAAACTCTGTCCATTTCATTCCAGAATTTAAGTAAAAAGTTAAGAAAACGTAACGCTTTCGGCCCTAAGGGCTGGGGGTGTTACATTGATGGTATCAGAGCATGGTCCTGTGACCATAGGCCACGACCTGAGTCTTGCATCTTATACAGTTGCCTAGGAACGCGTTCATAATGATGTGATACATGCCTGCCTTGTGTGCAAATGTGAGTTTTATGTGAATGTTAGCGCGTTTCTCTAGTTAGATGCGGCTTGAGTAAGCTGAATGGTTGGACGAGAGAATCATTTGCTAAGGTATAGGCCGAGTGGCCCGTATTGTCGTGAATAAGATAAGTGTTAGCTCAATCGGAAGTTGTTTCGTTTATATGCCTTAGTGATTTTAATTCAATGTTTAAACAACATGTGATTTGAATTGAATGATTTGAAAGCCTTAAGTCTAAGCTCATCTTTGCCCCTATAATACGATTTGCTCCTCGGGCCCTATAATGGAGTGAGCAAACGTACTCTAAGGTTGGTAGAGAGAGAGAGCCAGAAGCAGTGAACCATCCTTTTATTAAAAACAAAGAGATTCGAAATAGATAAGCTAACTTTCATCCTTTAAAACTCAAGATTTTGAGATGTTAATATCGTTTTAACTATCGAGCCAAGGTTATCTTACACCGAAGGAATTACTTTCCGTTACTGATGATGAGGTAGTTTAGATTCACTACTATGCGCCCTTATGTTTATCAAATGTTGCTTGTAAATGTGTATGTGCTAAGATGTGTACGTTGATGGAATCTTTCATAAGGAGCTAGGAAAGGAATGATTGGAAATTAGTTGCTATGATTGATAATCCTACTAAATGATACCTTTCGTTTTTGAATTCTGAATTTCCTGAGTATATTAAGGGCTGCTATTGTATACATGCTTGAAAGACTAAATGCTAGTAGTAGGAACCCGCTAAACATCGCGTAAGTGCACCTACTGTTCTCCTTCTTTGCCATTGTTGCCTAATCCGTGTATTAATTGCTTTCTATTATATGGATTGTTATTCGCAAATGGGGTGACGATGTTTTGTCTGGAACGAACCCGAATTCACTTAGAAAGCGAAAGGGAGGAAGAACCTAGTGGACTTTGGAATTGTACATAGTAATGATCTCTACTAAGGTAAGCGAACTACAGTGAGACTCATATGATCACCTATGGGATAGATGTACCTCGTATGACCTCAAGGTGTGCCTATGAGGCCATTGATGTCAACCATACTCGCACAAGTCTAGCCGCTCAACACCAATCTTTCCTAAATTGGATGGGGTTTAAGCCATGTCGTTGACCATAGGCCGCAAAAGGGGGGATTACACGCATACTTACACGTCTAGGTGTTCTTTCTATGTGACAACATGTGGGTCCGCATGTCTTAAAAATTTATTATGATGTCATGTGCTGTGTAAGACCATAAGAATACATATAGATACGATTGTTGTATGTAACCATCGATGTGTTTGTGATCAAATGCCAACGAAGTGAGTTTTTATAGTTGCTTGGTTTGAGTTTGCTTGAACATGTGACTGTATTAGTTAGAACGATTTGATTTATGTAGTTAGTTTCACACCATGACTCTTGGATCATCATTTACAGCCCATCAATACTGTTCTCTCGTATTATAGTTGGATTAGTTGAACTCGATACATGCAATGCGTGACTAGATGACAATAGAGCTGCACTTACATGAATCACATTCATAGACATATGTATAGCATGTGTAAGAAAGTAACATAGTATAGCACCTAGGGTCATGTCATCATAAATATTGACACTCACATCCATTATGCACGATTATTCAAGTGTCTTGTGAATGATTGGCTTAGTAAATGCGTATCTTGGTATTTGCTTGACTTAAGATGGCTTGGCATGTGGCTTGATTAACCAATGATTTAAGTTTTGCAAACAAGGGCATGACATGACCTCTAACACGTTATCTGCATTCCGTGAATTCTATGATTGCATGTTATAGCTGAATCACTGCATACACATATATCCAGAGCATGATGAGACAACCCTAGAAGCCTGCACTCACATATTCTCGCAATGAATCAAGCATTAAAGCTATTGGATGAGCATAACCCTTCATTTGTATGAATCTATGACTTAAGAGACGATCAGCCCAAAGTAAGAACCTTAGGGGAAGCCTTCCCACCATCAAAGTCATCAACTTGCATTTCTACATTAACACCTTTTCTCCAAGTTGTTCTTGTCGGCATGATTATGCTAGTTCGTGTTATCCGTGATTCTTGATCTTCAATGCTTTGATGTTAACCCTACGTGATGTCAATGTGATCTTAAATGGTACTTGAAGTTCTTCCATTGCCAATATGGCGTAATTGGTATCTCTGCTATCTTAGTGTGATATGGCAACTTTCTAGTAAATGATTTAACTTTAGATCAACATAAAAGCATAAGAAATGTCAATCATACATGCTCTCATTTTGTGAATTGCTTGCCATATGTACCTTAGTCGGTTCCATGTTATAACCAACTCTTAGGCTTAAGAAGGCTGAATTACTGATACTATGCCATACTATGCGATGCTATTATGCTTAACTGATACTATGTGGTGCTATGTGGGGCTTTTGTTGATCTAATGTGTTATAGGAGTCTTCATGTTAACCACTGTGATCCCAAACGTGACTTGAATTCATGTTTAGAATGAGACAACTAGTGTACGACCTTAAGATGTCATTGTCTCGATTATCATGCCTTTAGATGCCCACTGATAGATGCATATGCATAGAATTACTGCTTGCCATGCTAACTGAGTCTAGATTATCGAAAATCTTTGTTCATTCTTCAAAACAAACTAGATATGGTTTTCCACGCCAACTCAATTGCCCCTCTTCGATGCGATTTGCCCTCGGTGCCTAAATAGAGTGAGTAGATGCTTGAAGAGGACTGGCGAGGAGGAGAGTGGAAACCATAAGCCATTTTCTTTCGATTTAAAAGAAGTAGTGTTTTCAAAATAAAACCTTTTGAAAATCTACCGCACAGATCTTAGTTGTCTGTGTGCATTCTAGAAAAGACCGAACTTAGATTTAGAATTTCGAGGACGAAATTATTTTAAGGGAGGAAGAGTGTAAGACCCGCGTTTTTGTTTTCCGTAAAGCTAACTGTATTACCTTTTTACGTTATAAAATCGTATTTTTAGTAACTGTACGAGTTAAATGATTATCGATGTGCTTTTGGGAGTTATAATTTTATTAAAAAGGGATTATTATTATTATTATTGCTATTATTGATTTAAAGTCAATTCGTGCTATTTGCGCCTTCAAATTATATCGACAGTTTGATTTAGTCGTTATTCGATTTATTTAGTCGTTTTCCGAATGCGAGTAGGTTGTTAACCTTAGAAGTAGTTTCGAGGTTTATTAAAATCGAACCTTGACGTATTTGGGAACAAATAATCGATGAGGGATCGTATTGTCGATTTGGGTTTAACGTATGAAGTACAAAATCGGACTAGTGGTGCTATTTATTGAACAACTTAGAACAAAAGAAAAAGGGGAGGGGCATTTTTGTAAAAAGGGGTGCCCCGCCCCCTTTCCTCTTCATTCCCACGTGACACCCGACCCCCCTTGGTCTCTCTCTCTATTTTGCATCTTCTTCTTCCTCCTCCATCACCATGCTCAACCACCAAGCTCCCAAAACCCCCAATTTTCAGTCAGCCAGCTTGAAAATCCATAGATTTCGCCGCCCCATCATCAAACCAACCTTTTGATGAGAAATCTGGGGAAAATCGCAGCCAACCCAACATGGTTTCGGTTCATTTGGGCTGCGATTCGACCCCCCAGACGCGAGCCGAAGCCTAGCCGAGCAACCTCGCTCCTAGTTGCTTCGAATCCACCACAGATTGCGAGTAAATTCGTAGCCCAAACACCCACCATGATTTTGAGTATGTGAAGGAGCTTTTGGGTGAAATTAGGGTTCAAAATACATGGGTTTAGGTGTGAAATGGGGTCTGTTCACGTGGTTTTGGGCAAGTTAACAAAGGAGGGTCGAATCCCTAGTTTGAAGCCTTCCAATCGAGTCCCAAAGGCCCATAATTGGGTCCTCTAGCATGGAATCGAGGTGGGTGTTCCTCGCCTCCTAAATTAGTATTAATTTCGAAACGTTTTAACCTAAACTATGATTTATGTCAGCTTAGCTTTAGTTAATTTCAATATATATTTAGCTGAAATTTTAGGATTTTTTAAAAATAAAAATAAATGGTATTTTTGGAATAAAAAATAAAGTGATATCATGGCATATTATTTGATTTTTCCCTTTGTCAGGGAATAGGATTCTCATCTGTCCGTTATCACTTACATAACTGAAATAATGGGTATTATTTTAAAAAATAATAAGAAATAGATATTTTATATGAAAAAGATACATTATTTAAGATAAGAATCAATGGATTAGATTTATTACATGAATAATTTGTATGGATAGTATTACACCAAATTCAGCAGATCATTCTCATTGCACTATTATAAAATTTGTAAAGATTATTCATCTTTTTGTAATTGCTTGAGTTTTTCTTTAGATAATATGACTACCATGTATGCTTTACTAAATATAACCAAAATTATAAGGGATTTTTAAAAAAATAAAAAGAAAAAGGTATATTGCTTGGGGAGGGAAATTTTTTAAAATTTTATATCTGTGATTTAGATTTAATAAATAAATATAACTACCTAGGTTTTTTTCCCTAGACAATAGGATCATCATTCGTCTTGTATCATGTGTATGCGAAATCTTATCGAATTTTTTTAGAGATATCTTAACTTTGAAATCACTTTCATTGCAGCATTTTAGAATTTTTCAAACATTATCATGTTTTCTTTTAATTGCATGGTTTTTTTTAGATAATAGGATTATTATGTATTCGTTGTCACATATTACTGAAATTATGAAATTTTTTTTGAAAAATAGAAACAAATGGGTATATTTTAAATAGAAAATTGAATTGACTTAATAACGTATAATTTGCTTTTCCCCCTAGATATAGGATTATCATATCATTTATCACATATATAACTGAAAATATTGGTATTTTTTGAAAAAATAGTAATAAAGAATTATTTTTTTTTGGCAGAAGGTGCATTATTTTCTAAGATAAAATCGATGGCTTAGATTTAAAAGATGACTAATTTTACTGGCTAAAGTTACATCAAATCCCGCAAATCGCTCCTATTAGCCCTTCATGATTTTTGAAAGATTATTGCAATTTTTTAACTACTTTGCGGTTTTTTTTAGATAGTAGGATTATCATGTACTCTTTATTACATATAAATAAAACTATGAAGAATTTTAGAAAATAAAAATAAATAGGTATTTTACTTGGATAATGTAAGTTTTTTTGTTCTGAATTTACTGAATAAATATAATTGCATTGGTTTTTCCTAGATAATAGAATTATCATTTATTTTTTATCATGTATATCCAAAACCTTGGGTTATTTTAAAAGACAAATAAAGGAATCTCTTAACTTTAAAAATCAACATATTAGATTTAATGAATAAATATTTTTAAAGGTCAAGATTACATCAAATTCTACAAATCCGTCAATGGTAGCATTTTAGGGTTTTACAAAGATTATCACTTTTCATTTAACTGCTAGGGATTTTTTTAGGTAATGAATAAATATAACTACCTAGATTTTTTTCATATATAATAAGATATTATTTATCCTGCATCATATGTATCTAAAATTATGCGGGATTTTTTAAATAAGATAAAGGGATATTTTATTTTTAAAATCACCTGTTTAGATATAGTGAATAAATAATTTTTCTAGCTAAGATTAAACCAAAGTTTGCAAATCACTTTAAGTTACTACATTTTAGAGGTTTCCAAATATTACTATTAACATAGCATATACATGGATGACATGAAAATTAAATTTACTTCAACATAGCAGAAAAAAAATGGACCGCAAAGAGGAGGGGGTGACCCTATCTGGTTTTACTTTTCTAAAAACAACACTAATTTATTCTCATTTGGTCCTTCTGCTTTAGTTGGGTGGCAATTAGCTTTTTAGAGAGAGAAAGAAGAAAGAGAGAGGGAGAAGTGAGCAAAAAATTCTATGGTACATACCTATGTACCTAGCTATATACACACCTATATAAGAGGGTATGTACCATGTTAGATTACATACATTTGTATCTAAGAATCTTTTAAGCACGGTACATACTCTTTTATATAGATGTGTACATAGTTAGGTATATGAGCATGTACCATAGAATTAATGAGAAGTGAGTGTGCTTGTGAATGTGAAGTAAGTTTAACTGAACCAAGTCTCATAAATTTTTCACCTAAAAAAGTTTCAATTTTTCAGTAGTTGGATTTATTTATATTTCTAACCTCTTAGACTCCTCTTACTGCTAACATATTTGATAATAGTTAAATAGTTATGAATTTTCTTTTAAAAAAATTAAATAGAATAAGGTTTGGTAGTTGTAAAGTGTGGATATTAAAATGATCATTGATCTAACGGTTGTTATTTTTTATTTTAATAATTCTTTTTTAAATTACAATAGTTTTTTTAAAGAAAATTTAACGGTGATCATTAAAAACACCATTAATCAAATGGTTGAGACCTTCTAATTTTTGAGAATTTAGATAAATCTTAGGGCCCATAAAATTGCTATTATGTCTTTTATATATATATATATATATATATATATATATACATACACACACACACACACACACACACACACACACA
>JACYFF010002017.1:22391017-22401192 GCA_017589665.1 Selenicereus undatus
TCTAAGCAACAAAGCTTGGGGAAGACGAAGGGGCAAGAGTTACAGGTAAACCACGATCCATGGGGTTCACCAGGGTTTGACTGGGGTCTGCGCTGGATCTAGAATTTTGCTCTTTCTTTACTTTACGGTCGTGGCATAACATGGATAGCCATGAGGGAGGTCAAAATACAGCCATTGAAGGGCAAATGATGGATAAAAAGACTAAAAATCCTATAAAACACATAAAACAATTACACCCAAGCATAAATCAAGAATAGGAGAGTAAATGACATCATTAAGTACAAAATTCTCCTAAAAATGAGGCAAAATAGCCCTAAAAAGATGTGCATATTAAGCACTTATCAAACTCCCTCATGCTTAAACTATTGCAAGTCCTCAAGCAATGCAAGGATTAAAGATATATAGCCTCCGTAGCATATACATAGGTAACTTTCAAATGGCAAGGATGATCCAAAGGTAGCCCAAAACGATGCAAAAATATAGTTAACAAACGGAATAGGGAAAGAAATTTCAAAAACGTTTAATAGACCATAATGCAAACTTGAACCAATCGTCCCCCAAGTTGTTAAATACAATTATTCTAGCATATGAAACGAGTAAGACTAGCAAGGCCAGTAGAGCCTCACTATAGTTATTTGGTACTTAACACTCATGTGTTTGACAATGTATATATATGAAGGTTCTCTCAATTCTCATTCCTTGGACACAAATCTACTATAAGCTTGACAAGAGCCTCAAATTCACCACTACTAAAATGCAAATATACTAAACAATCATGAGGACTTTCATAGGAATGTAACGGGGCTTAGGGTAAAGGTAAGAGGGGAACAAATTTTTGTTGGAAATGAGGAGCTAAAAGCTATAGACTAAGAGCTTAAACAATTCCAATGCATCGTACTACATCCTTCTAGAACCTTATCAACTCATCAACAAAATAAATCCCAAATGAAAAGAGATAGAGTCGAAAATCACAAATATCTTACATTCCCACCAAGGCTAATCACTTTCTTCGAATTTTTTCTTCTTTTTTTTCTCTTTTTTTTTTCTTTTTTCATGTCTTTTTTTTATTTCTCTTATTTTCAAACAGGAATAGCCAAGGGAATTCCATAACGAACTTTAAAATCGAACTCGTCTCTAAACTTTGCACAATAAAACAAGGGATTAATAAAATGTTTGCATCCCTGCATCAAACAACCAAAATTCACTAAAGAGAATAACAATCCACCTTGCTAACGCCCTATCAAACTTGATGGAAAAGAATGTAATGCTCCTCTAGCCTCGGCTTAAGGGTAAGACAAGTATTTGGCCATGGGCTAAAAGTAGGAGGTTCAGATCAAGAAAAACGGTTATAGGCTCAAAGGGGCTAACAAGTGATACAATACATAGCAAGGGTGGCTATTTGGCCGTGTTGTTCAAATAAATCAAGAAAGAAAAGTGCCTCAATCATATTGCCTAAATGCATATGCGAAATGTGGTATTGAAAGAGTATCAAGGAAAGTTCTAGAGAGATGACGTCAAGGAAGAGTCACACACAAAAGAAAATATAAGACTAATAATGATAGACAGTCTCTAAAGGCTCAAAGTCTCATGGGACATCTACCACAATCAAAACTACCTCACTAGCACACATGCAAAAATTTCATGTAAAGACTCATGGGGAAAAATCAATTCGCATTCAACATATGGTCAAAACATGGAATTCAGTTCAAAAATTCATTCACAAACTTTTATGCACAATCTGGGCGAATTAAAGGATCAAACTAACCAAAGAAAACTTACCAAATCTATAAATATCATCATCGGAGGATTTTTTTGTTGTTTTTTTTTTGTTTTCTTGCAAATAATGCAAACTAAAATGCAACCTATAAGAAAACTAAATGCACTACTAAAACAAAAACTATCACTAAAAATATATACAAAGCAAAAAACAAACCAAAAAACTAAACAAAAATAGGCATCAAATGCCAAATATAATAACTAACTCCCCCATGTTTGAATCATACATTGCCCTCAATGTGGGCACTTCATAATACAAAGGGGAGGGGAGTAGCAGGAATCAAAATCAAAGAGGAGGAGGTGGAGGAGGATGGGGTGGTTGTCCATAGGAGATATGTCAATCTCGACAAGTCTCTAGACATGCCCTATAGTCTTGGAAATATTGGGTCTGAGAAGCAAGCAACCCACAAAGCTCATCGTGGCGCTCTTGGACAAAGGCGCGGAGAGAAACTTGCTCCTCTTGAATGGACTTAAGGGTGTTTTGGATATCAGAATAGTCAGGTGGGGGCGGTTGAGAGGAAGAACTAGATCCTGCTTGACTAAAGTGAGGGGCGAGTTGGTGGGGTACGAATCGAACAACCTCGTCATCACCAGGCACCCAGTGAAGGTTACTTCGTTGAAGCAAAGTAGTACGATCAACATTGGGAACCGGTAAAAGCCGGTCCTCAGGGTAAATCCAACATAAACAGCCAGTCTCAACTTTGCAAAAGTTCGTAATCTCAAAAGCAAGCCGCTGAGACCCAAAAACTCTATCCTCGGGATTGGGCTCGACACCCAAGAATCTAGCAATAGTAGTTATTATTCCACCAATGACTATCCTGCCTTTAGTGCTAATAGCAGCACTATGTATTGCCTAGCTAAGAACAAACCTAGGTCAAGTTAGACACCATCAAGCATACAGGACAAAACCTACAACTCAGAATGTCTCAGGACATTTACACTATCGTCCTGGGTAAACAAAGAACAAGGAAAGATACACTGAGCTACTCTAATACATGGGTTCCTAATATGCGTGCATTTCGATGAACTGGTACTGTACCTAACACTCACTGAAAGTTCACCCCAAAATGCATTCGGGTTGAATTCGCGAGGGACTTGACGGTGCGATAAGTCCATGCTAAGGGAAAATCCAAAAATATTGTTGAAGGTGCCTAAGTTCAATTCATACAACTGTCCCTGCAAATAAAACAATATATATCCAACTTGACATTGAGGCCCTCTAGTGACCTCGACATGGAGTGTACTTAAAAATTCTAAGGTCAGGTCCCTATATGTATGCTCTTTGAGTTCTAAAAAGTGACTCATACCACCTCTAGCAACAACCAATGAATATTATCCAACATTCCCAATCGGGCTGACAGATCCTCATCATAGTATCTAATTGCTACTACTACATATTCATTCAAACAATTATACCTAGTAACATGATCAGGATGAGTCAAACCAAGAGGGTGAAGAATGTTACCTATAACACGTGCATTGGTTGACATTTTAGAACTCTGTTGAGGTCAGGGTGGTGCTTGACTCGATGAACCAACCTCTGTGGTGCTCCTCAGCCTTTTAGTTGGATCCATGTTACAAAACCTAACCAAAAACAAAACTAAAACCAAAAATAAGAACAAAAATCTATAAAATTGAAGAAAAAGGTAAAAATGTGAAGAATTAGAGAGAGAAAAGGATGGGTATGGTGGATGAATGAAGGTGAGATGAATTTGGAAGAAGAAGAAGAAAAGAGATGAGAATCTGTGGATGAAATGGGAGATTAAGTGAAAGGAGGGTATTTGGTGTGAAAATGAAGAAAAATGAAGAAGATTTGACGGAGATTGAAGGTGTGCTTTATGGAGGTTTTAGAGAGAGAGAAGGGAGGAAGAGAGAGAAAGTGTCGAGTGGAGAGATGAAGTGAGGGGGAGGGGAAACGACACCACGGTCAAAAAGCCCAGACCGCGGCCCGTAGCAACCCACAACGGACCGTGAGCCTCACCATGGACGGTCCATGGTGTCTGCTGCTACTCTTTTTTTTTTTTTAGGGTTGGCACCCACGGTCGTATTTCTGGTGTTCCTAACTGTGGAGCCAACATTTTATTGATATACATATATTTTTTTCTTCTTTTTTTCTGTTTTTTTTTTCTATAACAACAAAAATGAAAATTTAAAAATCAAAACTATAAAAAGAAAAGAGAAAGAAAACTAGGGTTTCCTCCCAAGAAGCAGTCTTTTAAGGTTAAGAGCTTGACCCTTGTTCCAGGCTTGGTCCGGATCATATGGTGTATGGACATTAGCTTTGTCTTGGACCACAAAATCAAACGTTTTTAGTTGAAGGCACCATCTTAACAATTCTGGTTGCAGGTCCTTCATCTTCATAACTTGGTCCTATAACGCACTGTCTGCGTACAAGACAAATTACTCTCTTGGCCCCTCACATGGGCTAACATCTAGTTGCTCAACACCTACATCAAAATCGACATCAAAACCTTCCAAAGGAGGCATAAACTGAACAACTTGTCCAAACCTGCAATACGCACTTATCGAAGAATCATTAGAAACAGTTGCCTCAACCTCAGGCTTGCTAGGTGGCATAGGAGCATAAAACTCCACCCTAACATACCCTTAGTCAGGGTCCTCATATGAAATCCATTCAAAATCACGAGGATCTTCATCATACAAGACATCCTCCATATCATACTCAAGGGAAAGGGGTAATGTATCCAATATAGAAGAACGAGGAGAAACCACATCCTCCTTTCTATGACTAAACACAACAAACCTCCCCTCTACCTCAAAAGAAATATGACCCTCTCTTACATCAATGTGGCAACTAGTTGTTGCCAAAATGGGTCTACCTAGGATAATTTGGGCATCATCAGTTTCAGGCATATCGACTACTATAAACTCTTCTAAAACCCAAATGTCTCCTATATTGATAGGCACATCTTCCAACTTGCTTATGGGCTATGTTACAGAACCATCAACTAACTGTAGTGAAAAGGGGGCGGCTAATAACGGTCCTCAGTGCAGCTTATGAAACAAAGAGTAAGGCATAATGCTGATACTTGCACCTAAATCACATAGCCCTCTTTCAATTTCCACCTTACCTACAACGCATGAGATAGAAAAACTACCTGGGTTAGGAAGCTTAGGGGGAAAAATGGTGGGGATCTGAATAGAATCATTCTGTACGAATATGGCAGTCTTACCACCATAGTTACTCTCTTTACTACCAGCCATAGCTATCTCTCTACCTTCTTCCTTTGGTACTTCCTCAAATTCAGTTAAGTCCTCTTCATCCTCTTTCATGGTGACACAGTTACAGTGCTCATGAGGGTTGGGTTCAGGCTTACTGGGAAGTCCATCTTGGGGTGCAGATGAAAAAGCAGCTTTCTGAGCAATCTAGGTCTCTAACATCCTATTATAAGTTGTAAGCACATCAACCTTTAAGGCTAATTGCTTAATGTACTCATGTTGTTTCTAATGTGCCATAAGCATGTTTTCCATCATTAGCTCTAAATTTGACTTTTGGGGCATCTAGAAGGGAAATGGGGCATTTGAAAAGCAGGGGGTACTCTAGCATTCATAGAGGGCATATTCACAGGGTTTGGATTAGACCTATAAGTGAGATTCAGGAGATTCTTCCAACCTAGATTATAGGTATTAGAGTAAGGATCATTGGTCTATCTTGGGTTGAAATTTTGAACATAATTAATTTCACAGGGGCCCTGGGAAGAAGGACTCCTAACTTGAAAGTGCAAAGATATATGCTCAATTGAACCACAAGTCTCACAAAGGGAAGGGGCACTAGAGTTTACAGCATTGACGTTCAGTTGGTCCAGTCTTTTAGTTATAGCATCTACTTTAGCAGAAAGTAAAGTAAAAGTATCAACTTTAACCTTACCTCCAACCCGCCTGGGTTGGGCTCATTCAGTGCACTATTGAAAGTTATTAAGCGTCATCTACTCAATAAGGTTATATGCTTCATCCTTGGTCTTGCTCATTAAAGTTTCTCCTGTCGCCGCATCAATAGTAGACCTCACAGCTTGGGTCACACCATTATAAGAGGCCTGGATAATCTTCCAGCGCTAAGACCATAATAGGGGCACAAACGCAGTAAATCCTTGAAATGCTCCCAGGCTTCATAGAGCGTCTCATCCCTTTTTTGCAAAAAGTTGGTGATTTGATTTGCCACGCTCGCTGTCTTGCTTGGAGAGAAGAATTTGACAAGGAAAGCTCTTGTCAACTCGTCCCAAGTTATTATGCAACTAGACGGCAAAGAGTGCAACCAAGCCATCACTTTATCCCTTAATGAGAAAGGGAATAAGCGCAGGCGAATCGCATGACTAGAGACTCCATTTAACTTTAGCATATCGCACACCTCTAAAAATACTAAGAGGTGTAGATTCGGGTCTTCCAAAGGAGTTTAACCAAATTGAGATTGCTTTACCATGGAAGTATGTGCTGGCTTGATTTCGAAGTTATTGGCATCTACAACAGGCCAAGCTATGCTTGAGGCAATCCCTTGGACACCAGGAGTAATGAAATCACAAAGGGTCCTTCTTTCTTTACCCACCATGCTTGAATTCCTTCTTGCCTCATGCCTTTGTTCTTCGATCCTTTACTTTTTCCTCCTTAAGCGAAAAGTCCTCTCAATGTCTGGATCGGGCTCGTATAAAACTAGACTTCACATAAACTAGGAAAAATTCTTGCAAGCACGTTTCACCAACACTACCATTGCAATTAAACAGGAAAAAGAAAAATAACAAGGAAACAAAACAAAACAAAATAATAAAATGCTTAGTCACATTCTTAAGACAATACTCAACAGTTAGCAATTTAGTCCTCAATAGCGGGGCCAAAAACTTGATCGAGACACAACTGCAAGCGCACGGGTGTTCATAGTACAGATAAAGATATCGTTCCTCAGGGACTAAAGTAATCTATCGAGCCTGGGCTTGTCAGAATATGCTAAACAAAACTCAATTTCAAATGGATTCGATTAACTACTGCAAATAAACTAACTTGTCTAAATCAATAAGAGAAAAACATCTAGGAATTTCCGCAGTTATGGAAGAGAATTGGATCAAAGTGAATAAACATATGCTATTCTCTAATTGGTTAATTCTGAGGAATTGTACTCTTGTCAAGAAACTTGATATATTCTTCGAAATCAACCAAATTTGCCAAAACTAAGCAAACGTCATTATTGAAAACTAATTTGACTTTAATCCAAGTTTAATGTATTCGATTACTTACTAGCCCTCCTAACATATAAATCTCTCATTCGAGATGAAGTTATGCTAAGTCTATTCAAGCAGTACAACAACCAAATATCATCTTTCGAATTTGCATTCGATTGTTTCAATTGTGCAAGCAAATTTTGGCCAAAAATCAACTCAGAACATATCAAACACTTGATATAACGAAATCAAACCAATCATGAAAATAAGCACAATTCTTTAAAAATCAAAACATTATCCAATAACAATTTCAAAAACTACTGAATTCCTAGACTAAGAAAACTACTCAGACATCACAAAAGATAAACTAACCAAAAAGATCGGCGAAATCTTAAGCGGAAGGGACTCAACTGAGATGGCCTTCACCAAGGGCTTGAGAACCGCCTTAGGATCAAAACTGTCACACTCAAAACTCACACAAAACTAAACAAAGAACAAAATTTGAGAGAAAACAAACTAAACTAATCTAAACCAAACTACTTGCTTGGTTGCTTAGAATGCTCTTGAGTTCTTTTGTTGTGTTCTTCCTTCGCCGCAGAATGTCCCTATTTGTAGGAAACTTCAGTTGATCTCAGCCACACAGCCGAGGGAAAACGAAGAGGCAACAGTTACAGGCATACCACGGTCCATGGGGTTCACCACGGTCTGACCGGGGTCTGCGCTAGATCTGAAATTTTGCTCTTTCTTTGCTCTACGGTCGTGGCATAACATGGATAACCATGGGAAAGGTCAAAATACAACCATTGAAGGGAAAATGCTGGGTAAAAAGACTTGAAATCTTGCAAAACAAATAAAACAACTACATGCAAGTATAAATCGAGAATATGAGAGTAAATAACGTCATTAAGCACAAAATTCTCCTAAAAACGAGACAAAATAGCCCTAAAAACATGTACATATTAAGCACTTATCAGTTAGACGTTCGCTTGCATCTTAGTCTTGACTTTGACCTGAAAAGTGAAGTTTCCTGTCATTGTTCCTTAGATAGAAGTCTACTAGTTGATGAACTCTGCTCGTATACTTTCTTTGTCTTTCCTATCTTAGTAGATGATGGAAAGTGCTCAAGACTAACTTATCTAAACACCTTTTGACGAGGAATTAAAGACTAAAAACATGCTTACTTATGTATTAAAAATCCTAATGTTGAGAGCCCATCATGCTGACTGTACGAAAGTTGACCCAAACAGACACTACCCAAACTGGACCTAGCTACATGATACTGATTGGGTTCCCAATTGGAGCTCGAGACTGACATCCTAATTTCAACATCTTTTACCTAAGTCTAGACTTAATCTAATATAGTCAGGCTTAAGGGATGTTGGTCGGACTCCTGATTGGGCCCTTGAAATGATCACCCTGACTGTTGCTCGCTTCTACTAACTTCATATCTAACTAAATGCAGGCAGACTCTATTAGGGTAGCAGTCGGGTTTTTAAATTGCCTTGAAAACTAACTCTTACCCCTTCTCCTGAATCCATATTGAAGACAATCCTAGTCGGTTTTTCCTAAAATAGTCTTGAACTTCTACTAGCTTGCAGAATTTTTTTATCTCTTTTTTTTAAACACCCAACCAGGCTCATTCAAGCTCGGTTGAGTCTCCTTTTAGGACTTTCTGTTCCATATGCTGGGGTTGGAAACCTAATTCGGTTTGAGGTTAAGTGTCCCTACAGCTCAATTGGCCTCGAAGCTGGTTTGGTACATAACCATAGTCACTAAGTTTGACCTTTCCTAACCTAGGTTCTTGTAAGACCTAAAAGATCAATCCATAGTCCCTAGTGCTAAGGACATTGAATCATACAAAAACACATCCAAGCATATATATATGAGTTGCAACGTACGCAAGTGTTCTAAGTTATAAATGTTTCAGGTTAAGTCTAGAGCAGTACTCTAGCAACCAAATGCTTCATACATCATCCATGATGTGTATGGAAAGAGCGGAACATTTATGCTGCTTCCTAAGTCACGTAGACCAAAAAGTATGTCGCGAGTAGCGTTTACCTAAGGACACTGTTAACCCTATTAGGGAAACACCTTTTAGTGAAGGAATGCCTAATGCAAGCATAATTAAAATAATTTCTCATATTGAATTTCAATCTCACCCAATTTTAAGAGAAACAACCCCAGTGGAGTCACCACTATAAGGACCTATGACCTAAGGGAACCTATCTCGAGGTATGGTCCCCCACGAATGATCGAACTTATTTGTTGAGTATTTATTATTATTTTTTTAACTAGTTGTTGATTTTCTTTTTAAAGAAGGGAAAAATTAGAATCTGACATATCATGAAATAGATGATAAATTCTGATCTAGGAATTGCGTTCCTAAGCCATAATCTGGTACAATTGCTTGATTTAGATCCTTGTCTAACTGTCTAATCCAAGATCTGGGCAAGTAGACTAATCTATGAACTCAGCTGGGTTCCTATGTTAGAATTAGGTCTAATTGTCTGATTCAGATCCTAACAACACCAAGTGCTTAATCCAGCACTAGGCTCAAATCGTAGTCTAGAGAGTGAAACTGTCTTAGATCCAGAATCTTTTTGTCTGAAAACAAAAAAGAAAATAAATAAAAGTAAAAAGATCGCAACAATAAAAATTAATTAATAAAGTTGCTGGTGAGTTTTAGGAAAAACTTACAAACAAGACTACTTTTCAAAGTGAACCGTTAACCGATGGGGACAACCAAAGGGACACTGAAAGGAGTAACTGATTTCACTTCAAAAAGGATTTTTAAAGGCCCCCAAGTAATCTCTAGTGTGGGGACCATCTTGACTCTTTAGTCTCATACGGAGGATTCATATTCGACGGCGATTACACGGTGATACGATGGGATGCATCACATTATTGCCTGCCCATCATGGATGACCTCTATTATTCAATTATGGGAAATCAAATCTTAATTACGGTATCACACAATAATTCAGCAGACTAATATGAATCATATTAGGTAATGCAAAAAGAATGTAATTTTTATTCTAAAATAAAGTAAACATTTATAACGAGTACGGAACTGCTTAAACATTATATCTCTGGTAATTTTGAGTCAAAAACCATAACGGAGATTTAGTACAAGAGTAAGGGAAAGATAAAGATTTCTCCCCCAAGATACCCACTTGATTTACCTAGGAAACCAACAAAGTGACTTCTCTTGACGACCAATCATATCTGTAT
>JACYFF010002017.1:22406921-22498523 GCA_017589665.1 Selenicereus undatus
AAGAATAAACATTTGAAACACTTTAATGAAAAAATTTAAGGATAACTAAGGGCACAAACAGAACAAAGTTTAGGTTTTTTTTCGAATGTAACATGCATAATCTGGGTCTTCATATCACAATTTGATAAATTTATTCACTTACGATCAAACCAAAAGTCCATTACTTTGACATCCATGATCTTCATAGCACCCTAATTTTTTCCCTTGTGTTAATTATAAATCCTAGAAGACCTAAAATGCTTACCTATAGATGACAACTTTTGCTTCGAAGTTGATGTTATTCAGTAGAATAACGAGTTCAATTGCTTAATTTACCGAAATTGAGAGCAAAGTCACCATTCTTTACCAGATTGTTGGATCGTGAACAAGGGTAGAGCAGAGGAGGGGAGGAATATTGAGTTTTGTGTTTGGAGTTCTACACTGATCTTCAAAAAAGAGGGAAGGAATAGAAAAAGGAGAGGTCAATCTTTTTTTTTCCATTTTCTATTTCCTTTTCCTTTTTTTCCAATGCTTATAAACTAATTACACAAAAATAAATAAATAATGAATCCATTTGTGCTGGCAATAATTGATTGTAAGCCCTTTTTTCCTACTTTAGTCAACACAGTGGCAGTTAGATCTTAAGAAATAAATCACTGACATTTTTCAGTCAATGTTGAAAACATAATGGCATTTTTAGACATGAACTTCCGTCTTTTCGGAGGTTGGTGGCCAATCAATGATTAGTTAGGGCAACGCATTGGGTTTGTTTTTCTAATTTTAAGATTTTTTGTTGTTTTAAATAAAAAATTTAAATACATAAGTTCACTTTTTTTCTTATTTAATTTCTTTTTAAAAAATACAAAATTTACATGTTATAATAGGTTAGCAGGTCACCAAATGAAAATTTAAACAAGCACGCAAAATCAAGTAGCATATTAGAAAAGAAAAAAATGGGTGATAATAGTGAAAAAAATTTCAAAACACAATGGTAAACAAAGCTAAGAACTCAAGTTACTCGTTCACGTTCCTTACTTTAGTATCATATCTGTCAAGATGGCTTTGATTTACCATCCACACTGATGTAGATTGGTAGAAAAAGTGCTCAGTTAAGGGTTGGCTTTTTAACTCCTTACAACAACTTGCAATTTTTATCTTGGAAATTATTATGTAAATAACAAGTTGACCTTTTTGGAATCCACTATGTGGGTTATAAAATTTAGAAAGAGCTTTACGTAACATTTTGTTTGCTTTCCCCGCTACTAATCTTTCATCAGAAAAGTTAATGATTTCCCAAAGTTCTTTTGCAAAGTTAAGCTACAAAGTTATAAGATCAATTGTTTGCTATAAATTGAGCTTTGAGCTTTGTAGCAACTACATTTTCACTTAAGAACAATATCATTATTTTTTTTCTTTGTTTTCTCTGTTCATCATTTTACTAATTTTGGTCGGGATCACTCTAATTTAACTAATCAATACAGAATGCACAGTATTTGCTAACACCATGTAATATTAAGGAGTGACCACATTTAATTTTTTGACCATGTCACAATTTCTAGTGTTCATTTTGGCTTCTCTAATTGATTTTTTAATTTCTTGGGTTATTCATTTCTCATCACCAATTTGGTCATTTCAGCAAATTCAGTAAAATCTCTCATAATTCACTTGTTTCGTAGATGGCTTGTCATTTCCAACGCATGGAGATATGTTACAGAAAGTTGCTAAACAAGTACAAAATTTGCACCTATTTTGGGACTGCTTATTAGGTGCTGCTACGTAGGTCAAATTCCTGCCGAAGGAGAGCCATGTTCTGATGACCTCCTTGTTTAATGCTAGTTGGATAGGATGGATTAATCTCAACTTGGGCTAGGATGAAATGTGAATGGGTCAGTTTGTTATCCGAGGGTCCATGTGGATATGCAATTATTACTATATTTTTTGAAACCGCTGCCAATAAACATAGCTATTTTAGAATAACATGATTCCCCATCTACATATACTAATGTTATGAGGCGAATTTAGGATCCGGATTATTTGAAGCATGTTTAAGCAATCCTACAAAAACCTCCAATAGAAACACTTTTCAAAGTCCAAACTCAATGTAATTGCTATTGGAATGAAGGGAAAAAGGTATATACACCTGCAAGAGTCATCATGTGTAATACTCTAGATATGGTAAAAAAGTATGGGCTGAAAGGGGATTAAAATGGCCACTTATGTCACCAAAGGTGTGCCTTACCTTTTGTGGAGTCCATTTTTAAAAACTTTGCAGTTAAGCGTGCTTATTGTAAAGAAGTCTTGGGATGGATAACCTCCTGAAAAGTTTTATGAACAGTGTATGAGCGAGGAGGAAGTATGCATTATAAGATTGTGGTGATTTGTGCGGCCAATCAACGATCCTCGAAGTAATTCCTATTTTCTGGCAATTTTAATTGGGCTGCCCATAAAGGGTTGGGGTGCCACAAATGGTATCAAAGCCAACCTGTGACTGTGAGCTACGCTAATGGATGAGCGAGCCTTAGACAGTCACCAAGCAGTGCAAAGGTACTGGGTGGACCACTGGGCATGAAAATATGTAAGTCAGTTGGTTTATGACACACAATGAGAACATTGTGCTCTTCACAAGGGGTGATTGTAACATCCTTGTTATCGTTAGAAAGTATAGTTGAACCAGGGATTGAAATGAACACTTATGTCATTAAAGGTGCACCTTCCTTTTTGGAAGCCCGCTCCTAAGAAATATGCAGTTAAGGATGCTTACTATGCAAAAAGGCCTTGGCATGGGAGACCTCTTGGGATGTTTCCCAACTAGCATGTGAGCACGGACAAAGGATGCCAAAAACGTTTTTAGTGATATGAGGGGCTAATCAGCAATCTTTGAAATCCATTCTTGGTAATTATTTGTGGCCCTGGAAGTGATTGAGGCGTTACGTTAGGACAGCTAACCACAACTGGTTTTTAGGGGTTGCAGTGGTTAATTATTATACAGTGACATGCTTGAAGTCTTTTCGGGTTGAGAGAAAGTCTACTTAAAACTTGGCACTATAGCTTTCCTAAACAAGAAATGAATCTACAAGTAGGAGTAATCAATAGGGTGAAGTAAATGGGAGAATCAAGCAATGCAAACCCCAATACTTATCTAGTAAGCAATGTGAAAGAGTTCTTGTAGAGGAAATGGACAATCTGTAGTTTCCTTGCCTTACAAGTAGGTTAACTTTGCACCTACATAGGCTATGATCGATAAGGATCAACTAGAGCCTATGACCTTGCACAAGTATGCAGGGCTATGTAGATGGATAAGCCAACTCTGAAAATTAATCAACTAATTTAGCAAGAGATGATGAACAACACTAGCATGAAGATAATCAAGTGGCAACTTAGGATTTTACATCGAACCTTTTTTGCTCAAAATGGGCTATTCTTTCGGATGTAAATAGTTAATGTCATGATTTTTAACTTGTGCTGATCTAATAGATTCGGTAGATGCATTCTAGTGAAGTTTAATTGAACAGTTGTATATATTTGGACTAGTTTCTGTTAATTCATCGTCTTTTTAGAAAATATTAGAAAAAAAGAACTAGAAGGTCCAACATTTAGTATTTAAGTAATAACCATAATTGTAGCTCAAAGAGGCACACGTATTTGATAATATCATATTCATTGATAAATCAATTCTTAAGAATAAATAGGCTTTACTCACAGAGATCGTGTAGGTTGGGGTTGCCCAGTTGAATTGGAAACCGCTCTCATGTGATGCTCTCCCAACATGCTCCACAACCGAGAGCATCCTTTGACAGACATATTCGTTTGCCAAATCTTGTTCAAAGTACGAAAGGCCAACCTATTCTGGAAAGAAGAAGAAAGTGGAGCGCTGCATGTGGAGGATGAAAGAACCCTTTAGTTCAAGAACCAGCCTTGGATCTCAAAAGTGCAAACTCGATGTCAATGCTTCTGCCGTTGGTCAAGTTGCTTGTGGCTGCTAGGTGTATAATGAAGACAATAGCTACATAGAAAACTCAAAGGCTCCTTGCCAATGCCAACGTGAACGCATCAAACCTATAATTTTAAGACAACAACTCCATAGAAAATTGAAATAATAAAAAACATTATTTATAGAGTTGATTGCACCTTCAACATGCTTGCTAAGAAAAATTATGGTTTCTTTTTTTGGTTAGTAGGGTAATACAAATATTATAGTAACATATGAAATAAAAAAAAAATTCTAAGTCAACTAGGACACAGATGAGCTAGCATCCTCTGGCACTATAGTGTAAGGTAACATATAAAAGCAAGTGGTGCTAGGACTATAATCTTTGATGTCTACAGCTTGACTGATGGCTAGTTTCTTGATGATCAATTTCTCATCATCTAAGCTCAGCACTTTAGATTTTCTTTCCTTTGCCAAGGCTCCATAATAGCCATTTGTTAAGCCTGGTGACAACCACCATTAAACACCCAATGCTTGAATCTTTTCCCTTCGTCCTTTCTTCCTTGCACCAAGCAAGCATGATTGAATATTTGAGCATCATACCTTCTTTCAATTGTGGTTGACTCCTCTTATCGCTTTGCGTGTCTTCTCCTTCTATGCAATTAATGCTTACTTTTACTATGTTGTCTTCTCCGCTATCATGTATGAGGTTGTGCTAAAAATTCAAGACGCCATGTCTTTATTACTACTCAATAGCAGTTCCTCAGCAATGAAATCTTCTACACTTATAATGCTTGCATTGCTCGTATCATCACTCATCACAGATCCGATAGGTTGATTAGCCCTAGCTAAGACATCTTCCTCTGTTGGAGTGATGGCACCCCAAAAGGGTGTTCACCTACTCTCTCTATCTTTTTTGTTGTCCGACATGGAACTTTTGTGAGTGGTTTGAAGAGTTTATATATCCCACTCTCCTTGTGCTCGTTGAATAACCAGAAGCAATGTTTTAAGGGCATTGAGGGGACTTAGGCTGCAACACGCGCGTGCGCGCGGCCGCCGCTGCCTGTCCGATCCGAGTGTTGAACCAAAAAAATTTTGACAAATCATAAATTCTTGATATAGTATTCTCACAACTATTATGTCTTAGTATAAAAGACAAATAAAAGTGGATTCGATTGCATAGTAAAAGACGTAAAAAATGAAGAAAAGGTGTATTATTATTTTTTTTATTTTTTTTTTGGGTTAACGACAAACAATTTTTTTTTTATTATTAAAAAAAAAGCTAAAAGGATGCATAAGTAAACCTCCCTCTCCAGCACCTTCCGCTGACTATTGAAAGCCTAACAAAAAAAACCGATCTCTCAATTGTAAAAGAAATACTTCTGGGTCATTGAAAAATGCAAACAACACTTCTTAGTATATATATATATATATTCTGCTGCTAGAAAAAGAAAGTGTTCCGTGGAAGTTGACACATAGCCCATTACTCTCCACTCCCCCTACTTCTGCTGCAACGTGGAGGAAAGTTAAAAAACTAACTCCATCAATATAAGAAGGAGAGGTCAGAGAACAGGGGAGAAACTGAGGGCGGTGAAAACAGAGACAAAAAAAGAATACACAGGAGAAGAAGCAGAGCAAAAAGATTTCAGAAGAACAGGAGCACCAAGCAACAAGTTCATCATTCCCTACAAGTTCAAATCAAGGGTTGAAAGGTAATTAAACGATGGAGTACAATTGATCTTCAGTCCCTTATGTCTGATCTCTGTTCATCCATCCATGGCCAATTCCAAGATAAATGGACCCAATTTGCAACTTCCAAATCAAACACGGGTAATCGAGACGACGAATAGAGAGCCAAACTGAAGTCGTGCCCACCTCTCCATCGAAACTGAGCCTATTAGATCACCAGAATTTGATTTTTTTTTTAGAGTTCTGAGTCTTTCGAAACCCTAAATAAACTGAATCCTTCGGGAATCCGAGTTCGCAAGGACTCATAGAATTGGATTCATGAGGATCCTGAGTTTGCAAAGAATCAAATTTTAAATTCGAGAGGATCCCGTTCGTAAGGACGTAAAAACAATGGAGTTTCAGATGACTCCAGATTTGGTCGAGCATGGAAAATGGCCACAATTTCAGTTCTTGGCTTTGTTTCAGCAGGCTATATAGTTTAACAAAGAAAAAATTGTGTGCCTTGACAAGTCTTGTTCACCCAGTATTTTCTGATGATATAAAAAAAAATATATCATCTCAATCATCATCCTAAGTAATGCTAAGAAGCTAGTCAGTATGTTTGCTATTGACCAAATAAGAAAGTCAATAGTAAATTTGGCTCCATTGAGGTAGAAGACAGACATGCGAGACTGTTAAGGCCTAAATACTTTCTTATGTCTAAAGCTTTGGCTACCTCAGTGCAGATGATTAATGCCCTGCTAATGAATTGAACAAGCCAACGTTGCTCAAGGCCATAAACAAAGCAAATGAAATGGGCGTTGTATGCCAGTATGTCTGATGCCAGCAAAGTAAGAAAAAAAGGGATTATTAAAAACAATGGGTTTGAAGTTTGAACCCATCCAACTTCACAAGAAAGGTGGAGGACAGAGAAAATAGGGATAAAGAAAAAAAAACAGAGAGATAAGAAAGAAAACAGAGCACAAATAATACAGAGGACAGAGGCCATAAAACAAATATAATAATAAATTTTTAAGGGGTGATAGAGTTGTGAATTAGGCAGGTATATGGGGTATTTATTTTTATCATCCTACAAGCTTAGACTCAAGCTCTTGTCTTTAGGCACATGCTTGGCCTCTTCATGTTTCCAAGTATTTGCTCTTGGGTAGTGCACAAACAAAATGTTCAAGAATATGACAAGTCCATCATGCAAATGTGTATAACGTAAAGCTATAATTAGAGTTGGCAAACAAAATGTTCAAATTGGGTTACTTTCATATTGGATCAAGATACAGTGAGAACTTATTCTTCTTTTTTTTAAATTAAAAAAAAATGATTATAAGGGAAAAAACAAACTCATGCCTAAGCATCATTAGAACTACGATGACTTGATTCCACTAAGGATACGTAGGAAGCTTGATATAAAATTTTGTCAAGTTCAGTCTAAATCAAAGTCCTCAAACGGGCTCAAACCGACCCCCCTCAAATTTTCAAGTCCATGAAATGGACCAAAATAGGCTTTTTTCATTTTCCCCCTCTTTAAAAGGTTAAAGTTACAGTTCTGTAACTTTTCGTTCCACATTACGTAACCAAAACAAATTAAGTAAAGAGTTTTTCAAAAAGTCGAAGCTTTGTTAAAAAAAATAATAATAAGTACGGCAAAATGGACCGTACAACCAAGCCTACCAAATTCTCCCCTTTCCGAGACGTAAGCCTAAATAAAATTCGGTACAAGAACTACGTCGGTTTGATCCCACTAAGGGTACGTAGGAAACCCATAAATAAATTTCGGGTGCAATCGCAAGTTAAACAAAATTAATGGACCGACCCCATTAAAGGTTAAGTCGGCAAAAAAAATCATGAAGTGGCTAAAAATATAACTTAGCTATTTTATTTTATTATTTTATTTTATTTTATTTTATTTTTAAAAGTCCAAGTACCAATATTAAATCAAAAGATTATCCTAACATAAATAACTCAATCAAGATAAAAAGATAAATTAAATCAAATAAAAATTAAAGAACTACGACTGGTTTGATCCTCTGTAAAAGAGGTACGTAGGCAGCTCATGATAAATAAGTGAGTGCAACCCAAATTCCAAATTAAATTAAATCGCCTGTGTCCTAACCTGCACATGAAGAATGTGTACGTATAGTAACCTTCCTAGAAGGTGCCTATACAGCCACTATCTGATGCAATTAAGTACGGATAATGGGTGACTCGGCATACAATATACATGTCGATCCAAATTATATAAAGTCTTATTAATACAAAATAAAACAAACAAACAAAGAGAATAATAAAACAGAACGAATCGGAATCAAAAGGTGGTCTCCGAGACGGGAGATGTAATTAAGGAGGTTTATCCTCTTGAATAGGGTCGTACTCAAAATAAACCGATGTATATTTTTTTTATTTTATTTTTTTATACGTCGAAAAGTTGTGTTGTGCATATTATTTATTTTCATTAAATTTTTGCCCAACACCGAGCTTGGGCCTTAGTGATTATATTTTTGGAGGAATTTTCTTCGGATTGTTCGCATATAAGCTGTCGTAAACCTAACGACTAGCTTGACTGAGTCTTCCTCCATTATTGCTTCAATTATCATGATCCTCTCCCTATCTCGTATTTCTGCCCAATTTACTCCCTTTTTAATGCTATTCAATAGCTCTTTTCTCAATTAGACTATTATATAAAGAGCCCTTCTGCAGCTGTGAAAGACACACAGAAATACAGAGGCCTTCTCGCCTCTTCTCTACCTCCATTTCTTCCTGGGCAACATACTGTTATACTCTATAGCTTCTACCTTGAGTGCACAGGTGAGAAGCTTCCTGTGTTAAACCTTGGAGAGCTTTTTCGCCTTATCAATTTGCACTTGAGTCGGGCCAATTTAGCTTTCAGGTTAGTAGTCTCATCCACGACACAACTTTTCTCTGTCATCACAACAGTCGTTACACCAATTATTCCAACAATCTGAAAGCTAAATTCAATGGCTGTAACACCAAAAACTCTCCTAGAACTCTACAAAATTGAACCCCTTGATGGAACCAATTACAAACGTTGGTCCTAGAAATTGCTCCTCTATTTTGAGCAACTTCATATCGATTATGTTCTTACTGCTGACCTTCTTGACGAAACAACAACTGATGCTGAGCCTTCTACTCTTGCTGCTCCTAAAACACCATCCATCCCACTTGATGACGCTATAAAGAAGAAACTTGAAAAGGACAACAAATTGGCTCGTAGTTATTTACTGAACAATATGTCCAACCCACTATTTGATCTATTTGTGATCTTCAAATCTGCGAAGGCCATATGGACCAAACTGGATGTGAAATATGGTTCAGATGACGCCGGTAAGAAAAAGTATGTTGTCCGCAAGTGGCTGCAGTTCCAGATTGTGGATGACATACCGATCATGGAACAAGTTCATACCTACGAGAATCTGTGTGCTGAGGTTCTGGCGTAAGGTATGAAGATGTGTGACATTCTTCAAGCCAACATGTTGATTGAAAAGTTTCCACCATCTTGGAACGGTTACAGGAACTATCTCAAGCATAAGAAGAAGGACCTCACACTAGAGGTGTGCAAAACCGGTTAACCGGAGTTTTGGTTAACCGGTTTTTCGATTCAAAAAAATTCCAAACCGTAACCGAACCGAAAATTTTGGTTAACCGTTTTTCGATTAACCGAAAATTTTGGTTCGTCCAAAACCTGAACCGTAACCGAACCGAAAATTTTGGTTAGCTGGTTTTTCGGTTTGGTTAACTGATTTTTCGGTTCGGTTATCGGTTAACCGTTTAGAAATAATAAAAAACTTATACTTTCTTACCTAAATTTGTCATTCTTTTATGTTTAAATTCTTTTTATAACAATTAAACTTTGGTTACCATTTATAAATAATTAAAAAGTGTACTTTCTTACCAAAATTTTTATTTTTTATGTATAATTTCTTTAAAAAATAAAATTATTTTTGGTTCGGTTAACCGCCGGTGAACCCAATTTTCTAATAATCCAAACTGTAACTGAACTGAAAACTGAAAAAAATTTCGGTTCGGTTAACCGAACTAACCTTTTTGAAAAATTTGTTCAGTTAACCGATTTTTTGGTTCGGTTTTTCGATTCAGTTTTCGGTTTCGAATTTTTTTGCACACCCCTACCTCACACTGCAGTAACTAATCAGCCGCATGTAAATTGAAGAGGCAAACCAGCTGAAAGATAAGATGCCCTCCCTTTCATTAAATTTTGTTAATTCTAATTTAGTTGAATCTGCTGTACCGACGAACAAAGACATGTTCAAAGGCAAAGGAAAGAAATTCCAGAACTGAAATCATAATCTCAAAAACCAGAATGTTGTTAACAAGAAAATTCAGAAGCCCAATGTAGCATGTTATGTGGGCAGCAAGTTTGGACATAAGGCCTATCAATGCAATTAGCGAAAAGGGTCAGTTCAAGCCAAGCAGAAGTTCACACCACCTACTGCCAACATTGCTGAAATCAAGGACAATGAAATCATATGTGCAGTTACCACCTTGGAGGCAAATCTGGTACACAACCTAATAGAATGGATTTTGGATTCTAGAGCCTCAAGACGCTTCTATGCCAACAGAGAACTTATGGTTGACTTTGAAGATGTTGTTGATGGACAATGTGTCTACATGGGCAACTCATCTACAGCTGCTGTCAAAGGGAAGGTTCTACTTAAGTTTACTTTGGAAAACTATTGCCGTTAAGTAATGTCTTGTATGTCCCTTCCCTTCATAGAAATTTAATTTCTAGTACCCTTCTTGATATTGTTGGCCTAAAGATTGTGCAAGAAGCTGGTAAAGTTGTTATCATACAGAATGGGGACTTTGTTGGGAAGGGGTATCGTAGTGGGGGACTACTTGTTTTGAATGCAGCTGCGCAAGTTAATAATGAAACTACTGTCAATCTGTTTATATTGCTGAGTGTGTTGATGTGTGGCATGGTAGACTTGGACATGTTAATTTTGCTTCATTGAAAAGGCTTAGAAACATGTGATTAATTTCGAATGTGAATACTGAAAACTGTTCTAAGTGCCCTATCTGTGTTGAAGCAAAATTCGCCAAGAAACCGTTTAAATCAGTAACTACTAGAAAAACATATTTGTTAGAACTTGTGCATTCAGACTTAGCAGACTTTAAGAACACAATGAGTAAGGGTGGAAAGAAATGGTTTGTCACTTTTTGCAGATGACTACTCGAGGTATACCAAGGTCTACCTTCTCAAGTCTAAAGATGAGGCTGAGGAAATGTTCTTAAAGTACAAAGCTGAAGTTGAAAATCAGTTAGATCGAAAAATCAAGAGACTTAGGTCTGACAGAGGTGGGGAATATGACACCAATTCCTTGACTACTTTTTGTGAGAAAAATGGGATAATACATGAAACTGGTGCCCCCTACACGCCTCAGCAAAATGGTGTTGCTGAACGGAAAAATCGTACCCTTAAAGATATGATGAATGCCATGCTTATAAGTTCTGAATTATCTGATAATATGTGGGGGAAAGTTGTCTTGACTACTTGCTTTATACTCAATAGAGTTCGCCATAAGAAGTTAGATCTAACCCCATATGAGTTATGGAAGTGATATGCTCCTAACCTAAATTTTCTGAAAGTGTGGGGGCGCTTGGCCAAAGTTGCAGTGCCTAGTCATAAACGTTCGAACATTGGCCCCAAGACCTTTGATGTTGCTTTCGTTGGTTGTACTCAAAACAGTGCTACTTACAGTTTTATGTCATTAGCTGATTTCTCGATTTCTGAGTATATGGATGCTGAATTTTTTGAGCGTATTTTCCCTTTGAAAAAGGATGTGCCATATGTTTTGTCTAACGTCGTGCCTGAACATGTGAACATGCCTGCTTCTAGCTCTAGTGTTATAGACTTGGTAACTGAACCTAGAAAATGTAAGAGACAGAGGACAGAAACTAGTTTTGGCCTCGATTTTATCACTTCCTTTTTAGTAGAAGTCCTTGGGAACTTTGATGTTGATGCATTAACCGATGAGTTTGTGTCTCTATTCTTACTTGAGGAAGATCTAAAACCAACCAAGAGGCGATGAGGTCTATAGATGCTACCTTTTGGAAAGAAGCCATTAAGAGTGAAATAGATTCCCTTGAGCCAAACAAAAACTTGGGAGTTGACTGACTTGTCTAAGGGATGTAGACCTATTAGTAGTAAATGGATCATCAAGAAGAAACTTAGGACGGATGGCTCTATTGAAAGGTACAAAGCTAGATTAGTTATTAGAGGCTTTGACCAAAAGAAGGGAATTGATTGCTGTGATACATATTCTCCTATGACTAAAATTGCAACGATCAGAACTCTAGTTGCTTTAGCTGTCATTCATGATCTTGTTGTGCATCAAATGGATGTTAAAACAGCTTTTCTCAATGGTGACTTAGAAGAAGAGATTTATATGTCACAGCCTGAGGGGTGTGAGATTCCCAGTCAGGAGAACAAGGTATGCAAATAGAGAAAATCCCTTTATGGTCTAAAGCAGGCCCCCAAAGAATGGTACAAAAAATTTGCTAGCTCTTTAGAGAAAAATAGATTTGTTATTAAGAACTTAGATTCTTGCGTTTATTCCAAGATGATTGGATCTGATTATGTGATCATATGCTAATGTGTGGATCATATACTGATTTTTGGTACCAACTTGTCCGTTATTAATGAGGCTAAAAGACTTTTTTCTTCTCTCTTTGAAATGAAACACTTAGGAGAAGCAAATGTGAACTTGGGGATTAAACTTAGAAAAACCAAGAGTGGCTTTTCCTTGTGTCAGTCTCATTACATTGAGAAAATGTTAAAAAGATTTAATTCTTTTGATGTGGTATCTGTGAGAACTTCTTATGACTCTAGCATACATCTTAAGAAGAACAGAGGACCTAGTGTATCTTAAATTGAATATGCAAAAATAATAGGCAGTGTGATATTTCTCATGAACTACACTCGTCCTGATATTGCATATGCAGTTAGTAGACTAAGTAGGTACACTCATAACCCTGCTAAAGAACATTGGGATACACTTTATCGTTTGTTGATATACCTTAGAGGTACTATGGACTAGTATTTACATTTTTTTAAATTTCCTGCTGTACTAGAGGGTTTTTGGGATGCAAATTGGGTTCCTGATAACGATGAGGTGAGTTCTACTAGTGACTATGCCTTTACATTGGGAGAAGGAGCTATTTCATGGAAGTCTGCAAAATAGACATGTATAGCTCACTTAACCATGGAATCTGAATTTATTGCTCCTGAGTTGGCAGGTTAAGAAGCAGAATGGCTTAAGGGTCTCCTGATAGACATACCATTGTGGGGGAAATAGTCAACACGTATCTCCTTACATTGTGACTCGCAAGCAGCAATTGGAGTTGCGTATAGCAGTGTCTACAACGGAAAAAGAGACATATCCATATTAGACATGGTGTGGTAAAACAATTGCTGAAGTATGGTGTTATCTCCTTGGAGTATGTGAGATCCGAGAAAAACTTGACAGACCCTCTCACAAAGGGATTGCCAAGAAGAGTAGTTCTCGAATCATCGAGGGGGATGGGGCTAAAGCCCATGGAATGAAGAGGTATGATGGATACTCATTTGTGGTCAAACGAAGCCATACTAATCTTCTAGTTACACTACTTCCCATCCCTATGACGTGTGGTAGTGCTTGTGCTATAGAGAAGCACATTAATGAATTCATAGCCTATTATGGTGGTGCTATAGAGAAGCACTTGGTGGATTCATTATCATTCTATAAGAGGTTGAACTAACATATGCTTTTAATAATTCCAAGCCATGATATGGTAGCCTAAGTATAGATAGGCTGATGGAATTACCTAAGTGAGTGTGAAGGTTTGACCACCTTCTATGAGAGATTAAGGCTCTATAGAGCACTTATGAGACCCGAAATATGTGCATGGGCCTAAAAGCTCAAGTGATTATCGCAGAGTATACATCTTTTAAGGTTGATATGTGTAGAGAGGGCCTCATTCAAAGTGTAACAAGTTCAAGACTAAGTTCACTTGTTAGACTTAGATGTTGCCTCTCTTCACTATGTATTAATTCAATCGAAAGATATTGATACTTAAGTATCCGACCCGTCTTGTCCAGGAAACTTTTTCTCATTCTTCTTTACCTTTTGTGTGGCATTAGTGGGGGATCATTGGAGTTATGGTATCCCAAAAAGGTGTTCACTTACTCTCTCTATCTATTTTGTTGTCCTACATGGAACTTTTTGGGAGTGGTTTGAAGAGTTTATATATCCCACTCTCCTTGTGCTTGTTGAATAACTAAAAGCCATGTTTTAAGGGGGTTTAAGGGACTTGGGCTACAATACGCACGCACGACACCGCCCCGCCCGTTCGGTCCGGGCTTGGGCCTTACTGATTATATTTTTGGAGGAATTTTCTTCAGATTGTTTGCATATAAGCTGTCGTAAACCTAATGGGTAGCTTGACTGAGTCTTCCTCCATTATTGCTTCAATTACCATGATCCTCTCACTATCTCATATTTTTGCCCCAATTTACTCCCTTTTTAATGCTATTCAACAGCGCTTTTCTCAATCAGACTATTATATAAAGAGCCCTTCTGCAGCTGTGATAGACACACAGAAATACAGAAACCTTTTCTCCTCTTCTCTACCTCCTTTTCTTCCTAAGCAACAGACTGTTATACTCCATAACTTCTCCCTCGAGTGCACAGGTGAGAAGCTTCCTGTGTTAAACCTTAGAAAACTTTTTCGCTTTATCGATTTGCACCTGAATCGGGCGAATTTAGCTTTCAAGTCAGTGGTCTCATCCACGGCATGACTTTTCTCTGTCATCACAACAACTGTTACACCAATTATTCCAACATCCTTTGCATGAAATAACTTCCTGTGTCGAAGTAGCACAACTAAGTAGGTCATCAAGCGTTCTCTAAAAACTCAACTTTCCTTCCTTGTTCAATCATTTTGTAAGTGAAACAGACAATCTCATATATCATGAGCGTCCATTTCCTTCACTTTTGCTGAAGATTGAAAAGCAACACTCCCGTAACTTTCAGCATTCTCGGTAGGAGATGTTGGTGCAGTTCCAGAGGTAGACTACATGCTTGCCATAAAAATAATGGTCGACTCAGAACTAGAATTGCCCTTAACCAAAACCATTGAAGATAATGACTCTACCATATTGACTTCAAGGGGCTTGGACAACTCTGTTTCGCCAATGTTGGGCCCTTCTTTCCCATGTTCTCCCTTAGGAAAGTTAACACAAACCTTGTTACCCGACTCGTCCACCAAAAAAGATTGTGTCTGTATGTAACTATCATCTTGCTTTGACTATCCAAAACTATTCTTAATAGAGTTGTAAATTTAAAATTAAAATGGCTGCTAATTCATCAAATCTTAGAAGTCACTAGTTTTATTGAATTTGAAGTTCATATAGTTAAGATTTAGTTCAATAAATTAGCCTTATTTATCAAAGAAATAATTTTATGGAAAATTTCAAGGAGACTTTGATTATTTTTGGGTCAATTTGGGTTTAAGGTCCATTTTTAAGTGGGTCAATTTCATTCTTGATTGGTATGAGTTGTTGTTCAATTTTTAAACTCTTAGGTCAATTTTGCCTGATCTAGCAATGCTTGACCTAATTTTTAAGTGCCATTTATTTTCCTTCTTGATAATTAGTTCATATAATGTAAGATAATTAGAAATGATATGACCATTGAAGCGCAGGGCAAAGAACACTAAGATCACCTATGGAAAGCAAAGAATCAAATAGCAGTATGACAACCTTACAACCATTATGGGGTGTTCAGCCATTAGTTTTTTTGGGAGCTATTTGGTCAAGGTTTTTTTTTTGGCACTAAAATTAGGCGTTCGGCCTTAATCAAAATGCTAATTTGAGTATTTGATGAATTAGTATTTTGGAAGAGTTTTTGGGTCTAACAAGCTCATTTACAAAGGCTAATAATATGTGCTTGAAATTAGGTTTTTTGGGAACTAACTTCGCCTCACAACTTTGTATAAACAACTATTTCACCAAATGATTTTTATTTTTGACACAAACAACTAACTTAAACATTTAATACAAATTGTTAACTAACAATTGATGACAAATAATTAATCGTATTTTGCTAAATAAGACCCATAATATAGAGTGTCACATTGAACTGGTGTAAATAAAATAACAACACATGACAAAATCTAAACATTTAGACTGACTTTGTTACTACTCATTTTGTAGTTTCCTCTTGTAACTAACATGGTTTGCTTAGAAGACTCAAGAAGCTTGGCTTAAAGTGTCAATTTAAAGTGTACATAAATCACTTGGAAAAGAGGTAAAATTAAGTGGAAGTTTGCATGCTACAATGAAGGGAAAGGTCAACTAATGAGGCCCCAAAATGTGACTTAACTACTCCATATTGCAATCATGGCCAGTAGGAGCACCAAATTGGGCGCTATCTTTCAAATTTTAGTTAGAAAATTCATATTTCTTTTTCTTTTAGGTTTTTGGTGGATAAATATTAGTTAGCTTTTGCCAAATATTGACGAAAATATGTGGATAGATGAAATTCTCATACTTTCCGTGTCAGAATGCTCAACAGCTGGGCCCCACCCTGTCCAGCAAAAGATGTTTAAATTCTGCTCCTCGCCCTCCCAGTTCCGCTCACCCATCACCAACCAAACTGCCCCAATAACTCTCCTCTCTCTCTCTCTCCACCCTCAAAATAAGAAAAAGGTACCTTGAGAAGAGCATCAGAAACAACAGCACTGTCTCATCATAGTTCATTTCATTCTCCACTTGAAAGCAAAAAAGTGGGGAATTAACAAAAATAAAAAGTGCTTTGAAATTATAATTACATTCATTTATCTGTACAAAAGAAAGAAAAAGGAAGGAAAGATATCGCAATGTGGAAAATGAAAATGTCCGCAGGAACCAATATTTTTCTGTTGGCCATCATTTGTGTTTCACTACGTTGCTCTGTTTCAGCCAGTGTCTGGTATGATAACAAAGCCATCACCATTAATGGGCAGAGGAGGATCCTCCTATCTGGCTCCATTCATTACCCCAGAAGCACCCCTGAGGTAATTTCACACGCTCTCTGTTTTTTTTTTTTTTCAATTGTAATTATTTATTGGTTGACTTATGAGGCTTAAGAGGCCAGAGCATGACTGAAACATCTAATATTTGGTGGTTACAGATGTGGCCTGATCTTGTAGCTAAAGCCAAAGATTCAGGATTGGATGTTATTCAAACGTACGTTTTCTGGAATGGTCATGAGCCTTCTCCTGGGAAGGTATTCCAAATTCATTCATCACTCCTTTTTTTTTAAAATGATTTTTTCATTATTTGTTGGTTTTTCTCATTCATTCATTTTAATTTTGTAAGAATTTAATAGGGGTTTTCTTATTTTTCATGGACTTAATCTGTTCTCAATATTTTGGGCAGTATTATTTCGAGGGAAGATATGATTTAGTAAAGTTTATTAAGCTGGTTCAGCAAGCTGGCCTTTACGTTCACCTACGGATCGGGCCCTTTGTTTGCGCAGAGTGGAACTTTGGGTAATGTGGAATCGTTTTTTTTTTTTTTTTGGCTGACTTCAATATTAGCAAAAGTGACAATTTAATAATTAATAATTAATTAATAATAAAAGGAAAGTAATGCAACAGATAAAAAGTGCAGACTGCTTGCCTTTTGTTTGGTTTTACATCCACTACTTTCCCTTCCCCCCCCCCCCCCTTTTTTTTTTCCTGAATGTCTTTTCTTTTTGTTCTGTTCCATGTGCAGGGGATTTCCTGTGTGGCTCAAATATGTGCCTGGCATAGAATTCAGAACTGACAATGAACCCTTCAAAGTTAGTTGCTTTTCCTTCCTTGTGTCCTTTTAAGAAATTTTTCAATTGTCTCATGATAATCATCTTTTCTTCAATCTTAAGCTTCGGTTATTGGGATTCGTTGCTGAAAAATGGTTGCATATATATTATATGGTACAGGAAAACATGGCACGTTTTACATGGAAGATAGTCGACATGATGAAAACAGAGAAACTGTTTCAGTGGCAAGGAGGTCCAATTATTTTGGCTCAGGTTGGAATAGCGGTTATTTTCAATAAGTACTCTATTTCTATTAAAATGATTGTTATACTTGATGTTATTTCAACTTAATTATGATGTGTGGTACGGATGTAATGTCTTAACTCGATTGAACATTTTGTACATGCTTTAGTGTTTACTATAAAGTGAGAGGTTGAATTGTCATAACTATGTTAAATACAAGTACTTGACGTGCACTCATATTTTCACGTAAATTGAGTTTCAGTTAACCAATCTTTATACTAAAATTACAAAGCATTTAGAAGAGAAAATAATATTAAAATTTTATTGGAGTTATGCATTTAATAAGTAATAGTGGAACTTTAATATATTTGATTATGACAAGTACAAAACTAAAAATAGAGAGGATCATCATACGACAATATCGTGACGTGTTGCCTAATGGCTATTTCATATACACCATCATGCGAGTCTATTTTCCTCATTGACCGACAAACATAGGATATTGTGCAAAACGACAATCCCATTTCTAGAGGACGATCCATTCTTTTGACTTAATGATATGGTACTTTTTGCAAATGATTAATTTTTTTGGGAGATACTTATTGGCCAATAGTAGATCGATTAAAGTGAAATATGAGGATTAAATACCGTTAAAGATTGTCGTTTTCAGAGAACTTATTCTGAAATCAACACATAAAAAGAATCATATGTACATAATCACCTATACTACTAGTCCATTACAGAAAGTGTTTCAACTAAACGTACATGTTCAATCAAATAAATATTATTCACCATACTACAGATAGAAAACGAATATGGACCGGTTGAATGGGGAATTGGTGCACCTGGTAAAGCTTACACTAAGTGGGCAGCTCAAATGGCTCTGGATACCAAAGCCGGGGTCCCCTGGATCATGTGCAAACAAGATGATGCCCCTGATCCAATCGTAAGTCAATCTGTTGTCCCCCTCCTCCATTTTTTTCTTCTTTTTTTCTTTTTTCTCCATTATTTTTTGTGTCATTTTCCATGCATTTTTCAGCTGACATTGAGTCCTTGCTATCCCCCTGCTAACAAGGAAATTTCTGATCATCATTTTCATTAGTTGCTGCAAATAAGCCTACCTTGCCTTGGCCCATTTATTCCGATATTTGTCCTGTTATATTCAATTTTTAAAATACATTATGTTTCCCTCCACGTCATGGGTCGCAAGAATTTCATTTGCAAGAGTTAGTTAGAAAAGTTTTCACCACCTTTCAAGTTCTCTTCATATTAATTTTTTTTTTAAAGAAACATTATGGTAATTCATAGTTTTGCTAGTAAAATGTATGAGAGAGGGTGTTAAAATTTTTTTTTGGGGTATAAATCTTACCTTTATCGAATCCGACACCTTTTTATTTTTGATTAAAATTGTATTGGGTACTTTACACACGAAAGATATTAAGATTATTAGAATAATCCTCCACTTAGACATGTGGCTTTTGATTGTGACAGATAAACACCTGCAACGGTTTCTACTGCGAAGGGTTTGTCCCCAACTCCAAGTCAAAACCCAAGATGTGGACTGAAAACTGGACTGGGTGGTACACACAATGGGGTGGTGCCATTCCTTACAGACCTGCAGAAGATGTTGCCTATGCAGTCGCAAGATTCATCCAAAATGGCGGTTCTTATATGAACTATTACATGGTAACATACCCATTCCATGATTTTCAACAATATTTTGACTTGCCGACCTAATTATAAGCCCTTGCATATATATCTGAATATCTGTCTTCCTTTTCACTCATTTTCCTGCTTCAGTTTCATGGAGGAACAAATTTTGGGAACACAGCGGGGCGTTTTGTTACCACTAGTTATGACTATGATGCTCCTGTTGATGAATATGGTCTTCCAAGGGAGCCAAAATACACTCACCTTAAACTGCTGCATAAAGCCATCAAGATGTGTGAGCCTGCTCTGGTCTCTGTAGACCCGATGGTGACCAAACTTGGAGACAATCAAGAGGTATTCTGATCACCTGCAATCTTTGTTGCTTAATATTTTCATGGGCCCTCTTTGATCTAATCTAGCATGCTTTTTCAGGCCCATGTCTTCAGCTCAAGTTCAGGAAGCTGTGCGGCGTTTTTGGCAAATTACGACCCTAAATGGAATGTCAAAGTTACCTTCAGTGGCACGCAGTATGAACTACCCCCGTGGTCTGTCAGCATTCTTCCTGACTGCAAGAGAGAAGTTTACAACACTGCAAGGGTGAGTGAAAGTTGAAACAATCTCCTTACTCAACAAATTACCCTCTTTTAGTTTCTTGACTTGGTAAGACAATTGTTGATCTTAGGCCCAGTTCTCTATGTTAAAATCTGAAATCTGAATGTGTATGAATGAAGGTGGATAATTGATGAATAAGGTTGAAGAACATGCCCTTGTTCTGACCAATTTTGATAAATCTCTTCATAGGTCACGGCTCCAAAGATTCACTCAAGGATGACACCAGTTAGTAGTTTCTCTTGGCAATCATACATTGATGAAACTCCGACAGCAGATGATGACAGCACTTTCTCAGCAACCGGACTGTATGAGCAATTAAATGTGACCTGGGATTACTCTGATTATTTGTGGTACATGACAGAGTAGGTTCTCTTCCTTGTATATCAAATATACTATTATCACCCTTCCCCCTCTCAGAAATGGCTTTCTGACAGCTTTTGTCAATCTTAACACTCTGCAATAATTTAATCTGACAGACTTCACTGTGACCTGTACTGGCTGGTCTTCTATTATTTTTCTCCTCATTTCATATGAGCGATATTTTATTTCCCTTTTTTGAGCTTGCATAATTGATGTCAAGTTCCCTGTTTATTTGCTTCAGTGTCACTCTAGGCACTAATGATTTAGGGGTTGGAGCTGACCCTATTCTCTCAGTTATGTCAGCTGGACATGCTTTGCATGTGTTCGTCAATGGTCAACTTCAAGGTAAAATATTAACTTGCACAAATTCAAGCCTGCCTTACTTGCCTTCCATTCCTAGCCTCATTCAAGCTACAAATTCATTACTATTTTTAGGCTCGGTTCATGGCTCCTTGGAGCATCCACAATTGTCATTCAGCCAGAAGGTGCCCATGAGAGTTGGTGTCAACAAGATATCTTTACTGAGTGTTGCAGTGGGACTTGCAGTTAGTTCTCATTTTCCTGATATCTCTACCACATCAAACTTTGTGCCCATTTACAAGTCGTGGTTGCTTACTTTTTTTATTGATCTTATGAATGTGTTGAATCCTTCAGAATGTTGGGGTCCACTTTGAGAGCTATGAGCAAGGGGTTCGTGGGCCGGTTACACTCAAGGGTCTCAGCGGAAAGGACAGAGACTTAACATGGCAGGCATGGTCTTACAAGGTCTGTTTTTCTTTCCTCAGATCTAGGGTAGTTCGATTCAATTTCTTATCAGGGTGGTTGGATTTGTCCTTAAAGCCCTAACAGTTGATCAAAGGCCTTTATCACTGACGTGGGCCTAAGAACAGAACACAGAAAGCAAAATGGTCAGTAATAGTGCTATTTTTCTGGCAATGCTCAGTACGAGCTCTAACAGTTTCATATGTCCATGAGCAGGTTGGAATGAAGGGTGAACAACTAGGTCTGCATACTGTCAGTGGCAGTTCCGCTGTGGAGTGGCAAGCATCAAAAGTGGCCCAAAAGCAGTCTCTCACATGGTATAAGGTAGGTATAGTCTTTTCCAAAGGGCAAGCACATTATGTTTGAATGCCCGGCAAACTGACCGAAACCAAGTTACCAGACCTAAATATAAGCCCAAAACCAGACCAGTTCAAATCCAAGTAAGGAAATCGGATCTGATCAGTACGCAAATTGCCATCGTTCACTTTTTTTTTTTTGCTGGACAAATTTATAAAAAAAAAAAATTCCAGAAATGATTCGTACAATGCTGAGCTGCTCCAAATAATCTGAATGACCCATTTGCAAGTCTACATGTCTCTTTCTTCTCTGTACTTCGGACTCGGACTACTGAGCAACATCTGAATATTTCTGCACATGCAGACCACTTTCAATGCACCAGCCGGAAATGATCCATTGGCTCTGGATATGAGCACCATGGGAAAAGGGCAAATTTGGGTCAACGGACAAAGCATAGGCCGTCACTGGATTGCAAACCTAGCCGATGGCCACTGCGGACCTTGCAATTATGCGGGACTTTTTAATGAAGAGAAATGCCTAAGTGACTGTGGACAGCCCTCGCAGAAATGGTACAAGCAATCCCTCTCATGCATAATTCCATATTTCCATAGTTTTTCAAGGAACAAAATAAACCAAAAGCCTGAACGAATGATTGATGACCCTCAAATTGGGTCTGTTATTTCCTCTAATATGCATCTTAAGTTGATGCTCCTGCTAGAAATGTCAATGCTGCGTGAACTCCTCTCATGCCTTGAACATAATTGAGGGGAGGTTGTCAAGGTTAAAACTAGAGAACTCTTAGGAAGAGTACACTTCATGTTAAGAACCCAAATCCACCAAAGTTTTAAACTGATAGCTGAAGGCTCAATAATATGCTTATCTTGAACAAATTGTTATGAGAAATAATACATATGCTATGTTTCAGGTACCATGTTCCACGTGCATGGCTGCGGCCAAGTGGAAACTTCCTGGTTGTGTTTGAGGAGTGGGGTGGTGATCCGAGTGGCATTTCTTTGGTAAAGAGAACAGTCATTTAAGCAGCACAAGAAAAGCATAGTTAAACTCCTTGTTTTACTACATAGAATTTGGCATAGCTTCTCCATAGTTGAAGTCTTTCTCTACCGTATGCATCATTGGAGGATCGAAAACACACACCTATGACAGCTCAATAAATCAATGCATAAATGCAATGTTGCAAACAAACTCATGAGAAGCTTGGGGTAAACAAACTAAGGTTTATAGATAGATAGTGTTACTATGCTAGAATTTATACGGGGCTTGAATAACAGAAGAAAACGTCTTACGATATCAGCAGTCAAACTCTATGGGTATGATTAGCATAGGGAATGCATATTTCTGTAGTATGGAATCCCAGTGTTGTCTATGTTGATTATATGTTTCTAGTTTGATTGTATATTGCTACTCTTTACCAATAAATATCAGCACATGTTTTTGGTATTCTACAAAAGCTGTATGCTGTGTTTGAGCTCGCAGTATATGTTAATATTAAATCTGCGAGCAAAACCACCTCATAGCCGATTTCTGACCTAACCAACTCTAGATTAGACTCAACTTACTTAGGCCCAAACATAGCAGCCCAATCATGTTGTAAGTTAAACTGAACCAGGCCATGGTGTCGAGAATGGGTTTGATTATTCATGATAGCTAATTCCCAGAAATCTTATCGGGCCAGCTAACAAGCCTAGCAAGATCCACTCCAAATATTGCGTCAACCAGACTTGAACGTCCAAACCTGATCACACCCAATGTTTGCTGGGCCGAAGGACAACTCAAGTAAAACAAGGGTAGAATGGGATAGAAGAAATTGAACTTCAACACTGTCCGGATCCTTGCAATCAGTTGGAATTAATAATACACAATGCAATCGTGGAGTGAAAAAAAAAATGTTATTGAGTCAGTGTGGAAGTCTCAACATGTAAATTTTGTTATCTTTCACCTTTCCAGAACTGCCTAAAGATTTAGACTAGCCTGCTATACACCTGGATGAAGCATAGACAACCCAATGACATAAAAGAATCCCACCAGAATTATTGTTGATAGTTTGGTTTGCATCCAGCCACTTTAGTTTTTTCAGTACTCTGGTAACAATGAAAACGAGATAGCTCACTGAAAACATCAAAATCAAAGTGACCGTTTTGTTAGGTATCACAATCCGCAACTGCAGCCCTTGTCATCATCAGTACAACCACACCTGGGGGGGGGGGGGGGGAGATCCCTGAGTACTCTGGTCATACATGAGAAGACTTAAAACAGTCCAGGAGAGCCATGCCAGCTTCATCAGCCCATTCCAAGACAGGTTAGTTTTAATCATTGTTAGATAAAGCTGCTTAATTAGGTGGTTAATTATGAATTAGCGACATCAAATTCAGCTTGCCACTGTAAATTAGTGCACCTCAGAGACTTCAAAATTAAGCAATTTAATCGAAAGGCCCGTCAAAGAACAGGGCTGATCAGATTCTGATTTGCACCAAGCCTTATGGAGCTGCTTGTCTTTGAAATTCCGATCATTTTATTCTAAATGCCTCCAACTTGATTGAGGCATCCGTATATTACCTGAGGTGAAATAAGCAACTCCAGTAACGTAGTATGGCGTAAGACTACTTGATGCAACACATGATCTTGAGTGGGTGAAATTAGAGAATTTAGGGTTTCAAAGAGGCAAGTTTTAGGAATTTGATGAGAAACAAAAGCAAAAAGCAGAAGGCAAAAAAGGACGTGATTATTAAGAATCCAATTAAGAAAACCTAGGAACTCCACCAATGATCTGTGAGATTCACCCATAGAGGACAATAAGTTCCAAATGGCAAAGGAAAACAATAGCATGCGGGAAATTTTCTGATTCAATTGATGTTTTTAATGCAACGCCTAAACAATGCTTATTCAGGCCTAGAATAAGTTGAAAAACAAGCTAATTTTGAGCCTTAAACTAGTATTATCTTCCAAGTAACATTATCAGCTCAAAAAAAAAGAAAAAGAAAAAGGAAGAAGATAAACTCCTCAAGAGAACCTATAGTATAGCTACAAAAATTAAAATGTAATAGAAAGAAATCTACCCTAATATCATACTAAGGGGCATATTTAATCTTGGGATACGACTAGCCCAAAAAAATTTCCAATTAGATATTTGGAAAAAGGAAAGTTATATGGTGGACACCTCTAATATTGGCCCATAAATTCTTCGACACTTTTGCATTCAGTCCGGTCAGCACAATGACTTTTGCATTTTTTAATAAAATAAGTTGTAAAGGTAGTACCTAGTAGCACACTACCAGTAGTAATAAATTCAATAATCTATCCTCTCTTTCTCTCTCCTCTGGCTCGAAGGCTACGCACACTAGCACGCAACAGGTAGCTCAACTCAGTCGCTTAATCAATCACTGATGACTAGCATGATGAGCCGATGACCACCATCACCACCCATCGTCATTGTCCAAGGTTGTCTAGTTTCCTCTCACTTTCAATCTCCATTAGTCTTTCACTATTTCCTTAATCCTCCTCTCGACCAGCTAGAGCTCCCAGTCGACGCCCATTGCCCACATCCCATGGGCTTGGAGCCTTGGACCCATGCGGCAACGCCCCCACTACGACGTCAGCAGCCACATACCGGACATGCCTGGTAAGCGGTTAGGGTTTTATCGTCAACCTTTCTTTTTTATGCTTGAATTGCTTCTCAATTGGTCAATTGGTTACTTCTTTTCTGTTTATGGAGATTGAAATAATGATTATTAATGAAATTGCTTGGTTAGTTGACTAATTGTTATGTATTCTTCCATTTGTTTGGTAGCGTGCTATTGCACTATTATGCATTTGTGCTTTACTTTGTTGAGTCCTGTTGTTGAATCAAGTCTATATAAGAATCAAATCTATTTTGGTCTCAAATCTAGCTTTCTTGCAATTGTTTAAATCTTGGCAGTTGACCAAGTGCTTATTAAATGGGTTGACACTGTCTCAAACTCTCAGTTCTTCATTTGAGCTAATAAGCCTAATTGTTGCTTGATTTAATTGAGTTTAATTTCTATTGCAATATGGTGTTTAATTTCTATCCATAGCTAAGCTTCATATTTAACTTAATGAGATGTTGATTTATAAGACTTATAATGTATTGCTTGATTTCATAGCTGAGTTTGTCCTTTTTTTTCTTCATTTTATATGGATCGATCTAGTTTCATTTTGGAATACTCGAAAAGGAACCAATATGAAAAAGACGAAAATAATGCTCGTATTTGAACACTGTTAATCTTAAAGTTTAAATCCGCGATTGATCATATTCCTTATTTAAGCCTTAAACCACCCTTAAGATAATCCCAATAATTAAAATTGCAATCAATGAAAAGCACATAATCTTGCACCATTATACTTTATTTTGCTTCTCCGGGCTCCTCTTATTTTTTGCATCATTCTTGCATGGTTCAAAAACTCATCTTCTAGTTTTTGAGTAGTCGAGCAACCGAAACATCATGATTTTACGCAACACAAACGTAAGATTCAACGCAAACAATTTGTGTTCCATGACCTCTGCTGCTCGAGATATCAATGGTATAGGAGGCTGAGGCTGAGGCTTAGAAACATTATAATAATCTACGTACTGTGTGGAAAGACCCTTAATTAGTGGTCCTCCAGAAAGAGCACGTTGAATCCCATGTAAACCACAACGACACTTTCGAGAACTTTCTTCTTGACTTCTTTTGACGCTAACTGATAATGATAATTAACATTGTGCTAGTAAATTTTTAGGATCGGATCATATGCGTGGATATTCACAAAATAACCAATCACAAAATAACCAAGATAGTAAATAAATCAATTAATCAAAGACACACCGGATTTACATGAAAAATTCATAAATGGAAAAAAATCACGAGTCTACAATTAGATTGAGTACAAGTACAATATCAAGTCACAACGAGATCAATATAATAAACAACAGTAAGGATCAAGAAAAGTTAACTCTCAAATAAAACTTTTCAATTTGAAGAAATGTTTGCATCAATAGTTCTTTTTGTTTTATCAGAAAGAACACACAATTTGGTACCATAGTTCTTCGTTTTATTTCTCCAAGCTCCTCTTTTTGTTTGCATCAATCTCATGTTGTTTGAAAAAATTGGTCCTCCTGTTTTTTATTGACAGACATCATGGTTTTATGGAATGTAAACATGAGATTCAATACAAAAGATTTGTGCTCCATGGCTGCTGCTGCTTAAGATGTCACGATATCTGAGAGACTGAGTCCTAGAAAGCTTATAAGGATTGATGTATTATGGGGAAAGACCCTTATTAGCAATTCTTCAGAAAGAGTATTCTGTATCCCTTGTAAATTTAGGGGTGAGCAAAAAAATTGGATGCCCGGTCTCGGACTCAGAACTGGTTTGGATCCGGCGGGTACAGATCCGAGCCCTGCTATACTAATTCTGGGACCGGTTCTAAAATTTAGGACCCGATAATAACCGGGTCTTGAAAATTTTGACTCGGACTTACACCCAGTACCAGGTACTTAGTCAAAATTTAAAGAATTTTTTGATGAAAAATTATAAAAAGTAAACCCTCATCCTCAAGTGATGTATCTTTTGTACCAAGACCAAACTCCCTACTATCCCAATTTAACCTTGTCTTTTTTTCTTTCAATTTATCCTCAACTTACTCTGTATATATCTAAATCGCCATGGGTTTTTTCCTTCAAGCTTTAACTCTTCTGCTCATGAGAGTTGTTGCTTACCAAGTGTTTTTTTTTTTTTAATTTATTTTGATGGTCTCCCTCTCTTTCGCTCTCTATTTCAAGTGAATTAAAATAATTTTTAGGCCTCTCGTTTGTTTTATACTCTTGATTTGTGGGTTTCCGATTAATATGGTTTCCGATTCCCTGAGTTTATTTTAAAGTATGTGAATCTTCTTTACTTCTCATTTTATATTTAATTTAGCCTTATAATTTGGTTTTTAGGAATTTGGCTTTAGATATGAGTTCTCAATTTCTTCTAATTCCTCACTCTCCCTATTTTATTAGGGGGAAATGAAAACAAAAAAAAATATTTAGGAACCGGGTACCCGGAATACGACCCGATCCTGACCAGATGCAGAATCGGGTCCAAATTCTAAGACCCAGTTCCAACCGAGTCCAGGTCCGATTTCTAAAATTTCAACCGGATACCCGGTCCTGCTCACCCTTACTTGTAATCCAGTCGTTATAAGGACTGTAGCCAAAACCCAAGTGGTCCCCCTACGACGAGTGTGAATGCTTTTTGGTTTGCTTTGTTTTTATATTGTTTTTTAGCAGAATTAGGTGAACGGGGAGAGACAAAATAATTCTGAATCAAGAGCACATCCCAGGTCCTGGTGGCCAAACAATGTTCACTGCTTGGGCTCGGAAACTAGGCAATAACTCTAACCTATAGAACCTATTCAATCTCTCTGGGCCAAAACATCTCCCTGGCCCAATAGCATTGGCCCACTTGGATGAAAGAGCTCCAGTAGCACCATGAGCTTTGAACCTCTACTTTGTCCAATCCAAAAGATAAAGTGGAAAATAGAAGAAGTAATTTTATTACTAAAAAAAGATTTAATTAAATAGAGTCACTTGTAGATTTTTGGCAAAATACTAACAAAACTGAGGACACTTTTGTTACCAAACCCTAAATTGTAAGTAACATTGAAGGGACAATGGGATCTATTTAAAAAGCTTTTCGAAAAGACCCTATATAATCCCTAATGTGAGGCCATCTAACTTCATAGGCTTAATCCAAAATCCAGATTCATGTGCGAATGTATGACGTTGTGATGGTATATACGTTGGTATTGCCTATCATTACTAACAACCTCTACTAATCAAAATAAGAAATAAGAATGAATTTACACTAAAAAAAATATAATCATGCAGCACATTAGAATATATGATTGTGTAAGCAACATATTATAATTACAATGTCCAAATTAAAAGGGAAACAGAAAAGAAAAGAAAATTATTTACAATAGCTAGGGATTTAGTTAACAAAATTTACATCTTTTCCCAAAAACACAAAACTAAATAGAAGATTGAAACGGGAAGTGGAAGAGAAAAGGAAGGCATGGTTAGGTTTTTTTTCTCCTCGGGATGACCTACCTGGTAAACTCAAGAACCCAACAGAATGACAATTGTCTTTGAAGTCAAGTAGAGTTTTACTCAGCTCTAGTTTTTCAATCTGATTCCTCCTAATTTTCAGTGTGTTTTTTGTTCCTCTATTTATTGAATCCTAAGCGTAGCCCCCCTATTTAGAATGATCGAGGGCGCAAAACCTACGTCAATCTAAATAGGATTTTGGATGGATAAAATCTATCTATTATTAGCTAGAATTCTAGTCGCACGCAAATCAAGGCAGGTCAAGAGCGTTGATGTGTTCGTAGGAGAGGCACCGAAACCAAGGTGGGTTGAGCCGTGTTTCGCTACTAGATTAGAGAACTATAATGGCCCCCTAAACCCAATTCAAGGGTTAATCGAGTTCTTAATGAGCTTTTGGCTCCGTATGTCATCCTAAAGTCCATTTTAAAGGTTAGCTATGGTTTAATTTTTGCTTAGCCTCTAAGTATACAAACTGGACTCAAAGTTTTAGCATCAGACATTCTAAAAACTTAGATATCATTCTTAGATGTATAGTTAGCCCCCACTTTAACCGAGCCTTTATAAGACAAATGTCACAGTAAATACTTTATGCGCTTACGTGTTTAAAGGTCTTGTCTTAGCTTTATGACATGATAGCCTAAAGAGTTGTTGCAAGATCTCTTCGAGCTTGGTGGTGTGGGAGTCTAAAGATGTGTAGCTAGATCCCTATGAACATGGTATCATATGGGAGATGGAAGATCAGCAGCCAAATCTTAACATACTTCTTGGCTTGAGACCCCACACATCTTTGGCCAGAACCCAATAAACATGGTAGTATGGGAGGATGAAGATATACAGACAGATCCCTATGGACTTGGTGGCATAAGAATGTGAATATCTTTAACCCAATCACACCGAACATGGTTGTACAAGAGCTAGAAGATCATTAGCAAGATCCTTATCAACTTGGTTACATGAGAGCTTGAAGATCTTTTAGCCAACTCCCTATGAACCTAGTGACATGAGAGCCTAAAGATTAGCCAAATCCCTGCAAACTTGGTGGCGTGAGAGTTCGAATATTTATAGATAGACCTTTGTGAGCTTAGTGGCGTAAGAACCTCAATATCTATATCTGGATCTCTAAAAACTTCTTGGCATGAGATCTTGAGCACTTATAGACAGATCCCTACTAACGTAGTGGTGTCGTAGCCTAAAGATATGCAGCCAGATTCCCATAAACTTATTGTTCATGAGGTGTTATGATTCCTAATATCTAGGTTAAACTTGTAGCTTGTTCTTAACCTGTCATTGGTCAGGTGTTGAGATGTTCAATTTCCAATTTTTTTCATTTATAAGTCACGTAGTGATGTCCTCTCTTTATAATGCGTGGTAGTTGAATTTTGAAATGCACCTTATACAAGGACATAGATGTTAAGAAGTCTTGTTATACTAGGGCGATGAAGATGACCTATCCGTTGTGGCTAGATCCACTTGGACCTAATTATTTGATAACTTGAAGTTGGGTATGTGTCACTTTTATAGGGACGAAGGTGAGTTACCCCTTTTACTACAAGGTTGAGGATGCTTGTACATTGCCTGCTCTAAAGTTGGAGCCTATAATTTAACCGAACCTAGTTAAGGCTAAGTTTAAAGTATGAATGTCTTCTAAAACAATTGCAGAGTCACTGCTAATCAAGGTTACGTCCTTCCCATGAGTTGTATTAACTTTTCTGGCCACAGACGTCTTAAATCCAAGGTTCCTTATTGATCTTGTCAATGGATGGACAAGTTATTAAGCTAATTACCCATGTATAAATGCATGTGCAGATACTGGCCCAAGTGGGAGTATGCATGCATATGTTATGCTGATTTGATTGTGATGACTATGACCTTACTTGCATGGAGAAGCTATGTTTGGGGTCCTTTAGGTAAAGTCCGATCATACAGGGAATTGATGATTTGGCCATTAGGGATTTACTTTATGATGTTTGGGCAGATACGTATTATGTACTGAGGTATGAAAGGCTAAAGACTATTGGGCTAGGCTAGGTCAAAGTTAAAAGTTACCTAGGATAGGGAAACTTTCTTTTTTTTTTTTATATGGGGAAGTAACCTTTTACTTTTGAACTAAAGTGCTCTTTTTCTGAAATTATGGCTTATAGCAATAGGAACCCTAGATGTGTAAGGATAATGTAGGCAAAATGCTTTTACTCGTTGTGGCAGGAGTGGCCTCTAACTTGTAGAGTGAATGTGATTATGCCTATGTCGTGGAATGCTTACTATAAAGGAATCCATACTTTGTGCATGGAAATGTAGAGGAACCCCTTGTTGTCTATACGGAATGAGCCCCCACTTAGAGAGGCTGAAAATAGAGTATAAGTACCTCACTCTTTAGCTTATCGTTTTGGCTGAGGCAAAGAGCCCTAGGTCCTAGAACAAAAGTGAGATTAGAGGATATAATGATTGAGAAGAAATGGAGAGGTATGCACATGGTTTATCAAAGTCTAAGTAAGGTACGCTTCTTTGTCTTTAAAGACCATTATTTTTATTTTTCACTCTACTTTTGTCTATCACGCGGTTTCAAGTGTTTGGGTTATCCACTATTTATTTTCTAGCTTTGTTTTTTTTAAAGAATTTTCTTTTCTCTTTTAAGAACCATTGGTAGACCTGGCAAAAATTGATCCGACCTAAAAATCCAACCCAAATCCGTCTGAGAATTTTGGATTTTGAACACAATTTTTTTCATCCGAACCCGAAATAAACCGAATACGAAAAATCCGCAAATTAGTGGGTCAAACTCGACCCGAACCCAAACCTGTCCGCTTGACTCGAACCTTATATCCTTAGTTTGTGCCTTTTCTATAATTTATCTCTCTTAACAATAATTGTTAGTAATTTTTATCGAATAGTTTAAAGGAATGGTATATAACTATGACATCTATTTACAAATTTAACAATAATAACCTTATTTCTGGTTCTCTCTTCTCTGAAAATAATATCGTACATAATTTTTAAATGAAAAAAATATTAAAAATGGGTGTAAAATTTCATAAAATAACTATCTAATCTTTTTAAAAAAAGTTAATTTAAAAGAAGACAAGCATTAAAGATGCAGAAGTCATACCATTATATAGTTAGTTAAACAAATGTGTCTAACTATTTTTTAAATTGATTAATTTATAATAATTTAAATTTTTGATGTTGTAACTGCAAGACAATATCTTGTACTTCTTTTATTCAATTTTATTTGGCTTTCGTTCTAACTAGTCCTGAACTATGATGCTAGAGGTAGGAAAACGGCTAGCTGTATTCCTATTGAGGTTGGTCTATTAATAAAGTTTTTTCTAATTGGACATTGGTAGGTTTGTTAATAAAAATGTTAAATTATTAAATAAGTTATTAGTGGTCGAACTGCTAAAACCCATTAAAATATTCTAGACAGATTGCCCATAAATGGCGTTGTTGATCTTCTTTCAATGTATGGGTCAATCGAAAGGGTCAATCTACTCAAAACCAAGTGGGACTTGATTCTTTGCCTACCCATACAAGATGTTCATATATTATAATAAAAATTCTGAATATTTTTAATATTCTTTTGAGAAATTACAGTTATTATGCCTTTTCGTTAACTATTGACAATTTTGAGTAGTAAATATGCAGAATTTTTGACTTTCAAAAGAGAAAAGTAACTCATAGAAAAAGGCGCTCTAAACCCATCGGGTTGATCCGAAACCCGTAAAACCGAAATACACCCGCCAGTATTTTACCCGAACCCGAAATACACCTGACCCGTATTTTACCCGAATCTGAATACACCCGACTTGTGTTTAACCCATCCACCTGAACTGACAGGTCTAACCATTAGTTCCAATGGAGATGAATCTTTGTGGTCGAGTCTCAAGGAAGTTACCTACGTATCCAATCTGGAATCAGGCCAGTCACAGTTTGAGAGTAAAAAACTTGCAACTTAAAGAATGGATGCCTTTACGAGGTGTTTAAGGTATGCTTTAAGGGTTAAAGTGAAACACCCTTATAACTGTAGGAGAATTATCTCCATATTTTAATTAATCAAAAAAAGCTCTATGAAAGCACAATTATTATGGTGTTGCTACTACTTTCCCAATTTTTCTAAAAAGCACGCCTTTGATTAAATGGAATAAATTAAGAAACACAAAAGAAATAGGAAAAGAAAGTAATATTTTATTTATTCAATATAAATGTTAGCAAGGATACCTAATAAGCTAGTATTTCTAGTGACCAACAAAATAGCTAAAAATAAATACAATATATAAAAATAAAATTCAAATAAAACCCAAAGTCTTTCGTGTTCCTTCAAAGATATCTATAATTCCCACGTAAAACAAAAAATATGAAAAAGACATAATATGTAAAAGTTTAGAGCACCTGACACTATGCCATCAAGAATAAATAAATTATATTTGGGCATGCACATAATAAATTCATTTTATTTCAAATGAGTGAGAGTGAAAACAGTAAAATAATTGTCATATTACATTATATAAGTGGAACCCATAACAATAAGGGAAGGCAAAACCCTTGATAATTAATGAGTTCAATAATAATACACCTTGTACAAGTCCCAATATGCACATACTTGGGGGCAATTAAGCTCGATTGCCAGATACTAGTGTTGGATATAACAATAACAATAATGGGTCCACTGATCATGTGAAAAATATAGTAAAATTAGAGATGAAACATGTATCTCACTTCCATTATTGCAGCATGAATTTTGAATTTAAATGCTTGATATTAATGGCATGATCATCAAACTGTACTTTTTGCAACAAATGAGAAACCCTTTCTTGGTTGCTAAGACATCGCGCTATGCACTGTTGACTATATCAAGCTGTGAGATGTCATAGAACAATAAATATGGATCACGGTATTATCAAATGCCAAATAAATTAATAAATTGGAAAATAAAATAATTTTTTTGATTAAATGCTTAGCATAATCCGCGCTTGGTTGGAAAAGGTGATTGAGAGGCTTGGTTGGAGCAGTACAGTGCTTCCGGGTTGCTCTTAAGGTCATGCGTGGATATCCAGCATTGCACAGGGTTTTGTCTACTGCTTGGGTGGACATGACAGTTGTTGAGGTCACTAGAAAACAATGAGGAGCGATAGGTGTTGATCAACATCCTAAGAGAGAAGAGAGACAAACGTGGTGCTCGCACTTGTGTTTTCAAAGAAGGAGATGGTTTGGGTTGGGTTGCCTTAGGATTGGGAAGGTTCCAGAGTCTCATGAGCACTGGTGAAGTCAGCCACTAGTAGATGGAGGCACCACCCTGGGGGAGAGAAAGTGGAAAGGGGGTTGTTTCAAGCCGTGGTTGTGGTGGTTTGGGTAGCCAAATATGGCAGTAGCATGGATTGGACATAGGTCTTCTATTAACTGTAGTCACCGATGCTCGCATTTCTAATAGATAGTAACCAACTAGGGAAATAGAGGAAGACCAAGAAGGAGAGACAAAGGCGGCTTGTGGTGGTGTCTATGGTGGTTTTGGTATTTCTATTAATCAAGGGCTAGCTAATTGGGACTACCGCAAGCGCACGGGTAGCTGTAGTATAGATAAAGATATCGTTCCTCAATGACTAATGTAACTTACTGAGTCTTGCCTGTCAGAATGCGCTAAGCAAAATTCTAATTCAATTTGTTTTGATTTAACAATTTGTAATTCACTATTCAGAATCAATCAAAGAGAAAATATGTCTAGGAATTCTCGTAGTTATGAAAGAGTATTGGATCAAAACAACAATCATGTGCTTTTCTCTAATCGGTTAATTTCGAAGAATTGCAATCTATCCAGAAATTTGATATATTCTTTTGAAATCAATCAAATTTTCCTAAACTATGCAAAAGTCATTGTTTCAAACTAATTTGCCTTAATTCAAGTTAAATGTCTTCAATTACTCTCTGGTCCTCCTAACATGTAAATATCTCTTTCGAACCGACTCCACGTTATGTTTAATCAAGTAGTCCAACAACCAAATATCACCTTTCAGTTTTTCACCTGTTTGTTTCATGTTAGCAAGCAAATTTTGGCTAAAAATCCATTCACAACAATACAGTTACTTGATAAACGAAATCAAACCAATCATGAAAATAAGCACAATTCTATAAATTAAAATATGATCTAAGTACACTTTCACAAACTACTAAATCCCTAGATAAAAGAAAACTACTCAGACATGATAAAGAAATAAACAAAACTAACTAATAATTTGGCGAAATCTTAGAGAAAGGCTTGATTGAGATGACTTTCAACCAAGGTCTTCAAACCGCCTCAAAAACCAAACGCATACACTTAGGGTTTCTCACCAAAACTAAAACAAATCAAACAAGAAACAACAAAATTTGAGAAAGAAAGAAACTAGGCTAAAACTCTAATCTATGCTAACTTTATGATTTTGGTTGTGCAAGGATGCCTTCTACTACTGCAGAATGGCGCCTTTTATAGAGGGGCTCGCTTGATCACAACCACACAGCTGAAGGAAGACGAAGAGGCACCGGTTACAGGCTCACTACGGTCCGTGGTAGGTACGATGGTCTGACCGTGGTCTGGGCTGGAACCGGCTTTCTGCTCTTTTCTTGCTCCACAAGCATCGTAGCACATGGGTGTTCGTGGGGGAACTCAAAATACATCTATTTATGGTCAAATGCTGGGTAAAAAGACTTAAAATCCTACAAAATTATACCCAAGTATAAATCGATAATAGGAGTATAAATATTAACTTAAAGCACAATGTTCTCCTGAAAATGTAACAAAACGACCTTAAAATGTTGTATACATTAACAACTTATCAGCTCCCAATGCGTTTTTAGGAAAACTTAGAAACCAAGTCTCTTTTTAAAGTAAATCGTACTAATAGGGACAATCTAAGGGACATCGAAGGCATGAATCGATTCAATTTCAAAAACGTTTTTGAAAAGCCCCCATACAATTGCTAGTGTGGGGATGCATCTTAACTCCTTAGTCTTGAACCAAGGATTCAGATTTAGGGGTGAAGGTACGATGATATGATGGTATGCATCACATCATCACCCATAATCACTGACGACCTCTACTATTGAACATGGGAAATCTAAAGCTTTAATTACGCTAACATACAATCATGCAAACATTAGTAATATTTCGTATAAAATTATGCAAAAGGGTACAATCTTTAGTCTAATGCAATGATAGGTAAAACAAATAATTTACAATGAGCGGGAAATACACAATAGATTACATCTTTATTGACTTATAAGAACATAATAAGCATGAAAAGAGAAAACAGGAAGAGAAAGATGAAATTTTTGCTGTTAAGTCAGCCCACCTGATTACTTGGGGAACCTAATGGAGTGATTATGGTGCTAATCTTAGATGAGGGACTTGGTGTTGTTGTTGACTAACAATAATTTTCTTACTATCTCTCAAGTGATCTCTTTACAGTTCTAATCTCCCAAATTGACTTGGTCCTCACTAATTGATTGATTGCTCATTCCCTAAATTTTTTTCCTATTTTTTCCTCTTTTTTTTTTTTTCTTTTTGCCCTTTGTTTTTTCCTTTTACCTTTGAGCCACCTCCCTTTTATAGGTGACAATTAGATGGACTTCGCCTAGGAAAAGAATACTGACTCCTATTCATGTTAGGCTTAATGATTTTTGTAGTGTTATTAGGAGTATACCTTTAACTAGATGCTTTTGCGAAATTACCACTAACAATTGAGTTGGACTTGAACTCGGGAAAAAAAAGGAGCAAAAAAAGGGTGAAAGTCAGCTAGCTTCTAGCCCCGGTAAACCGGTCGACTTCCAGGCCCCCTTGTTAACTCGAGCCACCTCTCCTCTAATTGGACTCTCTTTATCATATTTTATTGGCATTTTATTTTGATTAATCAGATCATTAGGCCTACAGGTTTACGATTGGGTTAATTTCCTCATCATCAAATAATTAAAAATTCGACTGTCATTTTTAGGCATCTTCAGTTATCCCCCACTTTGATGAAGCCCAACTAAGGCGAAGGTTAAAGTAAGCGCTTAAAATTTTTCCTTGACTTAGATGACTTGAAATCTCAACACTTATCCATCCTTGTTGAAGTGTCTGAACCTTGACTTTTGTTGGATCTGAAGGTCCGATGCCTTGGTTTCTTTCATTTTGAAGTAGATAAATTTATCCTTTCGTCGGATTAGAAGACCTTTGCTGCTATTCTGGCAAGACTGATTGATTCTTGCCCTTTATTGTCAGAGTAGCAGACCTTTGCTGCTGGTGTAGCGAGACTGATTTACGCACTGATAATCCTTCAGTCATCGTCTGGTTTATGCATTGATAATCCTTAGATTCCTTCGATTATCATCCGATTTACACACTGATAATACCTTGATCATTATGTAATTTACGTACCGATAATTCTTTGGCTATCGTCCGATTTATGCACTAATAATTCTTTGATCATCGTACGATTTACGTACTGATAATCCGTCAAAATCCTTCGATTATTGTCCGATTTACACATAGATAATCCTTTTATCATCGTGCGATTTATGTACAGATAATCCTTCAGCCACTTCTTCTATCACCGTTCAATTTACGCACTAATAACTCTTCGATCATTGTGTGATTTATGTACTGATAGTCCTTCAGCTACCTCTTTGATCATCATCCGATTTATACACTGATAATTCTTTGAACATTGTGTGATTTACGTACTGATAATTATTCGGGTACTTCTTCAATCATCATCCGATTTACACACCAATAATCCTTTGATCATTGTGCCATTTACATATTGATAATTCTTCAATTTGATGATCTGATTGCCACTTGTTTTGATGCATGCTTGTGGCCCTAATTTGCATAGGGAACCGACCTGTATTAACACTTGGCCATCTCTTCTTTTTCTTTGTTTCTTTTCTTGCTTCATTAGTCTTTGCATGTGTATCTTCCTCTTTAGGGAGTCAGCTAGCTTTTTAGGCTAGTCTTTTGTTCTTTTCTTTGCAAGATTCTTGTCTAAAGTTGGTATGCATGATAGTGGGTATCGGCAAGCCCCTAGTATAACTGCTTTTGGGTTTTTTCTTCTTTGTTTTAGCTTCTTGGATGCTTTGAAATTTGTATTGTTCTCGTGGTTAAAGATGCCCGCCGGTTCCCTAGGTGTGGCCCTCCTCCTTTTTTTTTTTTTTTGCTTTCTCTTTCTTTTTAGTTCCTTAGATGCTTGTTGCATGGCAAGGTACTTCTAGGTAGAACCCCGTCGGTGTAAACCTCGCTTGGTTTGCGTTCTTTTTCTATGAATAGCCTCCTCTTTGCATAATTCATACCACCCTCTTCTCTTGCTCTCTAGTGAGTATTCTGAGCTTCTACTATCTTATTCTTTTCTCAGTTGTGTTTTCAAAGAAAATCATGAGCATAAGAAGAGCTCATCCTCCTCTTAGGGAACTTAGGCTTCCTCAATATTCTGTCACGGAAAAAGAATGGAGGCCTACCAATATTTGGGATGGACATGAGCTTTTGCTAAATGTTGGATGCCATGCACTTAGCCATGCAGCTATAAATGAAGTAAGAGTTTGATCTTCTTACTACTTGTTTTCTTACTAGTTGCCTCTTTAATTTCCATCTGGCATGGACCTGAAACATGTTCTCTTCTTTCTTTTGTAGGATAATAAACTAGGGGTGCTAGTGCCCCTAGAAAGTTCATGCTTTAACTTGGTGCACAGAGGGCTCAAGTTCAAGCTATTGTTAAAAATGCGAGATTTGGCATCCTCCACTCTACATTACATGGGGTGGTGGACTTAACTGAAGGCTTCATCACTCGTAGGATGGTTGAGCGATTTTGGGATACCATAACATATTTCATCTCCATTTTGGTGAGATGAGTATCACTCCCTTTGATTTCGCTATGTTAATGGGGCTTGGTTTCAGAGGAGAGACATTAGTCTAACAGGAGGATTTTCATGTTCATCATGATCAACTCCTTCATCTCTTTGGGCCAAGCACGAGATTTATTCCTTCTGGAGGTCGCTTCTCCTACAGTATCCTAGAGTATTTAATGAATGATGATGAGCAGTGGGCCTAACACTCCTCAGATCAATAATCTTGGCTAATTCTCACTTTCCTTCTCAGCATGACTATCTTTGCCAACTACTGCCACTTCCACTGCTTAGTCAACTTAGTTGACTTAGACAAGGTAAGTTATCTAAACTGGGGAGTCCCTGCATATTCCACCTTAATTCACAGAATGTGCGAAGGAGTCCGAAAGGTTGAGCACACTCGTGGGGAGCAATGCACAAGTATACCTCTTGGGGCTATACGGAAAGTTATTGAGGTAGGATTCCTCTTCTTTTTTTCTCCTTCTTTATTAGTGACACCTAACTTTTGCTGTTTTGTGCTGCTATAGTTTTACGAATATTCCTCAGCTCTTTCATTGAGATCTCGAGCGCCTTATGAATTTTCTCGCCAAGGTTTCGTGGACTAATGAAAACTAAATTAGAAAGCAGTTCGAGTCAGGAGATCTTCAGCATTTCCATGCAGCTACTAATGCTCTGAGAATGGTAAAGTCCTTTTTATTTTGTAAAATGAGTTAGTAAAGAAGTTTTCCTTCTACTGAATTTTGTTTTTTTTGTACGTCGGCTTTCACCCTGGAGGAACCGTGTTACTACTCCTGAAGTTGAAGCTGCTCAGTTTTATACCCAGTGCAGGATCCTTATGGAAGGACCTTTCAGCTTTGTCCGGTATTTGGGTGAGCAGGTTGCTTCACAATTTGTTAGTCAGTCTCTCCAATTAATTCCACAAGACCCTCCTCGGTCTATGTTCTATATGATGGAAATTTCCCTTGAGGTCATGGCAAAGATGAAGGAGTGCATTCTCTTTATTGACTATGTAGACCATGAAGGTGGCTATAGGGCTTATCTTGGATGCCTTGTGACCCACTTGGTATGCGTACTTTATGCTCTTATGTATTCCCCTTATTATTGATCTTTGAAATCCCTAATTTGTGAGTAACGATCGCTGAAGTGTCTATCCCGAGCCTAAACATCGAGGTGTTTAGAGAAGGTTATGCGGAGATTCTATTAGTATGTGGATCGGAATGTCTGAAACTCCCATTTCCTCCTTCATTTACTGGGGTGAGTATGTTGCTTACCTTATTTTTAAGTTGATTAGTGACCCTTTTAACTCTGCCTTCTCTCTTTAGTACAACCGCGACCAATCAGGGCTGATAGTACTCCACTTTTATTCCTTGCAGAGGGCATTTGTGAACCTCCTGTCACGATCCCCAAGTTGATGAGGTGAGATTTTCTCCTCGAACTGAGGTTGTATTTCATCTTCCCTATTTAATTCTTCTTCATCAATTTTTGTTTATTTATGCCATAGGATTATAAAGAATATGTTCAACCATGAAGGTCCCGTGCTTCTCAATCTGGAAGATGTTCTTTTGGTAGGGCCCAAGATGTTCCTGAGTCTTCCCATGCTCAACGTGGGAGCCCTCGTCTATAGTCACCGTTCGAGGTCAAGCCACTTTAGACTTATAATCATGTGGATCCGTATGGCTTATCTACTTCGCTCAGGACACATTATGTACCTCGCATTTTATATGGTGATTCCTCCTCTAAGTTGATGCATGATGATCCTCCTCGCCCTTCTTCGTGTGGGTACCAGTCATGCTCCGGTTTATTTTGGATACGCTTCGCGCTATGCTAACTACTGCTTTGGTGGAAGCAGTAATGGGTTCCCAGATAATTAGTATGGAAGTTTGTTAAGTCTATGTATGATGCTTTTGACTATGATCCTGTAGTTTTATTTCACTTTTCACGCAATGATGGTGCAAGAAAATTTTATACATCTTCATATTAACTTTAATGCACATTAGGCCCCTCTCGCCCCCCAAAAATAAAAATACTCTAAAAATAAAGGACACAATAAGTAATTAGAGGGCATTGTGGTTCATGAGTAATAATCTAAGATGTTATTGAATAACAACCATTTTACAACTAACTGAAATTTGCAAGCTAAGCCTAAAGGAAACAGCAGTGGCCCAGTAACAACCTAGGGTGCCGGCCAGTACCCTTGATTGGGCACATTTTGCCGAGCTCAAATTGAATTCGATATCCCTTTGTGTAGTCGAGAAGCCTGCTAGTACGAAGGCCTATTTGGAATTGGCTAACGCTGTTGTTACTATAAAGTAAGACCTCCTATGCTTTGAATTTTCATCAATTAAGAGTAAGGTTTTCTAAAAAGTGGCTACAATAAAAGAGTTGAATTATTGGCTCCTCTCCCTTCATTCTGCCGGCAAACATGACCTTAAGAGCTCCCATTAAGGTAGTCTTCTTAGCTTGTGTCAAGTTAAAATTTCCTGGGATCTTCTTGGAGTTGCTGATACCTTCTGGTATGGTGAATTCCATGTCTTTTGCTTTGGAAATCATGAATTTCGCCGATTAATAAAGGAATTTAGTGCTATCCTTTGCTTTCCACTTTATTGTCCTCCTACCTTTACCAACCACCTCTAGTTACCTTTCCGCTCTCTATCATTGTTCCCTAGGTTTAGATGATAAGAATGTGACCACCATATTGTTCGGGGATGAAGTAGACTTTGTTGTCATAATTTCTTATCTACAAAAGAATGGTTGGGCTATCAATAATGCTTTTGGGCATAAGGCTAACATCCTATGTCTTCTTGGTGCTTTCTTATTTGTAGGTGGTACTTCAAGTGGTGGTCCTCCGACTTTACTGAGTGTGGTCGATGAGATGCATTGTGATCGTACTCCTATGCCCCTCGTTGTTGCTCACACTATCTTATCTCTATACCAACTCCATCATCATTAAGATTAGTTTTTCTTGGGTACCTTACAGCTGCTACAGGTAGCCTCTTTGACCTGGAAACCGGTCGGTTTTTGAGTTTGTCCTTTTGTTTTCCTTTTTTGTTTCTCTTTTTTATATGATACCGACTGGTATTTGGACCCTACTGATTTTCTTTTTTTGTTGGCATCCAGATCTGGCTATTGGAGCATCTGAAGTTGATAGAGATCCCTGGCAATATTGATACATATCTTGCCTAGCAATTTTGCCAAAGAAGGAGACAATACAATGATTAGTCTAAGGCTAGCTAGATCAGCTTCCTAAAGAAAGATCCTCCCTTCCGTTGGGTGGTTCGTTGGTGGCACATATGGCACTTTGTTTCTAATGTGAAGACATTTGCCTACGTCTAGCTTCTTGACTTGTTTGAGGAACATATTACTTTCGGACTCGACTAATGAGACCACGCGATCATAGACAGTGCATCCCTAAAGTGGACTGTCGTGTCCCCAAAGCTTACAAGAACAAATATTCCCATGTCAAGTCTTGGAGGAACTGTTAGCTTGGCTTTCCCATCATTGCGGTGCCTTCTGTCCCACACTCTCCACATGCCTCTGAGTAGTATCTGAAGTGGATGATTGAACATGATGCTGAGGCAAGGAAGGCGATTTGTCCTAACTTAATCTCTATCAAGAGTAGCAAAGAAGGTGACTCGTCTCAAAATGGAAGGAAAAGAGCAAAGGATACTAACCCCACAGAAGACATCCCCCCGGTTGTGAAAAAGTTAATGAAGGATTGCCTCTTATATGTTTTGCTAATAAAGCTTAGTGCTTTTCCATAGTAGAATGGTATTAGGACTTTCTATTTCGACTTGTATGCTCTCAGAATTTTGGATGGTGATAAAAGTGTTAATTTTTGCTCTAATTACCATAAATCCCCTTACTTCATACCTCATCTGCCTAGACTCGCTGTTTGGTGTCTAGATAATTTTTTTTTGGATTTGGTTAGGCTGGGCTAGTTAACTATGTATTCGAAATATGGAATCAGGCCTTCTTAGTTCATTAAACTTCTGTTTTTTTTCAGGCTTCCTACGTATACTTACTATATTCCTTTCCATTCATATCCATAAGTTCATAGCTCCCCTAGTAGTTTTGTCTTTATGATGTGTGGTCCCAACTAGTTGGGCCTAAATTTTCCCCTTGGGCCCTGTATTGGTGCCTTTATTTCCTTAATGCCAAATCACCCTCCTATAAATCTCTTGGTTTAACTTTCTGGCTGAAAACTCTTAAGATTCTTGCTTGATAAACGTGGACGTCAATGCTCTTAACCTTATGTCGTCTACCATTACCAATTCTTCATATTGGGCTTTCGCCCATTCTGGCTATGGAATTTGGCTTTCAGCAATCACCTTAAGTAAGGGTATTGCTTTTTGTATTGGTGACACTACTTCTATTCCATGCACGAGGGAGTACGATGTTGCTTTTGTGGAGGTTCGGATTGACGTCCTATACCCCTAAAGGAAAATGGGAGTTTGTTAGGCCAATCTTCATAATTCTTGACCATTTTTTCAATTACCCCTGGATGTTTTTGTGGCAGCTGCAACTGCTACATTTGCCTGAGGGCGATATGGTGACAACTAATGATGCTGAATTCTATACTTTTCTAGCAGAGCTACGACTTCCTTTTTGAAGTGGCTCCCTTGATCACTTATTATTAGTTCAAGGGAAATCCCATGCTTAGAGATGATGTTGTTGAGGAGGAGCTTTGCCACATGCTTGGAAGTAATTTTCGCATAAGAGGTCGCCTTTACCCATTTTGCGAAGTAGTCGATTGCTATAAGCACATATTCATGCTCCTCGGTCTCTTTTGTGGTAATTTTTCTAATTATGTTGATGCCCAGACAGAGAAAGGCCATGGAGAGGTTAATGTCAAGAGGAAGGAAAGAGGTTGATGTTGTAAGCTAGCACACACCTGCCCCTTATGGCACCTTCTTACATATGCACAATAATTCCCCTCCATTGTGAAGTAGTAATACCCCAGCCTTTGAACCTTTTTGGCTAGCATTCTCCCATTCATGTGGGTCTGCATCGCCTACCATGAACTTCCTTTATGATTTCACGAGCCTTATCCTGGGTTACACATAGTAATTTATGCCCATGTCTATTTTCTTGTGTAGCCTCCCTTTATCTTCGAAGTATTGTGAGGCCAACAACCTTAACGTTCGTTGGGCTTTCAAGGAAGATCCTGGGGAATATTCCTTATTGTTTAGGTATTGGTAAATGTCATAGTACAAAGGGGCAAGGTCGACATTATACACTTTGGTGGTGTAGCAATGCGCAAGTTTGCTCCTTTATATTGTTATCGACATTGAATGTTCACCCTAGGGATACTAATCATTGAGGCCAATTTTGTTAAGGAATCTATAAACCGGTCATCTTCTCATAGGAGATGAGTGTACGTAATATCGGTAAAATGCTTGGTGAGATCTATAAGTAAGCTTGCTATGGTTCCAAGTCTTCGCTTCTTACCTTCCATTTTTGGGATATTTGATTAATTATTAAATTGGAGGCTTCATATAATCGCAACTTCTTGGTCCCTATCTCTATAGCAGCCTATAATCCAATGATGTAGGCTTTATACACCACAATGTTGTTAGTAACCTCGAAGTCTAGTTTAACTTAAATAGGAATATCTGCTCCTTTTGGTGACACTAAGAGGATGCCTACCCCAAATCCCTTTCTGATTGGAAGCCTTGTCAAAGTAAATCACCCATAAATCTTCTTCCACCTAGAAGTCCACTTTAAAGGCATTGATGGAGAGTATGCTTATGGCACAACAAAAACAAGATGAGTATATAAAGCAATTAGCGTCTAAGGTTGATGTGCTTACAACTCACAATAAGATGTTAGAAGACCAAATTGCCCAACAAGCTAGCTTTTCATCTACACCATCGGATAGACTTCTACGTAAACCAGAATCTAACCCCTGTGAGCATTGTAATTGTGTTACCTTGAAGGACGGGGTAGAGGACCCTATTGACCTTGAGGATGCACCATTTGAAGAGGGTAGAGAAATAAACATGGTTGAGAGTATGGAGAGGAATGATGGTGGCAAGGCTGTGAAATTTGTAGAGAATGAAAGTTCCACATTTTTTTCCACCCAAACTTTCTAACCTAGGTAGCTTTTCCATTCCCTATGTGGTGGGAAAGGTGGAAATTGAAAGAGCCTTATGCAACCTAGGAGCAAGCATTAGTTTAATGCCCTATTCATTGTTTCATAGGCTTTACTTAGGGCTATTACAACCTGCACCATTTTCACTACAACTAGCTGATGGTTCTGAAATACAAACCTTAGGCAAATTAGAAGATGTGCCAGTCAAAATAGGAGATATTTGGGTATTAGAGGACTTTATCATTGCTGACATCACCGAGACTGATGATGCCCAAATTATTCAAGGTAGGCCCTTTATGGCTACTGCAAGTTGCCATATTGATCTACGAAGTGCGAGGATAACATTTAAAGTATAAGGGTGTTATGCTATGTTCTGCCATATGGAGAAGAAAGCGGTTTCTCCTGATTCTTCCTTATTGGATGCATTTCCTCCTTCTCCTAAGATTGACATGGAGGACATCTTAAATTGTCAAGGTCTTCTTGATTTTGATTGGATTTCCACTTAGGACCCTGACCAAGGGTATGTCAAGGTGGCGTTTGCAGCTCTTATACCACCTAACATACCCAAGGTGGAGGGCAATGCTTCTGATAAGTCTGCTATGAGTGATTATTGCAGGTTTGCTCAAGCAATTCTCTCTTTGCCCCATATGGAAGGATTTGATGCAGAGTTTGATTTGGGGATTAACTAAGAAAATAGTGGCTAGTCTTATGGACCACATACATGGTTTGTATTGTACATTGACAGTGCACTATGGCATCAATTGATGATAACGAAGGACCTCCAACATGAGCTTTTAAGGTGGTACATATTTTTAAAGAAGTTTAACTTTGTGGTTTGTGATAAAATGATGTCCAGACACTCACCGATCCAAACTGAGCATAGAAGTATGGTCAAACTCTTGACCTTAAAAGAGCGCTTCTTGGAAGGCAATCCAAGCCCCTTTTATGGCTTTATTTTCGTTGTTTCTTATCATTTTTCATAGTAAAAAAAAGAAAAAAAAGAATTAAAAAAATAATAAAAAAGGGAGAGAGGAAGAAGAGAGACGACGAAGTAAAAAGGAGAAAAGAAGGCATCTCAAGACCATGGCTAAGCAGCCCAACAACACGGCCGTAAGGAGCCTAATTGTGAAAACCAAGAAGCCAAGTGTCCAGCAGAGACCATGGTTTGCCCGTGGTGGCCCCCACGGACTTGGTGGTCAGCTACGGCCACAGTCAAGGGTTTTGATCATGATGACCCTTCCTTTTCCCCTAAAATCATCTTCAACCTCGACACACTCTCTCTCTACCTTCCTCTTTCTCTCTCTAAATCCACCATTATAAACCTCCATTTATCCCTCATTTTTTTCTCATTTTTACTCCATTTTCACTGAAAACCTCGCCTTTTAACTTAATCTTTCTCTTTCTCCTATAAATTTCACCTCCTTCCACCGTTTCTTCTTCAACCTCATCTCACCTTCACCCATCTTCCGTAACCACCTTTTTTCCTCTCTAATTCTTCTTTATTCACTTAAATTCTTCATTTTTTCTTTCCCAAATTTTATTTTTTAGGTTTCAGTTTCAATTCTTCTTCCATTTTTGCAACCATGGCACCCACCAAGAGACAAAGGAGTATCAAGGAGGTGGGAGCATCTAGTCAAGCACCTTTTCGGCCTCAATGAACCTCCTGAACTTCCACCAACACATGTGCTCAACGTAACATTTCTCATCCTCTTGGTTTAGCCAACCCCGATCATATTGCTAGATATGCTTGTTTGAATGAACACATGATTGTGGCAACTCATTATTATGATGAGGAATTATTAGGCCGTTTAAGAATGTTAGATGACATATGGTGGTTGTTTGCAAGGGGGGTATGGGACATGTCATTGAACTTAAGGGGCGTACATACTGGGAATTCACCTTAGAATTTCTAAGTACATTACATATTGAGGTCACTAGAGGGCCTCAATGTCCAGCAGGGTCTATTTCATTTTATCTACAAGGGCAATTTTATGAGTTGAACTTATGTACCTTCAACAACATATTTGGTTTTCCACCTAGCATAGATTTACTAAACCGAATAAGTCCCCCGAGAATTCAACCCAAATAAAATTTAGGGTGAGCTTTCGGGAAGTGTTAGGTATAGTACTAGTTCTTGTAAATGCACCTATATTCGGAACCCTTGCATTCGGGTAGCTCAGCGTATCCTAGCTTATTGTTTCTTTGCTCGGGATGATAGTTTGAATGTCCCGAGATTATCTAAGTTATATTTCTTATCTTGTATGCTTGATGGTGTTTATCTTGACCCTAGGGCGTTTTTGGCTAGACAATTGTATAGTGCTACTGTTAGCACTAAGGGTAGGATAGTCATTGGTGGTATTGTCATAACTATTGTTAGATTTTTGGGTGTTGAGCCTAACCCTGAAGATAGAATAGCTTGGTCTAAGTTGCTTGATCAAGCCGCTTTTGAGATAATTAACTTTTGTAAAGTAGAGGTTGGACACTTTGTGCTAGATTTATCCTGGGGATTAGCTTCTGCCGCTTCCCAATGTTGATTGAACTACCTTACTTCACCGAGCTAACCTATCTTGGGTAGCTAATGATGGCGAGGTTGTTCAAGATGCACCCCCTCGACCCCCTTATTCTAGTCAAGCCAGACCTAGTTCTTCCTCCCAACCACCCCCCACTAAGTATGCTGACCTCAAAGCCGCCCTTAAGTCTATTCAGGGGGAGGAAGTATCTGTTTTGAGCATTTGTTATTTCTGAGAACGCTGCTCTCCGTGACTTTGTCCAAAAGCACCACGATGAGCTCCGTGGGATGCGTTCCACCGAGACTTAATACTTTTAGGACTGTACGACTTGTTTAGAGACCTGGCAAGATTGGCATGTCTCTTGCGGCCAACCGCCCCTCCCTCCTCCCCTACCTCCTTACTGATTGTTTTTTTTTTTTGCTACTCCCCTTTTCTCATCATTGGGGACAATGTTTTGTTCAAGCATAGGGGAGTTAGTCGTTGTTTGATAGCATCTGATTCCCGATTTGATTTGGTGTGTGCTTGTGTATGTATTGTACATATTATTCGTGATTGCATTTGGAGTTTCATTGTAGATTTTAATATTATTTGGTTAGAAGCATGTTGTTAGAAAGTATATTTAGGTTTCTTTTCATTCTAGAATGCATTTTAAGTTTCTTTATTTATTTTGCATTTTTTTTTGTTTTTGGTATTGTTACTAGGAGCATGCATGAAGAAAAACCATAAAAAAACCACACAAAAAAATGGAGAAAACATGAAAGAAAAAAAAATCCTCCGATGATGATCTTCGTAGATTAGGTAGACTTCTTTGGTTTAAATTGATCCTTCGATCTACCTAATTTTGTGTAAAAATGTACGAGAATGAGTTGAAAAGGAGCTTCAAAATTTGACCATATGTTGAGTGTGAGTTGATTACCCCATGACTCTTTACATGAATTTTGGCATGCATTTACTAATGAGCAAGTTATGACCTTGGTAGATTTCTCGTGAGGCTTTGAGCTTTTAAAGACTAATTTATCAATTCAGTCTCTTGTTAATTCATCTGTGACTCTTCCTTGACATCATTTATCTAGAACTTGCTTTGATTCTCATTCAAGATTGCATTTCATATATGCATTTAGGCAATATGATTAAGGTATTCTTTGACTTGTTAACCTAAAAGAATAAATAGCCATCTTTGCGATATCTTATATCCCTTGCTCGCCCATTTGAGCTTATATCCGTTTTTATTGATTCGAATCTCCTATCATAGCCTTTGGCCAAATGATTATCTCACCCTTAATTCAACACTAGAGGAGCGTTTTATCCTTGTGCATCGAGTTTAATTAGGAACTAGTAAGGTGTATTCTGATCTTTTTGGTGGATTTGTTTGTTTGGTGAATGGATGTCTGTTCTTTTATTGATGTAAGATCCTGTTATCTTGTTGTCCAAAGATTAGAGAAGAGTTAAAATTCTCCATTTATAGAAGATTTCCCTTGGCTAACTCTTTGTGAAAAATTAAAAAAAAAGAAAAGGAAAAAAAAAGAGAAAAAAAGAGAAGAAATAATAAAAAGAGTGTTAGCCTTGGGTGGATTGTAAAAAAATAGGGGTATTTATGACTTTCAAGTCTTTATCACTTCAATTAGGGAAGTCATTTGTTGATCAATTGTACTTGTTTAGGAAGAAGGTTGCGTGAAGCATTGGAAATGTTTAGCTCTTAGTCTATGGCTTCTAGCTCCTCATTTCCAAAACATTTATTCCTCCCTTACCTTTACGCATGACCCCATTATAACCTTATAAAATTCCTCATGATTGTCTAATGTGTATTGCATTTTAGCTATGGTGAATTAGAGAGTCTTGGCAAGCTTATAGTAGATTTGAGTGTATGGAATAACAATTGAGGGAACCGCCATATATTTTCAAACACATGAGTGATGAGTGCCACATGACTACAGTGAGGTTCTACCAATATTGCTAGCTCCATTTGTTTCATATGTTAAATGATTGTATTTGATGATTTGGGAGGATTGATTCAAATTTGACACTATGGTATATCAAGTGATTTTCAAACATTTCTTTTCTTAGTCTGTTTGCTATATGATTTTTGCACCTTTTTGGGCTCATTGAGACGCTACCAGTGCATATCTTGAGGAGATTTTGAATAATTTTTGGTCTTAGTGTTGCTTGGGGACAAGCAATGATTCAAGCATGCGGGAGTTTTGACAAGTGTTGAAAGTGTATATCATTTTAGGGTCATTTTGTTACATTTTTAGGAGAATTATGTGCTTAATGTTAAATTTTGTACTCCTATTCTCGTTTTATGCTTCGGTATGGTTCTTTGATGACATTTGCAGGATTTCAGACCATTTTGACCGCGCATTTGACCCTCATTTGAGTGTATGTTGACCCCCACGGATGTCGCTGAGATGCCATGCTTGTGGAGTATGAGAAGAGCAAAAAATTCGGTTATAGCAAAGATCACGGTCGGATCGTGGTGCCTGCCACGAACTTGGAGCTGGTAAGTGCTACCCTCTTTGTCTTCCCCTGTTGTGTGGCTGAGTTTCACCTGGTTATTGCTTAAAAGGGCGTGTTTTGAAGAAAAAAAAGTGGGATCGTGTTTAGTAACCATAGTCTTACTTTCACATCTTTTTAGTTTAGTTTAGTTTTAGTGTATTTTTTTGTTGAGATTAGAAGGGAGAAACTTGCCCTTGGAAGCTTGAATATTGTTACACAATTCAAGGGTAGCCATTGTTGTAAAGTTTTCCTTCCTTCTTTTGAATTTGCTTTTAAACTCTTATTTTACTTGAATTTAGAAACATGAGTGACTAGTTTTATCTAACTTAGGGATTTGTTAGCCATAGAATTGTTGTTGGATCTTTTATCATTGGATTCTTGCGCTTATTTCATGCTTGGAATGATTTATATCTATCCTGAAATTGGAATGTTGTGAGTAGAATTGGGTCAATTTTGCTTGCTTATATTGGATAGTAGGGTGAGGTTCCGAAAGATGAAACTCTCTACCTGATCGTCTTGTAGAACTTAATTTAGCAAAATTCAAGAGAGAATTGTTTGTTAAGCAGAGACTTAGTGATTCACAGATCTTTAACCTAGACTAAAAAAATCAAATGCACTTGAGAGAGTGTTAGTTGAATTTGTTTAGCCAATTTATTCTGTTTTGAAAGAAAGGATTAAATTCAATTTGATTGCAATTCCTTGAATTGTTCTTTCTATGAAAAGTGCATGCCTGAATCCATGATCTGACTCTTTACTTGTTGAATCAAATTCGTAGATATTTTTTCGATATTGAATTTTAAGATAGTTAAATAGTCTATTTAAATCGACCATTTGAAAGGATTCATCGCTTAACAAATTCTAGTGGGCTTTTGACTCAATAGATTACTTTGGTCCCTGAGGACGATCTTTTAATCTATACTATGGCCGCCTTGAACTTGCGGACATTGTCAATAACACTGGTATCAACAACTATAAAGGTATAATTAGGATGCCAAAATTGATATCAACAACAATAAAGGTACAATTAGGACACCAAAATTGATATCAACAACAATAAAGGTATAATGTTAAGCCTTATAATATCAATAACAACATCAATACCATTAATGGAAGTAATAATGATAATAATAAAAAGAAGGCATGATATAACTAGGAAACCAAAATTGATTTGTGCTCTTAAACAAATAATCCTTACGCTTTGATAATCAAGAAAAGTATAAAAGAAAATTGTTAATTATTTACTAAGGTTATAATTAATAAAGATCATTTGAGGCTCTATTAACCCTAAAATGTATACATATTTGGAGTAGAAATATGGCCATTTCCATTGTCATCCAGCTATAAACAAGCATTTTATAAGAAGGAAAGAGATTTTAAAACTTCCAAGTACATTTATTGCATGTACTCTTTGAAAGTTCACATGGTTATATGAATTTCATAAAATATTTATGGAATGAATTAATTTGAATAATGCTTTGTGATAAAATTAAGTGTCCTCGTCAATTATCAAGCACCAGGGCTGTAAAGGGTGCGATCCCCTATAGAGGGTGTGATCCCCCACGAACGGTTCAATCACCCTTTTACTAAAGTGGTCTATTTTAGTTTTTGTTATTTTTTGTTTTTAGAAAAGAGAGCTGGCTGTTATTTGATTTTTTATTTTCTAGAAAAATGGTAGATATAATGGATTGAACCAGAAAGTTGGTTCCTGATTTTAACCTAGGAACCGACCACTTCTTGGACTCAAATCACTTTCAATTTCTTGGTCCTGATCCAGGGAAGTGATGACCGTCTGATCCATTCTTTGCCTGATCCAAGAACCAGCCAGTTCCTAGGTCAGATTAGGACCCTTTTTTCTGGTCTAGACAGCCTTTGTGTCTAGGACCAGTATCACTTTGTTGTGTATAGAATTCGGGAGAAGGGTAGAAAATAAGAAAAATAATAATTACGATTATACAATTTAATAGAGCTCCCAATGAGTTTTTAGGAAAACTTAGAAACCAAGTCACTTTTTAAAGTAAATCGTATCGATAGGGACAATCGAAGGGACTAATCGATTCAATTCAAAAACATTTTCGAAAAGCCCCAATACAGTTGCTGTTGTGGGGACGTATCATTGACTTCTTAGTCTCAAATCGAGGATTCATATTCAGGGGTGAAGGTACGATGATGCGATGGTATGCATCACATCACCACCCATCATCACTGACGGCGTCTACTATTGAACATAGGAATCCTAAAGCTTTAATTACGCTAACATACAATCATGCAAACATTAGTAATATTTCATACAAAATCATGCAAAAAGGTATAATCTTTAGTCTAATGCAAACATAGGTAAAACAAATAATTTGTAGCGAGTGGGCATAAAAGATTGCATCTTTATTGACTTCTAAGAATATAATAAGCATGAAAAGAGAAAACAGCAAGAGAAAGATGAAATTTTTGCCATCAACTCAAACCACCAGATCACTTGGGGAACCCAATGTAGTGATTATGGTGCTAATCTTACATGAGAGACTTGGGGTTGTTATTGACTAATAATAATTTTCTCATGATCTCTTAAGTGATCTCTGAACAGTTCTCATCTCCCAAATTAACTTGGTCCTCACTGATTGATTGATTGCTCATTCCCTGCATTTTTTCTATTTTTCCTCCTTTTTTTTTCTTTTTTCCCTCTTTTTTTCCTCTTACCTTTGAGCCACCTCCCTTTCATAGGTGATAATTAGATGGACTCCGCCTAGGAAAAGATTATCGACTCCTAATCATGTTATGCTTAATTATTTTTGTAGTGTTATTAGGAGTATGCCTTTAACTAAATGTGTCTGTGAAATTACCACTAATTGGACTTGAACTCGGGAAAAAGGAGCAAAAAAAAGGGGGAAAGTAGGCTGGCTTCTAGCCCTGATAAACCGACCGACTTCCAGGCCCAACAGGGCCTTGCTAACCAGAGCCACCTCTCCTCTGATTGGACTCTCTTTATTGTATTTTTTTGGCATTTTATTTTGATTAATCAAATCATTAGGCCTACATGTTCATGATTGGGCTAATTTCATCATCAAATAATTAAAAATTCAACTGTCATTTTTAGGCGTCTACAGTTAGCTCCAACTTTGATGAAGCCCGAGTAATGCAAAGGTTAAAATAAGTGCTTAAAATTTTTCCTTGACTTAGACGAATTGAAATCTCAACACTTATCCATCCTTGTTGAAGTGTCCGTAACTTGACTTCTATTGGATCTCAAGGTCTAATGCCTTGGTTTCTTTCATTTTGAAGTAGATACATTTATCCTTTCGTCGGATTAGCAGACCTTTGCTGCTGGTCTAGCAAGACCGATTTGCGCACTGATAATCCTTCGATCTTCTTCTGGTTTATGCATTGATAATCCTTTAAAATCCTTCAATTATCATTAGATTTACATACTGATAATCCCCTGATTATTATGTAATTTATGCATTGATAATTCTTTGGCTATTGTCCGATTTGCGTACTGATAATTCTTTGATGTGCAATTTACGTGCTAATAATCCATCAAAATCCTTCGATTATCGTCTGATTTACACGCAGATAATGGTTTTATCATCATGCGATTTACGTACAGATAATCCTTTAGCTACTTCTTCTATCTTCGTTCAATTTACGTAGTAATAATTCTTTAATCAGCGTGTGATTTACATATTGATAATCCTTCAGCTACCACTTTTATCATCATCCGATATATGCACTAATAATTCTTTGACCATTGTGTGATTTACGTACTGATAATTATTCGGGTACTTCTTCGATCATCGTCCGGTTTATGCACCAATAAATCTTTGATCATTAAGCGATTTACGTACTGATAATTCTTCAGTTTGATGATTTGATTTCCACTAATTTTGATGCATGCTTGTGAGCCCAATTTGCATGGGGAACTGGCCTATACTGACACTCGGCCATCACTTCTTCGTTTTCTTTGTTTCTTTTCTTGTTTTACTAGTCTTTGCATGTGTATCTTCCTCTTTAGGGAGTCGGCTAGCATTTTAGGCCAGTCCTTTGTTCTTTTCTTTGCAAGATTGTTGTCCAAACTTGGTATGCATGATGGTGGGTACCAGTAGGCCCCTAGTATAAATGCTTTTGGGTTTTTTCTTCTTTGCTTTTAGCTTCTTGGATGCATTGAAATTTGTATTGTTCCCCTTGATAGGGATGCCTACTATTTCCCAAGGCATGGCCCTCCTCTTTTTTTGTTTGCTTTCTTTTTCTTTTCACTGCCTTAGATGCTTGTTATTTGGTAAGGTACTTCTAGGTAGAATCCCATTGGTATGCACCTCCCTTGGTTGGCGTTCTTTTTCTATCAATAGCCTCCTCTTTGCGTGATTCACACCATCCTCTTGTGTTCTCTCGAGTGAGTATTCTTAGCTTGTACTCTGTTATTCTTTCTTAGTTGTGTTTTGAATGAAAATTATGAGCATAAGAAGAGCTCATCCTCCTCTTAGGGAAGTTAGGGTTCCTCAATATTCTTTCACGGAAAGAGAAGAAAGGCCTGCCGATATCTGGGACGAACATAACCTTTTGCTAAATGTTGGACGCCATGCACTCAGCCATGCAGCTGTAAACCAAGTAAGAGTTTAATCTTCTTACTACTTGTTTTCTTACTACTGTCCTCTTTAATTTCCATTTGGCATGGACCTGAAACGTGTTCTCTTCTTTCTTTTACAGGATGATAAAATTAGGGGTGCTGGTGCCCATAGAAAGTTCATGCTTTAAATCCATGCAGGGAGGGCTTAAATTTGAGCTGTTGTTAAAAATGCGAGATTTAGCATCCTCTACTGTACGTTACATGGGGTGGTGGACATAACTGATGGCTTCATCACTCATAGGATGGTTGAACGATTTTGGGATAGCACTAACACATTTCAGCTCCCTTTAGGTGAGATGACTATCAATTCTTTTGATTTCGCTATGTTAATGGGTCTTGGTTTCACAGGAGAGAATTTAGTATATCACGAGGATTTTTATGTTCATCGTCATCAAGTCCTTCATCTCTTTGGGCCAAGAATGAGATTTATTCCCGCTGGGGATCGCATCTCCTATAGTATCCTAGAGTATTTAATGACTGATGATGAGCAGCGGGCCTAATACTCCTCAGATCAACAGTCTTGGTTAGTTCTCACTTTCCTTCTCAGCACGATTATCTTTGCCAACCACTGCCACTTCCACTGCTTAGTCAACTTAGTTGACTTAGATAATGTAAGTTATTTAAACTGGGGAGTCCCTGCATATTCCACCTTAATTCACAGAATGCGCCAAGGAGTCCAGAAGGTTGAGCACACTCGTTGGGAGCAATGTACAAGTATACCCCTTGGGCTATATGGAACGTTATTGAGGTAGGATTCCTCTTGCTTCTTTTTTTTCTTCTTTATTAGTGACACCTAGCTTCTGTTGTTTTGTGCCGGTCTGGTTTTACGAATACTCCACAGCTCTTTCATCGAGATCTCGAGCGCCTTGTGAATTCTCCCACCATGGTTTAGTGGACTAATGAAAACTAAATTTGAAAGCATTTTGATAGGCCCGCAAGCGCAGGGTAGCGTTGTAGCAAATCAAGGTCGATCCCACAGAGACTAGGTTGATCTATTGGGTTATATTCCCTGAAGATATGCGAGGCGAATCCAAATTTGAGAATGAAATTTAACTAATCTACTATCTAGTCTAATAGATAATCAATCAAGGAATTTACTCAAACCAAGCAATTTCCCAACTTAAGAATTAATCAAGCACCTTTTCATTAGATGGGTGATTCCAAAACCGATAATCGATTTATCAAAGCCGTCTTTCAAGGTGGAATGAAATTCTTAAATCTAATCAACTACCATTTCTCAAGGGTTTGTGATTAATCTAGGATCGTTAAGAACGCGATTATCAAATTTAGAGGTTTCTTAAACGGTGAGTCTTTCTCAAGATCGCACTCATTTAAGTCGAATTTTAGTTTTCCAACATCTAGTATGACCTTTTAGTTCTTCACCATATCTCTAAAATAAGCAAGACATTGGTCAAGTTTCCTACCCATAAATCAACATCTAAGATTCAATAGAATAAACCTAACAAATCCAAAGCACTTTTAGATCAAAATAAGAATTAATTCAATCCTAACAACTTAACTCAATTCTAAGATTAACAATCGAAAACTTAACATAAACATCAAAAATAATCTAAAAGCATGAAAATACAAAGAGAAAAGAGAAGAGGATGGAGAAGAATTGCTCAGCCAATGCGTGCTTGAACCGTCATTGCAAATTTAATCTGGAATCCTTGCAATCTTCACCTTCAACTTGCTCTTCCTCAAATCTAATCTAAATCCCAACTAGATGGTGGATTATGAAGAGTGGAATTGGAATGGGATGATGCTTTGCTGCAAAAATGACCCTATTTATAAAGAAACACAATCAACCTCAGCCACACGATGAGAGAAAATGAACAGGCAAGCAGTTATATTTCCACCACGGGCATGGCAGTCACCACTGGCAGCCCGTAGTTCTTGCTGGACCCAAAATTCTTTGCTCTTCTCTTGCTCCACGGGTATAGCATCACATGGGTGTTCATGGGGTGTCCAAATTCAGTAAAATGAGGGGAAAATGATAGGTTAAATGGCCGAAAATCCAGCAATAATCATCGGACAACCATACCCAAGCATAAATCGAGAATAGGAGTATAAATTTTAACATTAAGCACATAATTCCCCTAAAAATACAACAAAATGACGCTAAAATGTTATATATGATAAGCACTTATCAAACTCCCCTATGCTTAAACTGTTGCTTGTCCTCAAGCAAACACTACAGAAAACTGAAAAGCGAAGATGCATCTATGACTCAGAACATGACAACCTCTGTAAAGCAGGGAAGCCATAGCATATCATAAGCAAGAACAACAGTCAATGGCAACCCCAGATAGCACTCAATACATTTCAAAATTAGAAGGACGAGAAGGTTTTAAAAAAAAAAAGTATAAGACCAAAAGCTTGATATCAAACTTGATCACCCCCAAAGAATCGCAAAGCATATCATGCAAGTACAAGAGATTTGAGTAGAGCCAAATGGACCGGTAGAATCTCACTTTTGGGAAATGTGGATCACTCACGCTCATGTGTTTGAAATATCGCATATGTTTACTCAAGACTCATTCCAAAAATGTTATCCACCATATGCCTGAAAAGACTCTCAAATTCTCCACCACTAAAATGAAATGTGCATAACACAATCAAGAGGACTTTGTATGTGATGTGTCTCACCTTGCACGTGCTAAGAGAGTGGATGCGAGGGAGATTGGAAGATGAGAATGAGATGAAGAACGAGATGATAATGCAAGTGTTTTTCAAGAGATAATCCGATGGAGCCACTCTTGTTGAGCACTAGGGCAATCTCCTTAGATCAATTAGGATACAGAATCACCACCTAATTGAGATGAAGAGACCTAGGACACCACTTAAGTTGCCACACTTAAGATATAGAACTAGGATTTGGAGAGACAAAGCTTAAGGTTTGTATTCAATTTGGCAAAAGTCCTTTGCAAATGGAAGAGAGGAGGTATTTATAGCCCTTCCCTCTCTTGCACTCAGCCAAGGGGCTGGTTACAAGCTGAATTGTGACTAAATGACTTGGCCTAAGCTAGCTTACAAGTACAAGGTGATAAAACAAGAGATTTAGCCTAACCTTGACACCTCATTAGCTTAATAATCTCCAAATTGAGGTGTCAAGCTTACAAACAATCTTAGTACATCATCTTAGGACCTTGAACCTACAAGTTGTAAAAGTGGAACACCGAAAACAAGGTGGGCAGCAGGCCACACCTTTTACCCGGGTAAAAGGGATTTCTTCCCTACCTTAGCTGGAAAAAACCAACAGAGGCTGGTCCTTTAGCTCAACTTTAGGGCCATGATTTGATAAATATTTAGATTCCTTTTCATGCCCTAAAGTTAGAGAAAATTTGGACCAAGGTAGGTCAACCAAACAAACCCGTCATTCGAATTGTGCTGGATTGCGCCCTGCAGTGCACTGTCTTCGGTTTTGGCTTGGTTGGTTAACCAAATGAACTCCAAATGCTTTGAAAAAGGTATTGTTGGAAAGCTAAGACTTTAAGCTTTAAGAGGATGGTGCGTGCAGGAAATTTCCCCCTCTAGATTTTGCTCCAATAAAGACACAAAACTGGGCGAATCCCCGGACGAACTGGGCAGCCCATCGTCTTCCTTGTTCAAGTAGTTTCTGACCATGGCATGGACCTCCCTAACCTTCTTGGACTCCATAACAGGTGCTGGACCATTGGAAGGGGTGATCACAGGCTTGGTTGGATGGTCCCCATCATCCTCCCCGGGTGGGTCCGAGTTTGACCTCAAACTCGAGATTTCTTCATTTTTCTCAAAGTATGGGCTGAGGTCAACCACATTGAAGGTGGAGGAGACCCCATACTCACCAGGTAAGTCCACCTTGTAGGCATTAGGCCCAACCTTCTCCAATATCTCAAAGGGGCCATCCGATCTCGGCATGATTTTGGACTTGCGCTTGCTTGAGAACCTTTCTTTCCTCATGTGGATCCCTACCAAGTCCCCCGGATGGAAATGGACCTCCTTCTTATGTTTATTGGCTTGTTGCATGGCTTAGGTATTGAACTTCTGAATCCTTTCCTGAACCTAAGCATGAAGGTCCTTGATTTCCTTGGCTCGTTTCTCGGCCTCCAAACTAAACTTTCTAGGAGTGGGGATGGGTAAGAGGTCCAAGGGAGTCTTCAGGTTGTACCCATAGACCACTTGAAACGGGGAAAGGTGGGTGGCCTTACTTGGGGCTCGATTGAAAGCAAACTCGGCATGGGGCAGGAGTTCATCCCAAGCCTTGATATTCTTCCTCACAAGTACTCTAAGCAAGGTCCCCAAAGTCCGGTTAGTCACCTCGGTTTGGCCATTGATTTGGGGATGACAAGTGTTGCTAAACTTGAGGTGTGTCCCCATCTTCCTCCATAGAGTCAGCCAAAAAGTGACTAAGGAACTTAGTGTCCCTATCCGAAACCATGCTCCGTGGGATGCCATGAAGTTTCACAATCTTCATGAAGTAGAGATTGGCTATGTGGGAGGCATCATGGGTGGTGTGACATGGTACAAAGTGGGCCATCTTGGAGAATCAATTCACCACCACCATGATGGAATCCTTGCTTCTTTGAGTCCGCGATAAGCCCGTAATGAAATCCAAACGAACATCTTCCCATGGGGCTAAGGGCATGGGCAAAGGGGAGTAAAGGCCTTTGGGAAGTACATGGCTCTTAGCCATGTGACAAATTGAACACCTCTTGATAAAGTGTTGTACATCCTTGACCACTTTTGGCCAATAATAATGCTCCTTGAGCATTGAGCAAGTCTTCTCTACCCCAAAGTGGCCGGCTAGAGCACCACCATGAAGTTCTTGAATTAGCAACTCCCTAAACCCACACTTGGGTATGCAAAGTTGTGGCCCTTTGAAGGGGAACCCCTCTTGGATGTGGAATACGCCATGGGGGTGGCTAGCATATTTGACATGGATCTCCTTGAAGTCCTCATCATTGGTGTACATCTCTTTGACAATCTCAAACCCAAGCACCTTGGATTCTAGGACCGAGAGGAGAAAGTATCTCCTTGGAAGGGCATCTGCTCCCTTGTTCAATTTGCCGGCCTTGTGATGTAACACGAAGTTGAAAGCTTGGAGATACTCAACCCACTTGGCATGGCGGGGATTAAGCTTATGTTGCCATTGAATGAACTTAAGGGCCTCATGGTTCGAATGTAGGATGAATTCAGGCCCAACTAGATAGTGTCTCCAATGCTCTAAAGCCCGTACTATCTCATGGAACTCCTTATCGTATGTTGAGTACTTTCTCTTGGATTCATTCAACTTCTCACTAAAGAATGCAATTGGCCGCTTCTCTTGGGACAAAACAACCCCTATGCCCACTTCGGAGGCATCACATTCCACCTCGAAGACCTTGGAGAAGCTAGGGAGCGCTAGTATGGAAGCACTTGTAAGCCTCCTCTTGATTTCTTCAAAGGCGGAATGAGCTTGATCATTCCACTCAAAGGTCTTTCCCTCGAGAACCTCGGTCATGGGAGAGACAATTGAGCTAAAGTCCTTCACAAATCTCCTATAAAAGGAGGCCAAACCATGGAAGCTTCGGACTTGGTGCATGGATGTGGGAGTAGGCCATTCGCGGATGGCCTTGACCTTGTCTTCATCCACATGGCTTCCTTGAGCCGAAACTACAAAACCCAAGAAGATGACTTGGGGTGTAAAGAAGTGGCACTTCTCAAGGTTACCATAAAGCTTTTCGTGGGCCAAGATGCTCAAAACGTGTTGGAGGTAGTCGGCTTGCTCTTGTTCATCCTGGCTATACACAAGTATATCATCAAAATACACAACGACAAACTTGCCTATGACCGGCCTAAGCACCTCATTCATAAGTCTCATGAAGGTGCTAGGTGCATTAGTCACGCCAAATGGCATGACCAACCACTCATAGATGGCGCCCTTGGTTTTGAACACCGTCTTCCATTCATCCCCTTCATAGATTTAGATTTGGTAGTAGACACTTCTAAGATCAATCTTGGAGAAGATAGTGGCTCCATGAAGCTCATCAAGTAAATCCTCCAATCTTGGAATGGGGTACCGGTACTTGACGGTAATCTTGTTGATGGCCCTACTATCAACACACATTCTCATGCTTCCCTCTTTCTTAGGCACGAGTAGAGTCGGGACGGAACACGGGCTTAGGCCCTCACGGATTAGCCCCTTAGCTAGGAGGTCAACAACTTGGTGTTGGATTTCTCGGGTTTCTTGTTGGTTCATCCTATAGGTCGGTTTGTTTAGGAGGGTGGACCCGGGAATGAGGTCAATCTTGTGTTGGATGGACCTTTTGGGAGGCAAACCGTAGGGTATCTCTCGAGGGAAAACATATTGGAAGGTGTGTAGGAGAGGGGTGAGCAAGGGGTGACTTGAGGTCGTGGCTAGGGCCGGTTCTTGGCCTAGCAAAATCCACTCTTTGTATGGTTCATATTCATACATTTGAGGCTTTAGGAGGGTGGTGAGAAAGACATCCATTTGTGGGTTTTCTTTGGGTTTGGAAGGGGAGGATGATTTGAGTGGAGTAAGGGTGATCTTCTTGTGGTCCTTTGTGAAGGTGTAGGTATTCATGCGACCATCATGCATGACTCTCCTATCAAAGAGCCAAGGCCGACCCAACAAGACATGGCAAGTGTCCATAGGTACGATATCGCACCAAATCGCATCCTTGTAAGTCTTCCCAATGCTTAAAGCTAAGAGACACCGAGTAGAAATTTGAAAACCTTCACTTTAGTTAAGCCATTGGATGGTGTATGGCTTTGGATGCGGAGTCACTGAGAGCTTGAGCTTGTCCACCATGGATTATGAGGCCACATTTGCACAACTTCCCCTATCAATTATAAGGGAGCAAAATTTGCCTCCGACGGTGTACCTTGTATGGAAAATGGACTCCCTTTGCTCAAATTCATTTTGGGAAGCTAGGCCACTTAAGGCCCTTCGGATCACCAAAAGTTCCCCTCCGTTCGGGCCTTCTTCACTCCTATAAGGATTCATTCAAGTACAATTCCTTCTCGCGTTAATCCTCTCCCTCAAGCTCCTCAAAGGAAGCTTGAAATTTAGTTAGGGTAACAGTCCTCTTGTTTTGGCATTCGGATGCAATGTGCCCTAGCCCTTGGCACCAAAAACATCTTCTCCTATATTCCGGTTTGGGATGGTTTCGTTGAGGCATGTTTTGGGCATTTGGTGGGCTTGGCCGTGGAGGTGGGGTAGCTTGTGGTCCAAGATTTGTGTTTGGGGGTCTTTGAAAAGGGTAAGACCGAGTAGGGGGCTTGGACACAATCCCTTTCCCTTTGGCCTTTTATTGTTGCTCAACTTTGTATGCAAGGGAGCTAAGTTCATCAAGAGAGGAGTAAGGGTGTAGCTCAATGACATGGGTAATTTGGTCATCCAAACCACTCAAGTACCTCACAAGAGTCTGGGTTTCATCTTCCTTCAAGTCACACTTCAAAAGGAGTTGTTCAAACTCCCTAGTATATTCTTTCACACTCTTGGTTCCCTGTTTAAGGTTATGGAATTTGAGGTAGTTATCATGGAGGTAATGGGTGGGTAGGAATTTGGTCTTTAGTTTATCCCTCATTTGTGCCCAAGTACGGATTTTCCCTTTGCCCTTCCTTGCCCTCTTGGTCACTAAGTTAGCCCACCAAATTGAAGCATATTTACGAAGCTTAAGGGCTACAAGCTTTACCTTTTTCTCATTCGGGATGTCCTTGTAGTCGAGGACTCTTTCAACCGTCTGAAGCCAATATACAAATAGGTCCAGGTATAGATGGCCTTCAAACTCGAGAATGTCAACCTTGAAGTCAAGATTGCCGCCTCTACTAGGCCGGAATGGCCTCCCCCCTTCACCTTCTTCACTAGAAGACTCATGTAGGTAGCTTTCTTCTTCCTCGAGATCAATCCGAGGCCCTTGTTCCGTGGGACTCCTTGAGTTTCTCAAACTCCTTCTCTTCTCTTCTAGGAGTTGGCCAAATTAAGTTTGGAGGTACTTGACCTTGGCCTCCTAATAAGCCTTTTCCTTAAGAACGGTCTTTCGTAACTTGTTCCAGTGTGAGGTCAGAAGACATGGTCGTAGTAGAGTATAAAGTGTGGCGCTTTGGGATAGGAAGCAAGGAGCACGGTCGTGCTATATGGCACGACCTGGGCATGCTAAACAACTGGAGCTGAACAAGTGTACTAGGGAGGGGGCATAGGTGACCGTGCTGGAATTCTATTCTGGGCACGGTATGGAGCGTGCAAGGGAAAAAAAAATGGAGAGGTGGTTAAGGGTGATTTGTGGCTTAGTGTTTGGGAGCGTGTTTAAGGTTGGAAGTTGTACCAGGAGGGTAGCCTAGGCTCTAATACCAATTGATGTGTCTCACCTTGAACTTGCTAAGAGAGTGGATGTGAGGGAGATTGGAAGATGGGAATGAGATGAAGAATAAGATGATAATGCAAGTGTCTACAAGAGATAATGCGATGGAGCCACTCTTGTTGAGCACTAGGGCAATCTCCTTAGATTAATTAGGATACAGAATCACCACCAAATTGAGATAAAGAGACCTAGGAAACCACTTAAGTTGCCACAGTTAAGATATAGAGCTAGGATTTGGAGAGACAAAGCTCAAGGTTTGTATTTAATTTGGCAAAAGTCCTTTGAAAATGGAAGAGATGAGGTATTTATAGCCCTTCCCTCTCTTGCACTCGGCCAAGGGGCTGGTTACAAGCTGAATTGTGACTAAATGACTTGGCCTAAGCTAGCTTACAAGTACAAGAGATTTAGCCTAACCTTGACACCTCATTAGCTTAATAATCTCCAAATTGAGGTGTCAAGGTTGCAAACAATCTTACTACATCAGCTTAGCACCTTGAACCTGCAAGTTGTACAAGTGGAACACGAAAAATAAGTTGGGCAGCCGGCCACACCTTTACCGAGGTAAAAGGGATTTTTTCCCTACTTTGGCTGGATACAGCCAACACAAGCTGGTCCCTTAGCTCAACTTCAGGGCCATGATTTGATAAATATTTAGATGCCTTTTCATGCCATAAAGTTTGGCAAAAGTTAGAGCAAGCTAGGTCAACCAAACAGACCCTTCATTCGGACTGTGTTGGATTGCACCCTATAGTGCACTGTCTTTGGTTTTGGCTTGGTTGGTTGTCCAAATGAACTCCAAATGCTTTGCAAAAGGTCTTGTTGGAAAGTTAAGACTTTAAGCTTTAAGGGGGTTGGGTGTGCAAGAAATTTCCCCTTCTAGATTTTGCTCCAACAGATATTCAAAACTGGGCGAATCCCTGGATGAATTAGGGAGCCCATCATCTTCCTTGTTCAAGTAGTTTCTGACCATGGAAAGGACCTCCCTAACCTTCTTGGACTCCATAATAGGGGTTGGACCATTAGGAGGGGTTATCAAACGTTTGGTTGGATGGTCCCTATCAATATAAGTTATAATGTGGGCTAAAAGGGTTAAGGGAAAGGACTGGACAAATATATTTGGGACAATGTGGAGCTACTTAGCCAAGTGACTAGGGGGCAACCAACAAAACACCAAGAAACTTGGAAGTTTACTAACTCTCCAAACTCAAAATATAATGAATATATCCCAAGAATGAAATAGGAAATGAGTTGACAAAGAAAGGAAATCAAACTATTTACATATCCAATGGAAATCACCTAGTCATTTTTTTTAAAAAAATTTCTTGCTTTTTTTCCTTTGTTTTTTTTCTTGTCGCTTTTTTTAAAATGATTTTCTCTTTTTTTTTCTTTTTTTTTCAACATAGCTTTTTTTTCTTTTTATTTTGGGAAATGAAATAAGAATTTCAATTATTGAAAGGCATAGCCCAACAGATCAACCTAGTCTTTGTGAGATCGACCTTGATTTGCTACAACGTCACCGTGCGCTTTCAAGCTTATCAAATTTTTTGGGCACCGTTGCTGGGGACTAGCATCGAACGTTGGGTTTTTCCTAATAGGTTTGACTAAGAATTTTGTTTTTCTTTGAAATTGAAAATTAAAGAAAAATTGAAAGAAAAATTACAACAATGGTAATTTTGTGTTTCCCGCAATTCGGGCATGAATTATTTTGCGGATATTTTAAGCATTTAAATATTTTTCTTGCTCAATGTGGTTATTGTGTGAGTAAATGGGAAATTTTAGCCATAGTAGATGAGGGGCCAACAATTTAAGCACCAAAATAACTCTTATTTTTATCAAAATAACATAATCAACAATCAAGAATAACGAAAACAAGAATGAAAACCAACACATAAATCGAAGTCAATAGGATATGGTTAGGGTTTTACCTACTTTGCTTGAAGAAAAAGGGGTGTGAATGAGGTTTGGTGTTTGTGGAAGTGTAGGGGGTGACTAGGGTGGCTGGTGGTGGTTGTTTGGTGGCTGGAGGAGACTATTCTGGTGGTGTGCTGGTGGCCAAAAGCAGCAAAAGGGGGGGGGGGGTAGCTGGCTATGGTGGAGAGAGAAAAGATGATGGGTTTGTGTGTGTGTGTGTTTTTTTACTTAGCTTGAAATGGCCTAAGAATTACTTGACTAAATTTTTATCCCAAAAAATTAGCTTTTAGCTAGTTACAATTAGGCATAAATTATGGTAATTAGCTAGATTTGATTAAGCAAGAATGTTGGGCTTTAAACTGGGCCAAAATAAATTGGACTCCGTAATAAAACGCTCTGTAATGATGATGTTTTTGGGTAACTCAAAATTAATTTTTTGTGATGTTACAGAAAAATAATTTAATGACTTAGTTTACAATTATCAAGGCTTAATAGAAATTTTTCCAAAAAAAATTTCGTCAACAAAAACCCGAGTTGCAAAGTGAGAGCCCAAATACAATTTTTCCACCAGGATGATTAAATGCGATAAACAAATATGAAAAAATCATTAACATGATGTAATTAAATAAATAAATATGATTAAAGGTCGGGCTATTATACGTTGGAGGATGTACCCGTAAAAATAGGAGATTTTTGAGTGCTAGAAGTTTTTGTTATTGTTGATATGATTGAGACTGACAATGTCCAAATTATTCTTGGAGACCCTTTTTGGCTACTTTAGGTTTCACTATTGATGGAAAAGGAGAGCAGATAGCATTTGAAGTAGGGGTTGTTATGCTACGTTTTGTTCTATAGACGAGAAAATTATTCCCCCAATTCTTTCCTATCTGATGTACTTTCCCTTTCTCCTGAAATTGAGATGAAGGAAGATTGGGGTTGTCCTGACCCTTCTAATTACGATTGGATTTCAACTGAGGAACCAGACCAGGGTTATGTTAGGGTGGCGTTTGCCGCTCCTACGCCACCTAACATACTCATGGTTGAGACCTATGCTTCTAATGAATCTTCTATGGGTGATTATTGTAGGTTCGCTCAATTAGTTTTGTCTTTACCTCCTATGGAATGAGTTGATTTGAATTTTGATCTTAGGATTAAATATGATGATAGTGGTCCATTTGATGGAGCTCGCTATCGATTTGTTTTATATGCTCATGTTACACTTTGGCGCAATTTTATGATGATGAAGGAGCTCCAACGTGAGTATTTGAGGTGGTACGTTTAGTTAAAGACTTCAATTTCGTGGTTCACGATAAAAATGAAGCATATGTTGTAGGGGAGTCCAATACCCACACTCTCATTGAACCCGAACCATTATATTTTTAATTTGAACAATTTTTTGGAAATTTAAACATTTTTTTTATAGTTTTGGTGCAAATACTTGTACCTGTTGGGAGAAAATATTATTGGCATAGAGAGGTAGCAGTAAAATTCTAATGCTGGTGCATGCTATGTTTTCATTTTTAATCAATCTAAGCACTCCTTTTTTTTATAGGCGGCTAATTAGTTAATAGTAAAACAAAAACAAAAGCCCTAGTCCTTGACCTTTCACGCCTTCTTCCTCTTCATGCTTATTCTCTAATCTTCACACTGCCCTCTTTATTTCTCAATCTCGACATATTGCTCCTTCATCACTAGTTCTGGCTCTAATCTTTCACCATTAATCTTTCACACTTCCTCTCTTCTCGATCTAGGTACAATTTGCTTCTCTATCATCGATGACCTTGCACTTGATTATGCCTGATTTGCTTCTCAGCAAAAGTTAATTATTATCAATCTCGGTATAGATTGGTCGATTTTACAATTTTGTTATTTCCTAGTTCCATTGATTATGCATGTGAGTAGTTATTCCCATCTCCCTTTTGAACATTTCAATAATAAGCCCACTTCATGATTTCATTTGGAGAAGACTGCTCATTGTACATCAGTACTTTAATCTAGGAATAGTGGAAGCTGATCTAAAGTTTGCTATAATTGATTTCTTCATCAATCGCTGTGGCTTCATCGCTTCCACTGTTTTGTAACTTTAAGATGCTGTTTTCTTAATTCAATTGAGATTACTTCAATGTTTCCTCTAATTGATTCCTTTAGCAACGGGTGTTTCTTATTATTATTTGAGTTTAAGGAGAAATAGTTATGTGGCCATAGAAGACTGTACTATAGTACTCAAAGGACCAAATGCATACGAGATGACCTTAAGATCACCAAGAATATTGTGTACTTTAAAACCACTTTGAATATGCATATGTGAAAGAACAATTCAGGGCTCTGTGTGTAAATATTCAGTAGAAAGTGAACAAGGAAAATTTAATATAAGTTCAGAATGCATGGAGGACACCTAGAACAAATAAAGTAGTGAAATCCTGAAAAAAGAACTACTACTCTTTACTTCTAGGACCTTGCTACAACTAGAGGGTCACCAGAGTTTTGAAAAGATGATGTTCTGTAATCTTTAAAATCAAAATCATTTTTTGAAGTTAGCCATTAGGTTTTCATTTTATTTTTTTGTGGAAATGGGTACTACTGTCCTCATATTACTCCCACTGTGGCTAATCTTAACGCTTTAGGTTAGAACCCTTTCTGTAATTTCTAGTACTATGATTAACTTGGATGAAGCTTAATTAAAAGAGGGATAAGAGGCAGCAAAATAGAGAGAGATTGGTTAGTGAGAGCAAGGAGGAGAATCCAATAATCCATGAGTACCCAGAACTAACATTTTAAGAATACAATAGAAGTGCTCTAATTAGGAGAGACTTGACAAGCTTGGCATCTCTGATGAATAACTATACAAAAGGGTCTGTTAAATTCATAAGATGTTCTTGATTTGGTGTTTGTTTTTATAATTCAATCATGAACCGAGCGAATCATTCAAATTTTGTTCCTTTTTGTTATTTTTCTCCTAAGTTGTGATCTCGATAAAGCGAGAGCTTTACCCTCACATGATGGAACTAAATCATTGAGTTGAGTATGAAACAAAAGTTTTTGAATTTGGATCTCACAATCATGAGACCTAATGTACTACTTCCCTCGATTTTGGGCTATTATTTGGCTAGTTCTCTAAGCTAATTAACATAATAAATAGAGATTAATTGTTTCTAGTTATCATTTCATTGATCATATTATAAGTTTTTTAGTTGGGTATGTCAAAGTCCAAACCAATTCAACATCAAAACAGGGTATTTATTCTACTTTTAGTTCTGGGTTATAGTCATATGTCCAATCAGCTCAATGTTTCTAGCTTGATTGCTTTATGATGCCTTCTTTTTGTTCTAGGTTAGAAGAAGTTTGTCTGTTCTTTGCATAGGTTTGAGCTTTGAGCCTAATGTTTGGGATTTTTTAGCTAAATTTTCTTCTTGGTGTTGTTAAATTGTAATGGGTTGTGGCTATGTTACTCTTGTTTACAATTTTTCTGTCAACAATTTAGACTAAATTGTTATAATTGAGAAACATGCATGGATTTATTGGCTCCGTAATTAAAAGGGGCATGCGGGATGTGCCTATGTGGCTTAAGATGATGACGCCACCTTAGCCTTATTTCTTAAGCAATTGTTGAATTCATAACATTAGCGCTTCGATTCTTGTGCTTGCACTATGAGTTTTCCATATTTTGAACTCAATTTGCTTTTTGAATGCGTATGTTCAATGTGATTGTTGTACGGGTTGTGTCAAAGTATGTTCATCCTCTTGCTTTAATTTTATTTGGGTTAGTACACAATCTTCACGATAACAATGTAACCTTGCAAGGTTTAGAAGATTTAAATAACTGGTGAATTGGTAATTGACTCAAAGTTGTGAATCTACTAATGACATTTTAACTATGAAAGTTAATGTCTATTTTTGGACTTTGTAGCTTTCCAACAAAAAATATTATGTTTCCAGACATTTAGATTTAATGAATTAGATGTTTAGCATGTATGTTAGTAGATACTAATGGCTTTTAATTTATATTGATGGTACTACACAAGTGATTGTTTCTTCTGGATTGTCTTTTGTTACACTATTGTTTCCTCATTTATGTATTCTCATCACAAGACCATATTCTGGTCGAAGTTTAGATTGGGATGCCTCTATGATGCTAGTATGTTGTTTAAAAATACAATAGTAATATTCAAATAATATAGTTTATAAATCTCAGAATCTAAACAAATTTTGTTACCTTCAAAATGTACTTATATATATCTAGAGCTACAATGTTAATCTATATTCTTAATCTTATTATTTTATTTAATTTAGATAAATTAAGCATGGATATATTTAGCAACAAGAGTTGGGCAAAATACTAAAAAGCATTCAGAGCATTACTGGAATTCGAAGATTGTTTAAATGCATTTCATGCATCCTCTACTATTGCCTTAGATGGAACAGTTTATTGTTCCTACAAGCTATGTACAAATTGTTATGTGCATGGTAGAGATATTGTGTACGAACACCTTAAACTTAATGGGTTGGAGAAATGTTATGCTAAAAGTAGATGGGTTCAGCATAGAGAAGTTGAGTAAAATCAATTTAATAAACACATCTGCTGACATATTCATGGGGAAGCAAGCGGGGGACACGATATGCAAGACATGTTGGAAGATCCATTTGGTTTTCATAGTCTTGATGTAATTGGGAGTTGTAACGCCCCCAAAATGCTAATGACATGATTTATGGAAAACTGCAGTGGAAGACTTATTGATAGGAGAGCGCTACCGCCATCCTGATAAGGACAAGGCTCATCGAAACCATTTAATCTTGCAACTCATGTCCACATCACAATATCTATTAAACTAAAACACTCCATGACCAAAGTCCTAGTTCAACTTCAATACAATGGATTTAATTATACCATGTGCTAACTCACACTCCACACTACACAATTATATTAAATATAGACCCAACTCGACCTTGAGGTCGAACTCAACATTCATGCTATGCTTAATCCACTGTGAGCATTTGATGACTTCCAAAAGGGCTTGCTAAATGGAGAAACATGTGTCATCACCTCAAATGGAAAACATGAAAACAATTTGAAAATGTGAGCAAAAACTCAGTACATGCATTCCTGTAGTGTAAAATGAGCATAGAAACACTATTAATGGGTACCCGCCATTGCAATTTATTTAGTTCGCATTAACAATGAAAATGAAAGTAATATGAAACTGAATTGCTCATTATTATCTTGATATGAACCCCTTGCAATGATATGATCTATACATAGGTATACTCTTGCCAATCCGATCAAAAGTTGGCCTGAAGCCGTGCAGGTAATTGATGGGCTGATGTCCTACAGATGATAATTGACGGGGTCACAAGTTAAATGGCAGATCACTGTATAAACTAATTCATTGATAAATGCATTAAGAGTTGCAACTTGATAAACATGTTCTGCTTTCTTAAGATACAGGTAATGGACGTACCTTGAGCCTTTAAAATTTTTATCTGACTTGATAAATATGTTCTGACTTGATAACACTTATGCATAATAGAAAACGATAACTAGACCTCGACTCTATTTCATAAATGTCATTGTAGGTATGTGTAGTCAGTAAATGATTCTTCCTCGCATAATTGAGTAAGTAAAAATATGCATAATAGAAATTGAGTAATTAAATGGTATTCATAACTTGGGTATTTTAATATGACTTCAAAACTGAATTAATACAAGTAATTAAATCCAATATAAATTAAATGAAAGTAAAATAGTCCACAATGAGATAAATGAGATTACAATGGAAAAGGCCTTGATGGTGATAACTGAGAGAGTAATTGTGGCCTTTTTTTAAATAGGTTGCTGATACGGGTTTAAGGCTTGCTGGTGTATAATTTGGTTCAAGATAACAGCGAGTACACTAGATTGGTTTGATAAATACATTTGATACATTCTAAAGTGAGTAAGTAATAATGGTTTAAGGCCAAGAGAGATATATCCTGATTTAAAATAACATAAATTGCAATAACTTGGTCTGATAAATATGGTTTCTGAGTCACAACTCTCCCCACTTCTCATGTTTCAGTCATAAATCCATTAGATATAGAATTCCATCACTAATGAATCATTGAACTCAATAGAAGCTATTAGACTCACTAAACTTGGTATTTTCTTTGTAAAATCCATAAATGATTCAAAGTTCATAAACAAGCTCCCAAATTGTACACTTGTCTTCTTCTTTCTCATTAATCAAGCTAAAAGCTCCATAAAACTCCATAAATATTCATTTCCCCCTTAAATGACCTTATTTGGCCCAAAATACACAATGAGTGCATGATCAATCTTACTCAACCTTTATTACTGCTCTTTACACAATTACTTAAAATGCTTCCAAAAATCACCAAATGCAAAATACTCAACCAAACTTCATCAAATCTTATATAAAATTCAAAAATAATATGGACAATCTACAGGAAATTTTTCATAATTTTTCTCCAAGTATACACTGCACAGAAATTACAATAACGGTCCAATTTGCACCAAAGCAGGTCAGTTCACTTCAAAAATTCATAACTTTCACCATTTGCCTCAAATGGAGACCTAAAACCCCAATATGGAAATATTAAGAAGTCACGAAAAACTTTTATTGAGAACACCACCATAGGATTCCCAAAATGGGGCTAGAACATAAGTATGTCAGTTTTGGTCCATTCGCACAGTTTTGGTAAAACAACCATAACTTTTTTCACAGACCTCGAACTAAGGTAATTCAAAAGCCATTTGAAAGCTAAAACATTGACTATCGACCCACCAAAAATTATAAGTTTTGCATGGGTCGATCATTACAGGTTGAATCCTGAACTGTGCCCTATTTTCCTGAAATTTCGAGTCCTTATTGTTTTAGCTTTCTCCACTTTTTTTCACATAAATCCCCTTGAAATAATTCCAAATCACCAAAAACATTATCATAATCATCAATATGACTAAAATTACAAAATCACATACAAAATAATGCAAATCCATCACTTGACTTAAAGCTAACTTGATCATGACAAACCCCAAACCTTAACATGCTTCAAGCTCAATCACACCATGATCAATATCCCCAAAATCAATACAATTTGCATGATAACATCTATTTCAATCTCAAGAGCATGAATCATAATTAAAACAATCATAAAACCAAAAATACATCAAGATCAAGTTAGGGTTTAATCACTTTGATGCTTGAAAAGCAAGAGATGTATATGGTGTGAGGTGTGGGGGATGGTTGGTGGGGGACTAGAGTGGCGATGAGTGGTCGAATGGTGGCCGTCTGGTGGCCGGAATAGCAGCAAACAACAGCAAGGGGGAAGGGGCTGGCCATGAGGGTGAGAGAGAAAAGAGGAAGATGGGTGTGTGTTTATGTTTACTTGGTTGAGATTGCATTGCTTGCACATAAGTACTTCGCAAATACTTGGATGATTTTAACTAGTAAAGTAACCTTTTTGGGCTAACCATGGTTAAGCTTAATCATTATAATTAGTTAGGTTAATAAGCAAACTTCTTGGGCTTCAAATTGGGCCAAAAAAAAGTTGGATTCGGGAACAAAACGCATCATAACAATTACGTTTTTGCATAACTCAAAATTAAATTATTGCAAGGTAATAATAATAATAATAATAATAATAATAATAATAATAATAATAATGACAATAATAACAATTATAATAACAATAATAATGATAATAATAATAATTTATTAAATCATAATTATCGAGGTCTGCTATCGATTCACCCGATATTTAATTAATCAAGAAAACGTGAATTAACAATAAATGAAACTTTAATTGCAAAATGGGACCCAAATAAAATATCCCCCAACTGGGATGATTAAATACGATAATTGAATGTGGAAAATTTAGAAAACATAATGGAATTCATTGATTAGATAAATTGGGGTGCAATTGAATCATTAGGCATGATTTGGTTAATTAAATAACCTTAAATGATAAAAAGAATAAACATGAGTTAAACAAATAAACATGATTAATTAAGTAAATAAACATGATTTAAATAAATAAATGTGGGTTAGGTTTGGGCTATTACAGTCTGTCCCTCTTAAAGAGTTTTGTCCTTGAAACTTATGACGCTTGCCAAATGTATGCAATGCTGCTTTAAATACGCATCGGTCGTTGGTTCTCATTGCTTTTTGCCCAATGTATTCTGACTAAGGGTGTCTAAGTATTGTATAATTGCTTAATCTGATGTTTCTGTAGTAGAACTGGATACTTCTCACACACTAGCCTCAATGAACTCAATTACTTTGGTTCAAAATTGATATTCTCTTCGAAAGAAAAGGAACCTTTTTACTAGTGAGGAGGTGCTCACTACTGGTTCATCACCTTGTCCACTAATGGAAACTGTTTCATTTCGTAATAAGGACTCTGATACTGACTCATAAAGCCCAATGTAACAAGGACTCAATTATCTCTAATATCAATCTCTTGACACCCTTGACTAGATAACCCCGTCGGAATACTTTATATCTCATCTGAACTTTGATTGTCTCCTTCTTTGGTCAATATGACCATATGACTCTTGGGTAGTCATTGTGTCCCCTTTGCTTATTCTCGATACTTCTTCTAGCTTACTTTAATACTGCTAGACATTATTTGAGATTATGCCCTTATCAAAATGTTCTCTTCCGATGTTCTTAATGCATCACATGATCTTCCCTCAGCAGACTAGTCTAAGATCTGCTCTAAGTCCGAATTAAACGCTAGAATAAACATAGTTAGAGATAAAAATGATGAAACTGATAGTCAAATGAGTCATTAGGAACAAAAGAAATAAACACTGAGACTAGAAAAAATTTATAAAGGAGGGATTAACATGGGGTGGTTAGAATAAAGACAACCATAAGTGTATCATGAATTCTGATGCCACAAGAATTGTGGTTTATAAATATGAATCATAAGGGGTCCAATAAATAATCAACTAAGGAGAAAGATGGTCCGATCATACTCGTGTTTAAGTGATGAACTGGAAACAAGATAACAAGCAACAGAGCTTCAACTAGGTGACTTTATAGCCACAAGCAACAAGATAAGTGCAATAGATAGATGGGACAAACAATGCGCAATAAATAGACAGATAGATTGGATAAGCAAAGTGCAATAGATAGACAAATAGATTGGACAAGCAAAGTGTAATGGATGGATAAATGGATTGGACCAGCAAAGTGTCAATGGATAGATAAAGAGATTGAGCACGCTACAATAGGAACATGCCTTTACTCATATGAAGTCAACTCGAGTACAATAATAAGATTAAATAAAGAATGAAGAAGTTTATTTATCGGAATGTAAGATATATGTGAGTGAGTTGAAGTTTAAAATGAAGAGAGTAAGGGGATTTTGACAATCGCAATCACCCACACTAATGAGAGTTGAATTACATTATGACTTCAGAACAAGTTATACAAGCTTATCATTATGAACAAATGAGATGTAAGGTAGATGTGTGAATCAGCTCTCAACGGAATGAACTACAACTCATAATCATGAAATAAAGATGGTGAACGTCAACAACACTGGAATGTTGACAACCATATAAGGTCGAATAAAAATGTATTGCACATTTAACAATTCGTTTGCAAAGACATGGAAGATCACGCTAATAGGAAATATCGGGTTGAAATGCAAGGGAGATTAAACAATATTAGATAGTATCAAGTTGTAATAGCCCGACCCTAAATCATGTTGATTTATTTAATTAAGTCATGTAATTCATTTTTCACATTTATTTATCTCATTTAATTATCCCGGTTGGGAGAATTCATTTTGGGTCGCACTTTGCAATTCGAGTTTCATTTACAGGACAATTTCGGAAAAATTGATAGCAGGCCTCGATAATTATGACTTAAGAGATTAAATCATTTTTCATAACATTTCAAAACTTTAAGTTCGAGCAACAAAAAATTTGCCGCACTCGGTTTAATTTTCTTTTCGAACCCGAACTCATTCACGACCAATTTTGTCCTAACAAGCTGCTAATCCATTTGTTTAGCTAATTACTATCATTAACCCCTAATTATAATTAGCAAAGATATTATTTTTGGGGGGGGGGGTAAATTTCAACCAAGTGTTTTACTTCATTTTGAACCAAGTAAAGTTTCAAGGCTTCTTCTTCTCTACCTCTTCTTTCTCTCTCTAGCCATGCCCCTCTCCTTGGTTGCTCTTCCCCCATCCTGCCGCCACTATTCTGGTGGTTTTTGGCCATCAGTCAGGACTAGGACAGGCACCATGTACCACCACTAGATCAGCCCCAACCATCATCCGCACCCCCCTAAGCATTCAAGCACCACTTGGACTCTTTTCTTTCAAGCATCAAGTGAGTAAGTTTGTGTGGGTTTTGATTGTTGATTCTATTGGATTTGTTTCTGAATCATGTTATTTTGATAAAAACAAGAGTTATTTTGATAAAAACAAGAGTTATTTTGAATTTTTAATGGTTGGCTCATCTTGAGAGCAAGTAAAGATTGAAATTGTGCATGAACAAGCAAGCTTAAGTTGAAGTGATGGATTTGGATTATTTTGTCTTTGATTTGGTAATTTTTATCTTCATAAATGATTAGGGTAATTTTGGTGTGGTTTTGGATGAGTAAAAAGTGATTTTATTGGGGGTTTATGTGAAGAAAAGCTTGCAAATATGTGCTGATTGAGATGTGAACAGACCTGAAACAGGAGCCACTTCGGGATTAAATTAGTACTGTATTGCACATTGAAAAACTATAATTTTTGGTGGATTGATAGCTCAATGAGTTAGATTTCAATGGGATTTATAATTTCTTAATTTCAAGCTGTGTGGACAAAGTTATGACCAATTTACTGAAGACTACACAGAATACATCGAAACTGGGAGCAAATGTGCATAGGGGACTTTACGAAAAAAACTGGTACTGATTGGGTTATTGAAAAATTGTGATTTTTGGTGTGTAGATATACCAATGAATTATCATTAATATTCCTTTTGAATCACCTTAATCTGAGATTTGTGGAAAACGTTATGGTCATTTTGCTAGGACTGTGCAAATGGAACTGAAATTGTGCACGTCTGTGTTCTACCCTAATTTTAGGGACCTTGCTATATGAATCATGCTTTGTGTCCGAAATAAAAGTTTTAGTGGACATTATGAGCTTTTCATGTTGGGGTTCATATCTCAATTAGAGGTAGGGAGTGAAATATATGGATTTTCTAAAGCAGGCCATCAAACGGTAATATGGCGGAAGAAAGCAATCGTGACATTTGAAAATATTATCATACGTTTCTATATAATTATGAGTATTGCAAGAAAATTACAAGGTTTATTGAGTTAAACAAGTTTGATTAGTGTATGGAGGCTTATTTGGGTTGGAAAACGGAGTTAAATGAGCACGAAAATGAAATTTGAGAAGTGGGCAGAGTAATGACTCAAATCAATGTCTATTGGACTCAGTTGGGCTTATTTGAGCTTTTATGAACCTCACAACACCTCTCCTAACATTACGCCTTTTACTATCCATTTCAGAAGTATTAAACTTTCCATTATCCATTTCAGAAATATCAGAAACCCATATCTCATTTATGTCAATTAAAATCTTTTCATTATCACCTCAATCATTCCAATTTGGTCTATTTTATTTCAGTTTGTTGTATTTCAAGTTCAATAACCCTAATTGATTTATTTTTCAAATCATTTTGTTGTAACTTATCTTATATTGAATTATTGGAATAGTGGAAGCTCTAATCAATTTCCATTAAAGTTACAAATTTCGGGAGTAAATATTGTTTACTAACTGTATTTACCTATAATTACATCTCTTTAGCAGAATTGAGGCCTATTTTATCGTTTCCATTGTGCAGAAGTATTATCAAGTGAAATACCATTTTAAAGACTTCAGGTACGTCAATTGCCTGTATCTTTAGAAATCAGAGTGTATTTATCAACGTTGTCATGTTCTAGTAAGTACATAAATGAATCAGTTTACACAGTGATTTATCAGTTAATTAGTGACCCCGTCAGTTATCATCTATAGGGCATTCGCCCTTCAGTTACGCGTGCGGCTTCAAGCCAGGTCCATGATCGGCTTGGCAGGTGTACACCTATCCATGGATCGTAACAGTACCAAGGGGTTCACTATCAGATAATAACTAGCAATGCAGTTTTACATCATCTCATTCACTGTTTCAACTTAAAATGAATTGCAAATTGGGCCCAATTAGTGTTTCAATGATCGTTTAACAATTTAGGAATGCATGTACTGAGTTTCGGCTCACAATTTGAAATGTTTTCATGTTTTGTTTTAGACAAATGCTCAGAGAATCATCTTCATGATAGTAAGGCAGGGGAAGAGAATAAGCTGAGCAAGAGAATCTAGATGGATCAACACTGACCCAGTGCATGCATATTTTTAGAGCTGGATATTGAAATCTTCAGTGGATGAACATGCAGATTACATGGTGAATTGTTTTTACTATGGTGTAAAAACCTTATATTGGTTAACAGTTGATTATATATGGATTGATCAGGTGTGTATGTGTATGATTGAAGCTATGCTTAACTGTGTTATTTATAGCACTCATATTTCAAGCCGTGTCTTTTTTGGACGACGGTAATGCCCCTATGATTAGGTTGTTTAGATTATAATTAAGGGACTTATCAAGGAAAATACAAGTAGTGAAACATGTTTAATTTGGGGGCGTTACAGATTTGGTATTAGAGCTAGGTTGAGAATTTCTTGATGGGATATGGAGTATAGACACTGGAGTTAGGAGACTGAGAAAATTGATTATTCGGGGATTATTACGATATGATTAGAGATTTGTGACAATAGTAATGTCTGCTTATCTCTCACATATTCTACTCGTATATTCTTCTTTGTCATATGGATCCATACAATATGTATATAGTTTGATCTCAAGCATCAGATTCGAGGGTGATTTTGAACAAGAAGTTAAAGGTGCCTCCAATGCATTTAGGTAAGTATGGCCATATTGTCCAGAAGTCGCTCGGTATGGCCATATGAGCCACCCATCTGAATGGCATGTTGTCCTTTTAGCTGAAATTGTTTATTTTGGGATGTAAACTCTTGTACTCTGGGCATGTAGCCCGTAGAGTTGTGGTCTCTGGTGTGTAGCCATTGAGCTTGATTTGATATCCTTTTGTACTTCTAGTCAATGCAGGGGATTTGATGTAAGGCTTTAAGCCTAAAAAATGGACAGTTTATAGGCAAAACTCTATCCATTTCGCCCTAGGAATTTAAGAATCACTAACACTCTGAGCCCTAGGGTTGAAGGCTATTACAGATGTGTCTTATGAAGGGCCCTTGACTCATTTTTTTTAAGGTTAAATGCATAGGGAAAGCTAAGTATGGGCAGAATACACAAGTTCAATCAACTTGACAGTTTTGATCAAGGCACAAGGACCGACCTTGAAGTAACTTTTGTCCATGATCAATATGATTTACACAAGGGTTTTCCATCCCAATTTTAAGGTTAAGGAGATTTCTTTCATACGAAACAAGTTTCAAGTGGATTGGAGGTCATTTGGTTATTCAAATAGACAAATCAAAGTCTGCAAACTGGGCAGAATCCTAATGCACAAGGTTTGAGTTTAGCTCACTTGCCGCTTATGCATTCCATCAGATATGGATGTTTTAGTTAGTCTATGTCAAAGTACAGAAAGTAAGCTTTCCAATGACCCATGTTACAGCATATTTGGAGACCATTGTTCAATGAAATTCAACCTAGAAGTCTAATGGTGCAGATTGTCCAAGTCAGTGAGTACCTACAGCTTTGAGCTTATATTTCCTTATCATATGGGTGTCATTTTGTGCGTTTCTTGGATCCAAGTTGCAATTACTTCAATATGCTGCATTGATTTAAGATATTTTCTTCTGTAACCCAAGAAGTTCATCTAAGTGAGCTATATGGGGGTTCCTGATGTAGTATCCCCTAAATTGTAGGATTTTGGAGAGGCTTGTTCTGTGGTACATAAGCTTGAAACCATTGACTACCGACTATTCCATAGAAGAGAAACTGAGGACACTTTAGAGAGACTTTTTGCTTCAATCCATTGCAATTCAAGACTTGCTTAAATTGCCCAAACTCTTGTACGCAGTCCATTGACTCCACCTCTATCTATGAAGTAGGCATTACTCTTGAAAATATTTCACTGCACCTTCTTGTAACATACCTTCTACCATTGTCCTTGTTGGATTATCAACTGTTGGATACTCCTCACTTCAACCAGGGGCTTCATCTTTTTATCTTCATGGCATCTCCCCATCCAGTTGCATCATCATTCACTCTCATGTTACATCTTCATCAGTTCTGGTCACTTTTTTCAAGCCCAATTGTGCTAGTAGCTGGTTTATGATTGGGTTGCACCCATGTCAATAGACGATAATTCTGTAGCACGCCTGAACAGAAGATAGATCTTAACTATGCTTTGGATAGCGGTTGATTGTTGTCCACCTTGTGGAATCCATTGCTAAGGGGAATGCAATGTGTCTACCTTTTTGGCTTATTCAATCTAAGTTTCCTTCGGAAGATCAATTGCATAAAGGTTAAGTTTGACAATCAAAATTTTTACCATGCATTTGGATTACATCAGTGAGAAATTTTGATGGGTTACTGCCCCTTGGAAAAACGCCTTTAGTTGATTCAGACTAAAGAACTCTAAAGTGGAAAGTATGACCCAGTGGAACTTGAAGAATGGATTTGAGGAATGGAGAAAATCGTCCTATAGTAGAGATTCCAAGGGATAAAAAGGTGAACATTGAAACATTTTATCTAATTGGTGAAACTGATATTTGGTGAAACATTGTTAAGAATAGGCTCTTAGGGCCTGACTTCACTTGGAGCAGATTTGTGGAAGAACCAGCTACACCGCTCCGGATTGCCAAGTGGGAACTAACAAATGCACATGGTACGATAGCCCAAAGCACTTCATTGTTGCCTGTTCCCGAAGGCCTGCAGCTATGGGAAGGGCTTATATGTTGAGTAAGAAAGAAGCCGTCACCTGTACTATAGTAGTTACGGGAACTCTCTTTCAATTTCAAAGCCATTTTGTGTATTGATTGATTCAGTCACCACTCATTCATTTATATTCACACGATCTGCCATGCAAGTGAACCTTGAGAAGAAGGAGGCAGAAACCAATTACGAAATCAAGTTACCCAATAACTCTAGAGTTTAGTGTCCTATCTCTTATAAATTTATCCCAATTACTATTGGTGGGATAGTATTCCCTAGAATTCTAATTCAATTTGACTCGTTAGACATTGATATCATTTTGGAAATGAGTTGGTTGTGCACTTATGAGGTCAAGATAGATTGTGGGGGCCCTAAGGTTATTTCAATAGATGAACAAGGGAGGGAAATATGTTTTATGGTCACAGAAAGGAAAAACCTTGTCCTTTAAATTTTGTTACAGAAATAAGTTAGCTCTTATGTTAAGGATATGTTGTGCATTGGTGTTATGCTATTAACATTCATCCTAAGGAAGGAAAAAGCAGAAGATATCCCTATAGTTTGTGAATTTAGAGATGTTTTCTACAAAAGTTATTAGGACCCCCCATAAAGAAAAAAAAGCGATTTTGAGATTGACTTAATCCCTGGTGCCTAACCTATCTCCAAAACCCCATATCGTATGGCCCCAATTGAGCTTACAAAACTGAAGATTCAGTTGGAGGAGTTATCATAGAAGGAATTTATCAGACCATCCAAGTATGCCACCATGGGGTGCCCAGTTCTATTTGTAAAGAAGAAGAATAGAACCTTGTGGTCATCTATTGATTACAGAGAGTCTTCTCCAAGATTGCTTTGGAGTATGGGTACCGTCCACTTAGGATTAAACTTCAAAACAACCCCAAGACTACACTAAGGACCATGTTTGGGTCACTATGAATTCGTTGTGATGCCTTTTGGCCTAATTAATGGCCCCATGGCCTTTACGGATCCTATGAATAGGGTTTCAGACCATATCTAGACAAGTTGTGGAGGTCTATATAAAAGATGTCTTGAAATACTCCAAGGACAGAGTTGAGTATACTATTTATTTGAGGACAGTCTTGCAGACCTTGAAAGAACATCAATTACATAGCAAATACAAGAAGCGTGAGCATTGGTTAGAAGGATTGGTACTTTTGGAACATATGGTTTCAAAGTAAAATATCAAAATTGTTTTGCATAAGGCGAAAGCAGTTGTAAAGTGTCCAGAACCCACCAATGCACTAAGACCAGAAACTTTTTGGGTTTTAGCAGGGCATTATCAAGTTTCAAGAAGGATTTATCAAATACTGTCTTCCCTAACCAATTTGTTAAAGCAAGCCATAAAGTTAGCAAGAAGATTCAGTGGTGCCTTATCCCTCCCGACAGTTCAAGTCTTATGGGGGGGAAAAAGTGCACCTCACCTATAACCCAAGACTAGCAGTTATGGTTTTGCACTGAGAATTTGAAAACATTACTTATAAGGAGTACCTTTTGATATTTATACTGATCATCAAAGTTTGAAGTATATCTTCACTCAGAAGGAGCTCAATCTGAGACAAAGGCGTTGATTAGAATTGCTTAAACATGACCACTTGCAGATCCAATGTCATCCAAAAAAAAAAAAACAAATATTGTGGCAGATTCCTTGAATAAGAAGGCACAACATACCTTGGTTACTATAGTGATTACTCAACTGAATCTCGTGAGAGAGCTTGAGGACTTAGACATTCAAGTAGTGTCGCACAGAAAGGCGAATGTTCAATTGTCGGCACTTACATTGCAACCCTCCCTAATGGAGGAAATTAGGGTGAATCAAGATGGTGATCCTAAGCTACAAAGAATAAAGCAGAATCTTGAGAAAGAGATTCAATTTCAATGGGCTTTGTCATGGAATTCCTTCAGATATAGTGTCTGATAGATATCAAAGATTTCAAGCCCGTTTTTGTTAAGCACTTCAAAGCGCCTTTGGAACTAGATTGAACTTTAGCAGTTCTTATCATCCTGAAATAGATGAGCAAGCATCTAAAAATATCAATGGATCAACTCTTCTAAGTTGGAGCCTGTAGTACTTCACGACCCACAACCAACATTTGCATTTGAAGACAGTAGGGAACTTCCAATAGTCAATGTTGTGATAGCATTAGCAGAGAATCCTGCATTAAACATCAGGACAACTGATGGCAGACATTGACAACAAATCATCTCATGGGTCATGAAGATCTTCTCCAGTGTTTAATAAGGTGACACATATCAGAAGATTCCTGAAAAGTCCTTTTGAAATCGATAGAAACACTATGTGATAAAAGAAGGAGATTCCTGGACTTTCATGTATATAGAAAAGTTTTTTAGAAAGTTTCATCAATTAAGGGAGTAAGGAGGTTGAACTGTAAACTAAATTGCGATCAAAATCTTTTAGACCATGTCAGTTTTTTGAAAGGCCGAATTGCATAGCTTCTCCACCGGATCTACCTATATAAGTCAAACACATACATAACGTGTTCCTTACCTCACAACTCAGGCAGTACATTTCATATCCTGACCACGCTGTCATAATCAAACCAATTGCCGTCGTTGAGGGTCTTGTATTTCACGAGCACCCAGTCCAGATACTAGATCACAAGATTAAGCAGTTAAGCATCAAGCAGATCTTTCTAATCAAATTACTTTGAGCAACTCATACCTCCTCAGAAGCTACTTGTGAAGTTGAGCAAGAAGTGTAAGCAAAGTACCCATACTTATTTGAGATAACCTTGCATGTGTTGGCAAAGTTCATAAGTTTCGAGGACGAAACTCTTTAAGGGGGAAGGCTATAATAGCCCGACCCTAAATCATGTTGATTTATTTAATTAAGTCATGTAATTCATTTTTCACATTTATTTATCTCATTTAATTATCCCGGTTTGGAGAATTCATTTTGGGTCTCACTTTGCAATTCGAGTTTCATTTACCGGACAATTTCGAAAAATTGATAGTAGGCCTTGAGAATTAAAGTTTAAGAGATTAAATCATTTTCATAACATTTCAAAACTTTAAGTTCGAGCAACGAAAAATTTATCGCATTCGGTTTAATTTTCTTTTCGAACCCAAACTCATTAAGGCAAATTTTGGCCCAACAAGCTCCTAATCCATTTGTTTAGCTAATTACCATCATTAACCCCTAATTATAATGAGCAAAGATATTATTTTTTAGGGGGGGGGGTTAAATTTCAGCCAAGTGTTTTACTTCATTTTGAACCAAGTAAAGTTTCAAGGCTTCTTCTTCTCTACCTCTTCTTTCTCACTCTAGCCATGCCCCTCTCCTTGGTTACTCTTCCCCCATCCTGCCATCACTGTTCTGTTGGTTTCTGGCCATTAGCGGGCACCAGGACAGGCACCATGTACCACCACCAGATTAGCCCCAACCATCATCCGCACCCCTCAAGCATTCAAGCACCACTTGGACTCTTTTCTTTCAAGCATCAAGTGAGTAAGTTTGTGTGGCTTGAGATCGTTGATTATGTTGGATTTGTTTATGAATTATGTTATTTTGATAAAATCAAGAGTTATTTTGAATTTTTAGTGGTTGGCTCTTCTTGAGAGCAAGTAAAGATTGAAATTGTGTATTAACAAGCAATCATAAGTTAAAGTGATGGATTTGGATTGTTTTGTCTTTGATTTGGTAATGTTTACCTTCATAAATGATTAGGGTAATGTTGGTGTGGTTTTGGATGAGTAAAAGGTGATTTTATTGGGGGTTTACGTGAAGAAAAGCTTGCAAATATGTGCTGATTGAGCTATAAATAGACCTGAAACAGGGGCCACTATGGGATTAAACTGGTACTGTATTGCACATTGAAAAATTATGATTTTTGATGGATTGATATCTCAATGAGATATCTTTCAATAGGATTTGGAATTACTTAATTTCAACCTGTGTGGACAAAGTTATGACCAATTTATTGAAGACTACGTAGAATACATCGAAACTGGGAGCATATGTGCACAGCGGACTTTACGAAAAACACTGGTGTTGATTGGGTCATTGAAAAATTGTGATTTTTGGTGTGTAGATAAACCAATGAATTATATTTCAAATTCCTTTTGAATCACCTTAATCCGAGGAATATGGAAAATGTTATGGTCGTTTTGCTGGCATTGCGCAGATAGAACTGAAATTGTGTACGTCTGTGTTCTACCTTAATTTTAGGGATCTTACTATGTGAATCATGCTTTTTGTCCTAAATAAACATTTTAGTGGACATTATGAGCTTTTCATATTGGAGTTTATATCTCAATTGGAGGTCGGGAGTGAAAGATATGGATTTTCTAAAATAGGCTATCAAACGATAATGTGAAGGAAGAAAGAAATCACGACATTTGAAAATATTATTAGAAGTTTCTATATAATTATGAGTATTGCAAGGAAATTACATGGTTTAGTGATTTCACAAAGTTTGATTAGCGTATGGAAGCTTATTTGGGTTGGAAAACCGAGTTGAATGAGCATGAAAATAAATTTTGAGAAGTGGGTAGAGTAATGACTCAAATCAGTGTCTATTGGACTCAGTTGGGCTTATTTGAGCTTTTATGAGCCTCACAACACCTCTCTTGACATTAAGCCATCTATTATCCATTTCAGAAGCATTACACTTTTCATTATCCATTTCAGAAATATCAGAAACTGATATCTCATTTATATCAATTAAAATCTTTTCATTATGACCTCAATCATTCCAATTTGGCCTATTTTGTTTCAGTTTGTTGCATTTCAAGTTCAATAACCCTAATTGATTTAGTTTTCAAATAATTTTGTTGTAACTTATCGTATATGGAATTATTGGAATTGTGGAAGCTCTTTAATTAATCAACTTTCGTTAAAGTTACAAATTCCGGGAGTAAATATTGTTTACTAACTGCATTTACCTATAATTACATCTCTTTAGCACAATCGAGGCCTAGTCTATCATTTCCATTGTGCAGAAGTATTATCAAGTGAAATACCATTTTGAAGACTTCAGGTACGTCAATTGCTTGTATCTTTAGAAATCATAGTGTATTTATCAACGTTATCATGTTCTGGTAAGTACATCAATGAATCAGTTTACACAGTGATTTATCAGTTAATTAGTGACCTTGTCAGTTATCATCTATAGGGCATTCGCCTTTCAGTTACCCGCGCAGCTTTAGGCCAGGTCCCTGATCAGCTTGGCAGGTGTACACCTATCCATAGATCGTAACAGTACCAAGGGGTTCACTATCAGATAATATCTAGCAATGCAGTTTTACATCATCTCATTCACTGTTTTAACTTAAAATGCATTGCAAATTGGGCCCAATCAGTGTTTCAATGATCATTTAACAATTCAGGAATGCATGTACTGAGTTTCGGCTCACGGTTCAAAATGTTTTCATGTTTTGTTTTAGACAAATGCTCAGAGAATCGTTTTCATGATAGTGAAGCAGCGAAAGAGAATAAGCTGAGCAAGAGAATATAGATGGATCAACATTGACACAGTGCATTCGTATTCTTAGAGCTGGATATTGAAATCTTCAGTGGATAGAGATGCAGATTACATGGTGAATTGTTTTTACTATGGTGTAAAAACCTTTTATTGGTTAACAGTTGATTATACATGGATTGATCAGGTGTGTATGTGTATGATTGAAGTTATGCTTAACTGTGTTATTTATAGCACTCATGTTTCAAGCCTTGTCTTTTTGGACGGTGGTAATGCCCCTATCATTGGGTTGTCCAGATTATAATTAAGGGATTTATTAAGAAAAATACAAGCAGTGAAACATGTTTAATTTGGGGGCGTTACACAAGTTTTGAAGATGAGACAAGCAAACAATTTGAAGAATTATTATAAAAGGCAATTCTTGCAAAAGATAAACTGTGGTTACATGGTTTAGGTGTGATATTCGGTCCTCAAATCATTCCTTGGAAAGACTTCTGTTGTTGGAAATGAATCCCATAAATAATTTATTCAAGGTATATGGCACTTGTTTTTTATAACGATCTTGTTCAACTCTCAGTATGCAATATACAACCATAAGGTTCTGCCTTCCTTCTTCACACATATAAAACTAGGGTTTCCAACAGTGACACACTTGGTCAAATAACTCTCTTTTGTAACAACTCATCTTACTAAATCTTTAGTTCCTTGAACTCTACTAGGGGTCATGTGATAGGGGCTCTGAAAATAAATTGAGCAGCTAGAACTAGGTTGATATGAAAATCAATGTTTCTCAGGGGAAAACAGTCCTGAAAGTCCTCAGATGAAACATCTCTAAATTCACAAACTATAATTATGGATATGTATATACCGAGTGTGGTTGGCATATCACTAATATTCAATGCATTACTGACACGATAACTCACTTGCTTGCACAATGTAATTAGGGAGAAAATAGGGTTTTTCTTCTCTCGGCTCATAAAAACACACATCTCGTCTTTCCACATTTCTCAAAGTAGCCTTAAGATCTTTACAAGTCATCTTCTATAGGTACACAATTAGTTCATCCCCATAATAATAACAAGGTATGCCAATCAAACTGGATTGAATGCCAAATGAATATGGTTCCAGCAATACTAGTAGAAGCATATTTATACAAGATTACACATTCAACTGCCTACAGGTCTCAGTAAATTTAAAAGATATGGGGAGGATCTAAAGTGTAAAAAGATGCAACCACACCATGAACTCTTGCAAAGATATTTCTTTTTGTGTTATAAAGGACAACCATGTAAGCTGAATGAATGATAGGATGAAAATTTGTAATGAAAGAGGTAAGGCATATAAATGTCTTGCATATACAAGACATGTAGTTTATTCATGATGGTCATGATAGTAAATTAATTGAACGATGTTATGAAGTTGAGAGGGAGTATTAAGTAATGAAGGTGAACAAATGTAATAGATTACCGAAGCGGCTTTTGAAAGTTGTACGGTATCCGTATATGAGTAAAATGACGAAGATAAGGGTCAACACTACCAGAAGAGAAATTTCATTCATCTAGTGTTTGAAAGGACAATATGTCAAGATGAAGGAGTCAGACTTATGGCTGAACATGATGACATCCATCAATAATACATTTTCCAGTAAATAGAAGTCTTAGGTAGGCGTATAACCTCCAAAATTGCTGGCAGATGGAAATTGCACAAATCGTTGTTTATCATTATTAAGATAGGTTGTACTAGTAAAAAAAGAATTGCCATAATAACTTGAGTAACGACATGCAATCACGAACATAGAGTAGTATGCCAACAAAACATTATGGTGTTATAGAAACATGAACAATATGGATATATTTAATTGCTGAAAGGGCACTCAATGACTGGGTCTGAAATAACCCGAGGTTTTGCAAGCAATAAATGAATAGTGCCCAAAGAGAGATAAGGAGTTAAAGTAGGTGATAGTAAAAATATGAACATAGTGATGACTGAATTGTAAGTAGAATGAATCAAATATGCTTAGGAAGAACTGCAAATCACATAATAACGCATACCGGGGATCATTATCGGCTATATTATGGAAGCAAAGAATTAAATGGTTATGATTGTCAGGGCTTGAATCGCCTATAAGAAAGGTTGCTCATATGTGTTTTAAGAACTCCCCACAAACCACTTATGAGAATTTTCATAAAAACTCTATTACAAATCAAGAGAGTGTTAGTGTCAAAGAAATAATGCCTCTGAACAATTCAAGGTAGCTAGGGCAGAAATAAGTCAATGACATGAAGTAATGGGAGCATTGCTGATGTAAGGTCTTAGTGTCAAGACTAGATAATTCCTATACATGGCAGCTTAATCTTACTTGTACCACACGTATAATGCCAAGTAGCACACCATAAGCTACAAATTGTTATCACCATACATAAGCACTAATTGTAGTGTTCATCTCATACTGGTTCACTTCAAAGATATTGCCCCACGAGGCATTTCCTCATCTAGAGGTTTATATCTAACTTGACACTGTATTAATCCCTTAAGAAGTTGCAAACGGCATCCCCACATCGGGTTTCAACCGTATATTAATGCACCTTGATAAGACTCTCAAATCTTAGGGCAAAACAGATAGAGTTTCGCCTAAAAACTTACTAAAACCTAGGCTTAAAGTCTTACAATAGATACCTGAAATAGAGAGAAGCGCTTCAATAGCTCAACGGCCAAAAGCCAGAGTTTATAACTCAACGGGGCACACACCCAGAGTGCACGATTGCAAAAATTTAAACAAATGAGAGAAATGAAACATATAATACAACTCTCAAATAAATGAGAGCATGCTTTACTAATAGGTCACCCAAATGGTTCAACACTCCACTTTACTAATGCTTAAATCTCAAGATATTACCAAATGATTGAGTCACCCAAATGGAAATGGTTCCTCCATGTATGCCCATACATATGAATAGTCAATAGCTCATTTAACCGGTCCAACATAACTCATACACACCTTGATAGCTAACTCATAAACACGTGATAGCTCACAGTGGCCCGTAAAATGTTGGCTCTGATACCAAATCTGTAACGCCCCCAAAATGCTAATGACATGATTTACGGAAAACTGCAGTGGAAGAATTAATGATAGGAGGGCACTACCGCCATCCTGATAAGGACAAGGCTCATTGAAACTATTTAAGCTTGCAACTCAGGTCCACATCACAATATCTATTAAACTGAAGCACTCCAAGACCAAAGTCCTAGTTCAACTTTAATACAATTGATTTAATCATACCATGTGCTAACTCACACTCTACACTACATAAGTATATTGAATATAAACCCAACTTGGCCCTTAGGTCGAACTCAACATTCATGCTATGTTGAATCCACTGTGAGCATCTTATGACTTCCAAAAGGGCTTGCTAAATGGAGAAACATGTGATACTTCATCGGCTAAAATGAAAAACATGAAAATAATTTGAAAATGTGAGCAAAAACTCAATACATGTATTCCAGTATTGTAAAATGAGCATAGAAACACTGTTGATGGGTACCCACCTTTGCAATTTATTTAGTTTGCAATAACAATGAAAATGAAATAATATGAAACTGAATTGCTCATTATTTCCTGGATGTGAACCCCTTGCAATGATATGATTTATACATAGGTATACACCTGTCAATCCTATCAAGAGTTGGCCTGAAGCCGCGCAGGTAAATGATAGGTCGATGCCCTATAGATGATAGATGACGAAGTCACAAGTTAAATGACAAATCATTGTACAAACTGATTCATTGAGAAACTCATTAAGAGTTACAACTTGATAAATATGTTCTACTTTTTAAAGATACAGGCAATGGACGTACCTTTAAACTCCCCAAACTTGGTACTTTCTTTGTAATATCCATAAGTGATTCAAAACTCATAATTAAGCTCCCAAAATGCATGCTTTTCTTCTTTTCTCTTATAAATCGAGCTGAAAACTCCAATAAAATCCATGAATATTCATTTTCCCCTTAAATGACCTTACTCGACCCAAAATACACAAAATGAGTGCACGATCAATCTCACTCAATTTTTATTATTGCACTTTACATACTCAAAATGCTTCCAAAAATCACCAAACTCAAAACACCGAAATCTTGTAGAAAATTCGAAAATAATATGGGCAATGCACTGTAAATTTTTCATAATTTTCCTCCATGTGTATGCTCCATAGAAATTGTAATAACAGCTCAATTTGCATCAAAGCAGGTCAGTTCACTTCAAAAATTCATAACTTTCGTTGTTGACTTCAAATGGAGACCCAAAAACCTAATATGGAAAGACTAAGAAGTGTTGAAAAACTTTCATTTACAACACAAAATATGATTCTTATGATAGGGTTCCCAAAATGGGACTAGAACACAAGTGTGTCAGTTTTTTGTTGAACCTGTGCAGTTCTAGCAAACACATCCATAACTTTTTCCACATATCTTGGATTATAATTAAATTTGATACGAAATAAATGAAAGTAAAATAGACCAAAATGAGATAAATGAGATTAAAAAGAAAAAGGCCTTGATGAAGACAAATGGGAGAGTGGTTTTGGCCTTTTCTAAAATGGGTTGCTGATGCAGGTTTAAGGCTCACTGATGTATAGCTCGGTGCAAGATAACAACAAGTACACTAGATTGGCTTGATTAATACATTTTATACATTCTAAATTGGGTAAGTAATACAAGGTTGAGGCCAAGAGAGATACGTCTTGGTTCAAAATATCACAAACTGCAGCTTGGTTTGATAAATATGGTTTCTGAGTCAAAAATTCTCCTCACTTTCCATATTTCATTCACAAGTCCATTAAATACAGTTCTTCACCGCAAATATATTATTGATCCCGATGAATGCTATTAAACTCCCCAAACCTGGTACTTTCTTTGTAATATCCATAAGTGATTCAAAACTCATAATTAAGCTCCCAAAATGCATGCTTTTCTTATTTTCTCTTATAAATCGAGCTGAAAACTCCAATAAAATCCATGAATATTCATTTCTCCCTTAAATGACCTTACTCGACCCAAAATACATAAAATGAGTGCACGATCAATCTCGCTTAATTTTTATTATTGCTCTTTACATACTCAAAATGCTTTGAAAAATCACCAAATGCAAAACACCGAAATCTCTTAGAAAAGTCGAAAATAGTACGGGCAATCTACTGTAAACTTTTCAGAATTTTCCTCTATGTGTACGCTGCATAGAAATTGCAATAACAGTTCAATTTGCACAGAAGCAGGTCACTTCACTTCAAAAATTCATAACTTTCGCCGTTGACTTCAAATGGAGACCCAAAATCCCAATATGGAAAGACTAAGAAGTGCTGAAAAGCTTTCATTTACAACATAAAACATGATTCCTTTAATAGGGATCCCAAAATTGGGCTAAAAAACAACTATGTCAGTTTTTTGTTTTTTGTTGAACCTGTGCAGCTCTAGCAGACACATCCATAACTTTTTCAACATAACTTGGATTATAATTAAATTTAATTTGAAGTAAATGAAAGTAAAAAAATCCCTAATGAGATAAATGACATTACAACGGAAAAGGCCTTGATGATGACAAATGGGAGAGTGGTTTTGGCCTTTTCTGAAATGGGTTGCTAATACGGGTTTAAGGCTCACTGATGCATAGCGTTGTGCAAGATAAAAACAAGTACACTATATTGGCTTGATTAATACATTTTATACATTCAAAATTGAGTGAGTAATAGAGGTTTGAGGCCAAGAGAGGTATTTCTTAGTTCAAAATATCATAAACTCCAACTTGGTCTAATAAATATGATTTCTGAGTCAAAGATTCTCCCCACTTCCCATATTTCATTCACAACTTCATTAAATACAGTTCTTCACCCCAAATAGATTATTGATCCCGATGAATGCTATTAAACTCCCCAAACTTGGTACTTTCTTTGCAATATCCATAAGTGATTCAAAACTCATAATTAAGCTCCCAAAATTCATGCTTTTCTTATTTTCTCTTATAAATCGAGTTGAAAACTCCAATAAAATCGATGAATATCTATTTCCCCCTTAAATGACCTTACACCACCCAAAGAACACAAAATGAGTGCACGATCAATGTCACTTAATTTTTATTATTGCTCTTTACATACTCAAAATGCTTCCAAAAATCACCATACTCAGAACACCAAAATCTGGTAGAAAATTCGAAAATAATAAGGGCGATGTACTGTAAATTTTTCAGAATTTTCTTCCATGTGTACGCTGCATAGAAATTGCAATAAAAGTTCAATTTGCACTAAAGCATGTCAGTTCACTTAAAAAATTCATAACTTTCGCCGTTGACATCAAATGGAGACCCAAAAACCTAATATGGAAAGACTAAGAAGTGCTGAAAAAATTTTATTTACAACACAAAACATCATTCCTATAATAGGGTTCCCAAAATGGGGGAAGAACACAAGTGTGTCAGTTTTTGGTTGAACCTGTGCAGTTCTAGCAAACACATCCATAACTTTTTCAACATAACTTGGATTATAATTAAATTTCATCTGAAATAATTGAAAGTTAAATAGACCACAATGAGATAAATGAGATTACAAAGGAAAAGTCCTTCATGGTAACAAATGGGAGAGTGGTTTTGGCCTTTTCTGAAATGGGTTGCTAATGCGGGTTTAAGGCTCACTGACGTATAGCGTTGTGCAAGATAAAAACAAGTACACTATATTGGCTTGATTAATACGTTTTATACATTCTAAATTGAGTAAGTAATACAGGGTTGAGGCCAAGAGAGATACGTCTTGGTTCAAAATATCACAAACCGCAACTTGGTTTGATAAATATGGTTTCTGAGTCAAAAATTCTCCCCACTTCCCATATTTCATTCACAAGTCCATTAAATACAGTTCTTCACCCCAAATAGATTATTGATCCCGATGAATGCTATTAAACTCCCAAAACTT